>JAJKFI010000019.1:14477364-14498865 GCA_029204185.1 Lerista edwardsae | reverse complement strand
CACACACACACACACACACACACACACACACACACACACACACACACTGGAATCAAGAATGAGATTTTAGCAGATTGTGAAGATTTTTAAAACAGATATGCAAACCTGCCCAATAGGAGAAGGGCTTGAAGGAGGGGTGGTGGAAGGAGAGTTGCCACTTATTTCTTGTCTCTGACTTCCATCAAACTATTAACCAATGCTATAAGTAGAAGAAACTTTTTCTGGATTCAGAAAAATTCCCTACTATATTTCAAGCTGCTGTTGTGTCTTTTCACATGGCTTTTCCCCCTCGATTCATACAAAAATATTTTGTATTTATTTTTAAAAAAGAGGTATCACTTGATGACCTCAGGAAACCTTCAAAGCAGCTTTGAAAAGATTATCGAAATAAAACAGCATTCCAGTTTAAGTTCAAGAACCAGTTCAAGAATGGTGCCTGCAATATGGTGTCAGGAATGTGCAGGCAGAATTTCCTGCCTTTATCATTGGTCCTCCTTGATCACCCTCCCTCATCACCCCTTCAGGCTGCAATCCTATACACACTTTCCTGGGAGCAAGCCCCATTGAACACTATGGGACTTACTTCCAAGTAGACATGCATAGGGTTGTGCTCTCAGTCATTACCTCTAAAACAGCAGCTCTTGTTGGGACCTGGGGGGGGGGCGTAAATTACATAAGCATGTAAACATATGATATGGAAGTGCCCTTCCAGTCAGAAGCACCTCCTTTCCCCTTTAAAACAGATATGGTACGTGCAAGAAATCAAGATGCTGTGATGCTGTGGGAAACGGGAGGGGATCCATCAACTCTGCTAAGGTTAGCTATATTCTAAGTCAGTGGTCAGGGAACAGGGGTAAATTACCCCAAATGGGGTAAAAATGAAATTCCTGGGGGTAATGGACAGATAGGCGTATGCCCTGCCCCCTTTTCCCTCATCCTTCCTTCATGACCAACGTTCTCTCTTCTAACCAATGGGAAGTTCCTCTCACGCTTGATGGATTTCCCTTGCTTCCAATAGGAGATTACAAGCGGCAAGGTACTTGGCCCCCAATAGGCAGCATTCCCCTCCCTTCCCAGGTGGCGAAGAAGGCCGTGGTTATGGATCCCGCTGCTGGTAGAGGGAGAAGGAAGCAACAGCAGAGAAAATGGCGGCTGTGGCTGCAACTGCAGTGGTGCCGGGTGATGGGGGAGCCGGCAAGGCCAAGCCTATTCCGGGCAGCGAGGCCGGCGCAGACCCGCTCCTGGCTGGCACTCAGGCAGCCGTGGAGTCGGCGGTGCTTGACGCCAGGGAAGAGCCCGAACCAGCTCTGGGTGGGGAGGCCGAGGAGCTGCCGCCGTCGCCGCCACCCAGGAGCCCAGCAGGGACGCAAAATGTGCAGGCGTGGGGGAGGCTCTGGTGAGCGGCTGAGGTGTGTGTGTGCATGTGCTCGCAAGCGCGCACGTGTGTGTGTGTGTGTGTGTGTTGAGAGGACTTCTGTGGACGTGCCTCTTTGCTTGTGAGCAGCTAGGGCTCTCCCTGGGTTTGCCTTGTCTTGCTGTCCCAAGGAGTGGGGCGGGCGAGCGAGCAAGCGGGGGGGAAGGCTGGGGTACCTGCGCCTGCGCAGGGAGACAGGGACACAAAGAGAGGCGGGAGACAACAAGGCAAGGCGAACAGCAGAAAACAAAAACAAAATCAGAACTGCTGTTGCTGGTGTGTGTGTGTGTGTGTGTGTGTGTGAGAGAGAGAGAGAGAGAGAGAGAGAGAGAGAGAGTGAGTGAGTGAGTGAGTGAGTGAGAGAGAGAGCCAGCCAGCCAGCCAGCCAGCCCCAATCTGAATTCATTATAGAGAGAAATCTTAAGTCCAAGCATCTAAACCTGTTGTCAAAAAGGTAAGCTAGTTGTAACCCAGAAGGGTTGAATTCTATTCTAGTCTGCAGGTGTACTCAAACTCTTTACAACCATATTTACCTAGCATTAATTAAGCTCATTAATTAATCAAATAAAAAGCAATGGGTTCCAATATGTAATTTTTTTCTTTGGTTCTGGCGGGGGCAGGGACATGAAGGGGGTAACGTCGGCGTATCTAAATATATTTTGGGGTAAAAGGTAAAAAAGTTCCCTGACCCCTGTTCTAAGTGATTTTTCTGTGGAGTAAATTGGGAGAGTAGCAGCTTTTTTGCAACAGGCAATAGTTTTGTTGTAGGAAAGTTAACCTGTTTCTCTGATGCCTGTGAAAGTGTTATGATGGAACTTCTCATTTCTTCTCTTTGTTTTGTGTACTGCTGTTTTATGCCAATAAAGGATTGAATTGAACAGACATGCAGAGTGGCAAGACTGGTTAGAGCCTGTGAGCACAAGGAGGTCCACAAGGAACCCTCCTCACATAGGCTTTTCTCCCCTTCCCCTAAAAAAAGAATCACCCTGCTCCTTTGGAGTGGTTTGCTCCTGAAGCAGTGACTTTGCTTGGGAAGCAAAATGCCATTTCAGCATTCCATATCGGAGCACCCCCTCTCTTTGTGCTTTATTATGAATGTGGCAAACAGGTGTTTGAGAAAACAGGTGTATCCTCTAAACTCCCTGGATTGAAACAGGAAGAGGAAGATCGAGCAGAAGTGTGGACGAGACAAGAATGGTGGGCTAGGCTGCATCAAAGCTCTCTTCTCTTCCATTCCATCCCTCTCTTCCTTTTCCAGTCCAGAGATTGGTTGTGGCTCCCTACTATTTCACACATGGTGGCAAATCTGGGTTTGTTGTGTAACGTGTGAAAGGCAAACAAGGCCACAAAAAGCTGACAACCGTCATTAAGAACAATACACGGGTGACATTTGCTCTACCACATGGCACAGATGCTGCCCTGTTTCCTTGCTTGCCTAATGTGTGCAACTTGCCCATTTTTTGGAATGAAAAAGAACGGAATTGCTGGTCATCCCTTCTTTTCTGCATTGGAAGGAGTGTTGGGTCTACATTGTTTTGCCATCTGGGGGTGATTGCAACTTGCTTCACAGTCAAAGGAAGGCAAAAGGTAAAAGCTACAGAATCAGGATTCTAATCTGATAATTATAGCCCCTTTGCCTGA
The DNA here is from genome assembly GCA_029204185.1 of Lerista edwardsae. Classification (NCBI taxonomy): domain Eukaryota; kingdom Metazoa; phylum Chordata; class Lepidosauria; order Squamata; family Scincidae; genus Lerista; species Lerista edwardsae. The sequence continues at coordinate 14,495,810 of JAJKFI010000019.1, read as the reverse complement.
CACAAGGTGACTCCGATACCATTTTGACCCAAACCATCTTGCCCTCTCTACATTGTTAATTAGAGTCAAGAATGCAGAAAAACCAGTACGAGCGCCTTTGGCTTGCCCTTGCTTCATAAGTGTTATTATGACATTAAGTGGAAGGTTTTGTTGTGGTGGAGGGGAGAAGGACAAAAAAAAAATCTAACTGAGTTCTGCTGCTGTAGCTCTGCATCGGCAACCATTTGGGGGAGCTTTTAAAAGTGGTCATTTTCGGATTAGCTCGCACCTTCCCTTTGATGCTTATGAAACGCTCCATCAGGCAGGTAGGGAAGGCATCTTCCCCTTTTGGTTGCCCACCTCCACAGCCAATCAGAATGAACGCTCCAAAACCCTTGGTGCTCTCATTCTCTCTCCCTCTCTTGAAAGCTGAAAGGAATTCCCAAACGTTTAAAAGCTTTGCTTGCCACTTCGGTCTGCAGTTTCCTGCCCCAAATCAATCATGTTTGTTTTCAAACCCAGCAGTCAAGGATGAGCCCTGCCTTGAAATCCTGCTGTCATAGATCACAATGCAAATAAGTCCATTGGAAACTCTTTCATTTTAGGGTGGTGGGGGGAGAGAGGTATTTCCAGTAAACAATAGCCAGCACCACATTACTCCGGGTGAAATGTTGCAGTCCTTTCCCAGGCGAGCATTCCCACGTCAGTCAGCAAGAAGTGTGCTCTAATGCAAGTTTGGCCTAGCAGTTTATAAGCAGTGAGCAAGAACATGCTATAGAAAGATCTTGGTCAGCAGCTTTCAACAGGTCAGGGTCCTGAAGCACTCCCAGGCCCAGCATCTGGTGGATCACATCTGGTGGATTTTGCTTTTCTTGCACAATTTGAATAGGAGTCAGAGCTCTGAGTTCAGATGAGCTGAATCCCACTGGAGACTTTGGACAGGTTGCTTTGGCCAAGCCTCCTACTGGTCAGTGGGCACTCACCAACTGTTCTCCCCTGCCACAGCACTCTTTCTGCCCTCCGCTTTGCCTCGCTTCGTGGCATCTTTCCCTCCACCAACCCAAGATCTCCATGCCAAATGCTGCCCCTCTGACCTGGTGATGTGCCAGCTTCTGCTTCCCCTGCATTCCCTGGATTGGAAGAGGAAGATGGAGCAGAAGTGTGGCGGAGACAAGAGTGGTGGGCTAGACTGCATCATTCTCTTCCATCCTCTTCCTTTTCCAGTCCAAGGAGTGGGAGGAGAGGGAACAAAACAGAGGTGGGTGTTTCCTCACTTATCTGCTGTCCAAGACAACTACCTCCATTGACATCATAGATGGGTTGGCTCCACCTTTCAAAACTGAGTCCACACTCTTACCATGCCACTCTTTGTCCCTTCTCTCCTTGGGATCAAGGCAAAAAAATTATTCATAGTAAAAGAAGCCTCGACACAGCATATTAGCCACACACACATAAAACATCTCTCTTACTGGCCATGAAAGGGCGAGCCAGCCCAACACCTCAAAAGGTGCTGTGACTAATGTATTGGGAGGGGAAAGGTTGAATGAATCAGCCTTCTCAAAGAGCCACTATAGAAGCCTTCCTGTCTATTTGAGGAGGTAGCTATGATTTCAGCACTGAACAGACAGGGCGCCTTATACTAAATCAGACAGATCGTTGGTCTCTTTTGTTCTTCTCTGATCCTACAGGATCTCGGACAAGGACTTTGCTTTTCCTCGGATTGTCTTTAACTGGCAATGCCAGGAACTGAAGGAACCCAGAGACTCCTGCATGTAAAGCAACTGCTCTGCTAGTGAGCTATGAGTCACCCTTTTTTCTGATTGTGGAAAGGAAATCACTTTGTAAGTTTCCATAACTGGAAATTGGAGCCTTTTATAAGAGCAAATGCCCATCTAGTTCAGCATGCTGTGGGCCTTTGAGAAGCCCACTGGCGGGCAAGGAAGATGTACCTGTCTACCCTAAGTGCTTCCCTACAATTGGTGTTCAGAGGCATGTTGCCACTCAAGCTGGAGGTAACACATAGCCAACATGGCTAATGGCCCTTGGTAGGCCTGTCCTCCATGAATTTGTCCAATTCACTTTTAGAACCACCCAAGCTAACGGCCCTCACCATACTCATGGCCCATTTCACAAACTAAGTACCTACTGTGTGAAGAACACGTCCTTTTCTCGATCTTCATATGGAACAGTTTCTCTGCATTACTGTATATGGAAGTACAGGCTAAGTCAGGGGTCTCCAGACTTTTCAGTACAAGGGCTACATCGTATATTTTACAGATTTTCACAGGCCGGAAAAAATCAGTTTTATGAATGAATGAATGAATGAATGAATGAATGAATGAATGAATGAATGAAATTTAAATGAATGAATAAGTTTTATTTCAACCTTTTTTGTAATCAGTATGATATGATTCAGAACAAAAGAGATATGTGACATTTACAAAGAAACAATGCTATGCTTAAACAGAGAAATAATATATAATGAGTAGAAATGTCAAATATTTTAAGTTGCTGCAGACAGGATAAATCTTGTGGTGGGCCGGATTTGGCCCCCGGGCCACAGTTTGGAGACTCCTGGTCTAAGTCCACAGAACAGAGCAATGAACAGCTTCATACAAACAGGCAGATTGACTCACATCCTGTATTACACTTTTCCATCCCTGCTTCCCAAAGTTCTTGGGAAGTTCCAATGCAGCCTTCTTACAGATACACAGCAGTTTACTTGTGATGAGAGAATACTAAAAACTGAAATTGTCTTTGTTGTGCCTATTTATTCAGAAATATACAAAGTTAGCATGGAAAAGTAGGCGGGTATCAAACATACAGCGTTACTATTCAAAGCCACATCAGTCCCGCCCAAACAACCAGTATGTGTTTAATACCCCACACACACAGTGCATCTTGTCTGATCAGATTTTGTCTCATTTGATGACTGTACTCAGACTGGTTCTTTCAAACCCAGACTGAAGCAGGTGGGCTATGCCCTGCAACTCATATCCAAGAGCCACTCAAAGCTATCAGTGTTCCTTTGAAGCAAGCATCATCTTTTTAAGCAGGCATCAGGGTTCATTAAAGATTCCTTCCTAGCTATGAAACTATAAACAGAGAGATCATCTGCCATAGCGCAACAATGTGCTTACAACTCTATTTTGCAAATCTGCAACCCTAAACACACTTAGGACCCAATCCTATCCTATCCAACTTTCCAGTACTGGTGCAGCTGCAATGCAGCCCCAACATAAGGGAACAAACTCCCTTAACTTGAGGACACCTCCATGACTGACTCCCCACGATGCAGTGCAAGTCACAGCAGCATTGGTGCTGGAAAATTGGACAGGATTGTAAGCCCCACCGACCTGGGCAGGACTAACTTCCAAATAAACAGGCACAGGAGCAGACTACACAAGAAAGAATAGTTCCAAAAGCTTGTAGTCTTTGACGTCTGCATTATGCCACCAGCTCGGAATCCAGAGGACTGTAAGCTTGACTCACCAACGTCTTTTTGTGTATATTTGTGCCGGTGGGGAAAATGGGATGGAGAGAAGCGCTGATGTCAGCCCTGATCGCTGGCAGAATAATGTGGCCCAACGTGAAGTCACCGCCCAAGGGCATGTGGAGTCGCAACTTCTCCAGGTGACAGGTGCTAGAGAAATTAACATGCAAGGGACCAAACCTCCCTCCCTCTGGCTGCTAAATCACCGTGGAGCAGAGAGAGGCTGGGAGTGTGTGCGTGTCTCTTTCTCTCGGGCTCTTCTGTTTTGCATATAAATAGGAAGAAAGGGTTTATGCAATATTTTCTCGTTACAGTCATCGGAATTATTATTTTTTTACCCAGGGAAACCTCTTTAAACCACTAATATGGCCACGCTCACAAAGATCTGTTTTAATTTAAAAGCCAATAACGGAGGCGTGCCTGAACGACGCTATAGAAAACCGATGTGAGAATAATTTGGGAGCCGTTTAGAAAACGCTGAGTCAGCGGCGAGAGGCTCCGCTCCCCCCCCCACTCCCCGAACCTCGCTTTTAACTACGGCTGCTGGGCTCCGTTTACTGTTAGCCCGCTTGTAACGCCTAATTAGTGTTTGTTTTTTAAAAATGTAATTACACTTTTTTTTTGTTTTCTTTCAAAAAGAAAGAGCAAAGAGGGAGCTCTTTGTTATGCCAAACATCTCGCGTAACAGTGGGCGAGGACTGGGATGGTGAAAAGGGAAACTGGATGGTTATTTTCTTTTTCTTTTTTAAAACAAACCTTCATTTACTTATTTGTCTGCGTTAGGGTGGTGGTGTCCCCCCCAAACGTACTTTGGGGGAACCAACCCGCAAAAGAAAAACAATTTGTTCGTGGAAAAAGCCTATTTTCTCACTGGGCGCAACGTTGTGTCTACACAGCTAGATCCAGGTAAATCGAATTAAACTGGTTTCATCCTAGACTGCGGGATGTGCGGAGAGAGTTGTGAGACAGGCTGTTTGTCTATCTCACAGTGGCCCATTCACGTCTGAATGAGTTGCCTGCAGAGAAACTGGCTTCTTACGAATCGGGTTTTTTGTTTTAAAAATCAGATCCAGATATTCATTAATACCAACACTGTCTGTATCTCCATGGTAGTCAGTATGATGAATGTTCACGTTTCGATACCGCCCTTTCTCCAAGAAGCTCAGGGAGATACACGTCCTTCCTCCTCCCTCTCCTTTTATCCTCACAACAACCTTGTAATGTGGATCAAGCTTAGGTCAAAGTCACCCAGGACCCAATCCTGTCCAACTTTCTGGGGTCGATGCAACGGCAATGCCGCCGCGAAGTAAGTGGACAAACTACCTGGAGGAGGCCCATAACTTCCCCTCCACCACAAAATGCAGCACACCCCCCATTAGGATGGCAGCATCAGGGCTGGAAAATGGGATAGGATTTGGCTCCCGGTGAGCTTCGTGGCCAAGAGGCGATCTGAACCCGGGTCTTGGTGGGCCAGTGCTGTGACTGTCCTTGGAACAAAACTCTCGACTTCCTGTCCCCCCAAACACAACCACAGAGCCGAGCCCCATCGAGAAAAAGAGAGCGGAGGTAATTCCTTGGCGTGCGTGTCTCGACGGAGATCGGCCCGATGATCGTGACGCGTCACCTGGCCGCTGAGTCGTGTCCCCGAGGCGTGAGGCGGAGCACTGCAGTCACTGTTACACCAGCACAAAGGAAAGCGGAGCGTTCCCTGTTTTATTGCTCGCACCAAGTGTCCGCTCGAGCGGCTTCCTTTCTCTCTCCCGTGCCGCCCCGCCTCCAATCGTTATAGCTAAATTCAGACTACGAAACTGAAATACCCTGCCCAGGTACATAAATGCTCCTATATACATTTTCCTGTAAGTCCCATTGAATTAAATGAGACTTAGTTTAGAGTAGACATGCCTAGGACTGTACTGTTCAAAGTCTATAGCAGTGGTATTCAAACTTTTTAGACCGGGACCCACATTTTAGAATGGCACTCCTGACCCACCGGAAGTGATGTCATTAACCTGGAAGTGATTTTGTGGCAGGAGTGACATCATCAAGCAGGAAGTGCTGCCACTGTAACTTCATAAAATGTTTCTCCTGAAATGCAAATTGGCATTCTTGGACTGCAGCAATTGCACGCCCATGAAACATCCCTGACAGAAAGCAAGATTAGGACAAAATACTCTGTAAAAGCACTGAACTAAAAATATTTTTTGTTTAAAAAAAAAACAAAAAAACCCTCACTTGAAAATTCAAACTGTCAACATTCACAAAAGGAAAATAACAAGTTTAAGGTCTGCAGTTTCCAAGATGGGTGCTTCCAGCTTTCCACGACCCACCTGACAACAGGTCCCGACCCACAGTTTGAATAACGTTGGTCTATAGGATTGCACAGTTCAGTTTGTTGGCATTCAGTAACTTCGGTCGCCCTTTGGTGCACCGAATTTTGAAAGCAGGTTCTTGCAGGCGGGCAGGTCAGTTGGCCTCTCGTCGCTGGGTAATTGGCAGGCCGCCGTGTCAGTTTTCTCGGCGGAAAATGGTTGGGTTTGGGAGATGAGGTTAGGCGACATCACATCCGCGCCTATTGGCACCCCTCCTTGCCCTGAGAAGGAAGAGAGCAAGTCCCACTGACCCAGAGTGGCTTCCCTCCCATCGTTCCATAGTCCTGGACAGCAAAGCAAGAAAGAATCTCTTGGGGCCCTTTAAACAGCTTTATTGGGGCGTCAGCTCCTGAGGATTCCAAGATGACCAAGCGCTTTTCCAACAGTCTGCTGAGAGGTTTCTCCTTCTCCATGGTTGTGCTTAGGATCTGATTTTTACACACACACACACACACACACACACACACACAAGCCCCTCTTCTTACGAGCATTTCCTTTGCATTAAGCCTCTAATGACTCCTTTGTCCCCCAAAGTGCCCCCCCAAATGTGCTCCTCCACCGCTTAAACAAATCATTGAGGGTGATTTTGCACACACGCTCACTTCAAGGGTAATGTGATTAAGAGATTACTGGCGGGGGGGGGGGCAGAAGAGGGAATCTCTCGCTCGCTCCTGGCTTCGTTGGGACCCCCATTCTGTTGACACTGAAATCTTTCCGCTCCAAACGGTTCTGGAGACCAAGTGCCGTTGGGGGCGGCGGGAGAACAAAAGGCAGCCACGGGGGGAGGTGGCGACGCTGGGGCGCGGTGGCCGGCAGTGCGCGCGCAAACCGATTAGGACTTGGGGAGGCGGGGGGAGGTCGGCGGCTGCTCCTTTCCGCCTCCACGTCGAGTAAGTCCTTTATCACGGGGTGGCACCGGCTGCGCCCGCAGCAACACTTTGCCTGGAGGTATGAGCTGGAGATGGCAAGCGGGCTCCTCTATTATAGCGCCGGGGCCTGCCGCAGCTGCGCCCTGACCCCTTTTGTGATGGAGCCGATAAGCGCCTGGGAGGGAATAATGGCCTTCCCTTTGGGGTGTGAAATTGCCATGTGTATTAATTGAACGGCACATTATTAGCTTTTATCTCTCACTCCCTCTCTCCTCTCCCCCCCCCCATATTTCTTTCCTGGCCAAAAGAAGTCTTAAAGCAATCGAGCAAAAAAACATATAAAAAATGGGGGTTCTTCCGTTCCAGTGAGGATGACCAGTTGGACAGGAGGAGAAGGTCTCCTACCTACGCCCTTTCACGGTGGAAGAATCCCCGCAGGTCAAAACAGTCGTCCTCCCTCCCCACCCACAGCCATAGAAGGAACCAGCAGAGGAGGATCACAGCAGGAGGTTTTACATGCTGCCCCCCCCCCCGCCTTGAACTGAACTGAAAGACAGTTCTCTAGATATGTTTTATTGGAAGGGGCGTGATCAGCGATGAGCTCAATGTCACTCCAAGCTACAATCCTATTCATACTTTCCTTGGAGTAAGCCCCATTGAATGCAGTGGGACTTACTTTAGAGTAGATATGCATAAGATTGCACTGCCAGTGAGTTTTATGGCACAACTGTGAAGGGGCACCCCCCCCCCTCCTGTGCAGCTGGGTCAGTCTGGTTCAAACAAGCCCACTTCCAACTTTGGGGAGGAGAGACCCGGAATGGCTCGAGTGCTGGAGCAGGCCCAGGTTCAACCACACACTCCCTCTCGGCCAGCCATCTCACTGTCTCCCCCACTCAGCCTAATCGACCTTACAGGGTTGTTGCAAGGACGCTGAGCGGAGACCCTTGGAGGACGGCGATGCCGGGATCCAAATGAAAAGCACTGAAAAGTGACCACCGCCAAGGCATTACCAGCAGCGGGTTACACGCGAAGCTGTCCTAGGCTGCGTTAGAGGGCGAATCCATCCCGGGGCAAGTGTCAGTTCCAGCGACGGGCGATGAGGGTGTGTCTGGTGAGGCAGGAGAACCGCCCTACCGGAGTTCTTTGAAAAGTGCCCCACGGCTGTGATCACGCAGGCACGGGCTTTGAGCAGCTGAGAAGAGCATGGGTTGTAAGTAAGTGTTTGCAGGGCCACAGCCACTGCAGCAGCAGTGGAGGCACTTTTCAAAGAACTAAGGTGGGGCAACTCTGCCTCACCAGACACCCCCTCGCCGCACTTCGCTGGTCAGTTCCGGCCTTGCCAGAGCGGGCCCCGGGACCTTGTGCAGGCACAGCCGCGTCCTGAGCTATTTCTGGCCCTCCCCAGCGATGTTTGTTCCTGCACCGAGCCCCGTTTCCCTTCCAGCACTGTTCGTATGCGACCGTTACTCACCCCAGCCTGCGGGGATAAGGCGCGCTACGAGGTAGGAAGCGGGTTTCGCGGAAGATGCGCTGCCAAGAAGAAAAGCAGAGTTTCCAACTTCCGCCTCGCCTCGCCCCCTGCCCTCCTTCCTTGTACCGGCAGAAACTTGGCAGGCGAAGACTGCGGCATCTCAGCGCTGGGAGATGCCTTTCAGCTGCCGAGTTCCTGCTTGTCACGCAGTCCCCGAGGGCCCAGGAAGTATGCCTAGGAAAAAGTTTGTCAAACAAGGCACAACGTTAGGGTTCCATATCGACGATGATCTGCAGCAGGGTGCAATGGTGGACGGGAGTACTGGTAGTGTAGGAGGTGACATTTGACCGCGGCAGAGGTGAGAGAAGACGCTGACACAGCCTCTGTTCAAATGCCGGCTCACCCAGTGCTAAGGACCTTCATAGTTAATGAATGTCAACGCAGTGTCAGGCCAGGATGCAAGGACTCGGCCCCGTTCCAGAAGCAGCTTCCTCGTGCATATGGATGCGGCACGCGGACCCTTAGTTTTGAAGAGGAAGGGCTCGAAAATGGAGAAGTATTGCTAGCTTAGAGAGCAAACTACATAGTTTAATACCTCGGCTGCTCCTAATGTTTGGGGCACAGATCTGTATGACATGGGTCAGCTCTGTGCGCGCGCGCGCGTGTGTGAGTGTGTGTGTGTGTGTGAGAGAGAGAGAGAGAGAGAGATTTACCCTACAGCTCTTCGGGGGGGGGTAGCCCATTCACTTAAAGTGGATTACTCTAGAGTAAGCTGCATCCTGCTTGCCTTTAGGATTCCGATCACCCACGTTGACTGCTGTGGAATGTACTTTTAGGCAAGAGGGGGCTTACTTTGAGGTCCTAACCGTGTTTCCTCTGAAATAAGGCCTAGGTTCAAAAGGGGGTTCCCTAGGATTGCAACCTAAGCGGAGACGCTCTCCCCGTCAGAGCGCTGGACAAACTGTCTTGTCTTTGCAGTCACTCTCGCTGGAGACGCAGCTATTCGAAGGGGGTTTCAGAATACACATGACCAGGGTCGGGCCGCACCTTCCACTTGGCTTCTTTCCAGCAGGAAAGGCTTATATTATGCAGGATGGGAGCGCTGCAGCCCCGACCCAGGGAACGTGCCGGATATTCTGAGCTCAGTCTGCACGGCATTCACGCGAGTTCTCTTACACGTCCGCGTAAGAGAACGTGCAGCGCGTCCATCGTCTGCGGATTGACTGGGAGGTAGACGTTCGATCCCGCTGACTTCAACGGGGCAGATTCCCAAGGCTCTCGCTCCCTAAGATGCCAGCCAGGCTGACACAGCCACCCCTACGCTGGTCTGCTCCGAACAAGTCCCACTGAGCTCCGTGGAAGTGTGTCGAGGATCGCAGCCTCGCGCGCTTCCTTTAGAAACCAGAATGGCCACGTCCGGTTGGAGGCGCTGTTGCGGGGCCGGGCAGCTCTCCAGGCCGCTTGCCCGCTGCCTGGGGGCCTAGCCTCGACTGCGCTTTTCTGCCGCTCGGGCGAAGGCAGAGCGCTCTGTTCCGTCTTGGGCTGGGCCGGCGAAGCCAGCCTGTCCAAAGATGACGTGATCTCTCCGCTCTTGCAATTAAGCTGGTTACGCGAGGTAACTGCTGTGCGTGTGTTTGGGCCAGCCATCGATGTCGCTTGCCTAATTAAAGCCAAGATTTGAAATCTTCATATGCTTTTTTTGCATGCAGTTCTACCCTGGGGAACTAAAGGGGGAAGAGGAAGGACGACTCTGTTTCTTAGCAGATTTTGTTGCTAGTCCGGCTCTCAAGCCGAGGGTGTGTGTGTGTGTGCTCCTGTTCCTGTGTCCGCAGTCTATGGCTTTCCTTCTTGCTTTGATCACAGGCGTTTAAGCGTGCCCGCCTTTTATAGATGGGTGGGAAAGAAAGATATGAAAGAAAGAAGTGAATTTAAGGAGACAGAACTTCAGGGCTGCTGCTCGCTCACAGAAAACGTGCCTGGAGAAGGGGGGGGAATAAGCTTTTTCAGCCTGTTAATAACCAATCGATAATGATGATTTCAGACTTGGAGAGACCAGGCACAGATCCCAGATCCCATCCCATGAAATTCACTGATAGTGCAATCTTATGCAGGCAAGTCCCATTGCATTCAAATGGGGCTTACTCCAAGGAAACATAAGAGCCCCCACTGGATTAGGCTAAAGGCCCATCTAGTCCAGGTTCCTGTATCTCACAGTGGCCCATCAGATGCCTCAGGGAGCGCACAAGACAACTAGATACCTACATCTGGTTGCCACTCCCCTGCATCTGGCATTCTGAGGTCGCTTACTTCTAAAGTATGGAAGTTGCACCACCCATCATGGCCTGTAACCTGCAATGGACTTTTCCTCCAGAAATCTGTCCAGTCCCCTTTTAAAGGCATCTAGGCCAGATACCATCACCACCTTCTCTGGCAAAGAGTTCCACAGATTAATGACCCGCTGAGTAAAAAAAGTATTTCCTTTTATCTGTTCTCACTCTCCCAACACCCAATTTTTGTGTTGATTCTGTGATGTCCTTGGTTCTGGTATTGTGAGAGAGGGAAAACCCACTTTATCCATCCTATGCAGAATTTTGTATGTCTCAATCAAGTTCCCCCCCCCCTTAGGTGCCTTTTTTCTAGACTGAAGAGCCTAGAGGTTTTCTAGGCTGTAGCCCTTCCTCTGTAGAGGTGCCCCAGCCCAGTAATCATTTTAGTCGCTCTCTTCTGCACCTTCTCTAGTTCCCCTATATTTTTTGAGGTGTGAATAGGATTGTAGCCTGGAGTGACCTTGAACTCATCCCATATCTATCCAGTGAACTATCTCCCCAGCCCCTAATCTATTTTTAAGCTCTGGGCAGGCCTGAGCTGAGCTGGTGTTGGAAGTAACATCAAATGCTTCTGCCAGTTCCCACCTCTGCTGCCACTGCTTCAAAACTTGCCGGTCAGGAGGAGGATCCTGGAAGTGGGACCACTTGGCTCCCAGGATCATCTCCACCAGGCCAGTTTAGAAGAAGTCATGAAGGCAGAAGGCAAGCATCCGAGGGAAACAGAACCACAGCAGTGGCTACTATACCCTCCACTTCCAGCTCTGGTTCTGTGATCCTTGTCACTGCCACTGGAGGTAGAAGTAAGCTGCACCCTCAATGTCCTCTAGCTCCTTCTCCATGGACAGAATGAGAGTTTGGGCAGGCGGCAGGCTAGGGGTGGTAGTGGATGCATGCAGGATACTGTCCACCAGTTTTCTATGTCGCCCAGCTGGCTGGCTTGAAGCCATCTCTTCAGCTGACCCTATGGATGGGCTGTCCCAGTCTCTGGATTCCATTACCTTCTGAGAATACAATAGCCATCTGCTAGGAGCAGAGCCTTCCTGGCGGTGCCAACCTCTTGGAATGCATTTACCAAAGAAATCTAGTTGTTTCCTAGTTTACACTATTTCCAAAAACATGCAAAACCCTGGCTTTTTTCATTTGGTTTTTGGAAGGTGGTGATCTCTGGCAGAGGTAGGTAGGGGATCTGGTTGCAGGGTTTCAGATGACCATTTTTCATGCTGCCTTTTAATGAGTTGTATTGTTTTGGGTTTTTCAAATTACGTTTGCTTGGTGGTTCTTATTTTGATTGTATGTCACCACCTTGGGTTGCCTGAAGAGGCAAGAAACATTGTCTAGAAATGCTTTAAAATAAATAGAAATCAGGCCCCAGCAGAGTCAGGCTAGATGGAATATTAGCCTGGCTTTGGGATATGAGTGGCAAACCTGGCAGGGGCACAGGGCTAAGAAGACCCAACTGACATGCTGGTTTCCAATTTGAAAGTTGCTGCTTGAAAGTCATGGGGCGTACAGGAAAGCCACACTCCATATCTCTATAGGGCTTGCCACCCAAATGGCCATGTTTAACTAGGACGCAGAAGTGCCTGTCAAACTACAAAGGGTCTGAGATTGCTTGGGCTGAACAAAGTCTGGGATGAGGAAGGAGCTAATTTAACCCAGTCACTGGAAACTGGGGTTATCTTCTCAGGAAATATGGTTTATTTTAAACAGTGACATACACTATGGCGAACCTGTGATATCCAGAAGGGCGCGAATTAGCTCGATGGGTGGGTCTGGCTTTTAAAGAGAAGATTGGACTAGATGATCATTTTAATATCTTCCAGATTTGAGATACAAAAGCAAAAAGCTAATGATAGAAACATCAACCCAGCAAAGGAGATCCATGTGTCTCCCTGGATGTTGGTGTGCTTCCAAGCACATATTCACATCTACACTAGGATCAGGAGAGATCCAGCCATTGAATGGCTTGGCTGTATCTTATCTGAGGTCCACTAGTTATGTCCAGAAGGGTAGCTGTATTAGACTGCACCAACAAGAACAACAAAGACTCTTGAGGCACTTGAAAGCCAAGCAAATGCAAGGTGCCACAAAATTATTTGTCACCTGTGACTAGTTGCTAGGATGCCAACTCTGCAGCCAGCTTCTGTAACAGTGCATTTTTAATAGCAGATTGATCTGCAACAATTAGCAAAGGCGAATGTTCATTTTCATTTTGTGAACGGCTTCATCAGTCAATTCCTCTAGGTCATGCCTTTGCGAAAGACACAGCTGCAGAGGCCAGTTGGAAAATTGGCAATGCTACCAGTGGTGTGTAAGAGAGCTGGACTGGGGCTAGAATCTTCAGGTTTGTATTGAAGGAAGTTTTGTTGCCTTATGGGAAGCTACATGCTTTAAAGAGAAAGAGCAAGAGGGGGGGGAAGAATTTGTATTCTTCCCCTCCCCTGCACCCCCTTTAACTCTAAACAAAAGGAAGTGCCATAAAGCTGTCTGAAAAGCTACAATGTTCAGAAAATGTATTTGCCACTAGAAGTCTTTTCAGCTCAGATGTTCTATAATTATGCCTCTTTTCCATTTACTCTGTACAGTAAGGGTTAGGCTAAATGGCTTTGGTAAACCACATGAAATACTTTTTGGACCGTGTATGTATGTTAATGCTTTTTAACGCCATTCCCCCCATATTACATGAACAAGCTTGCTGTCATTGAAACGTCTTCATGGAGCGATTTCAGCAGGTTCCCAGTCAACAGGAAAATTGGAGTCTTTTCCAACTCAAAAATAGCATGTTAACATTTTTTATTTTGTTTTCCTTGGTTTTTTGTTTTTTTTTAAACTGGGTAATCAAAATTATCCTGCAGATTTTCCCCCTCCCCTATTCTGAATGACATTACAAAGATTTTTGTTAAAGAAAGCCAGACTAATTGCTGCCAGAAGACTCTTTTCATAGAAGAGTCTGGTTTTCATAATGCAGCTTGTGTGGGAGTTGTGGTTACATCTAAACCTAGAGATTTCTAAAAAAAAAAAAAAAGAGTCCGTTTTTTTCAAAAGCCATAGAAAAGACCTCATTGCAGTGAAAATGGATCATAATAAGAAAGGTATATGAATAAGGTTGCCAACTTTTTTCAGGCCATGCTCTGTGTAGAAGGGGAGACAATCAGCAGGTGGTCTTTGCCCCTTTGCCACTTCATCTGTGTGTGCAAGCAAAAAGACCACATGTTGTAGTTCCAATGGTTCTGCAATTGTTAAAAGCACAGGAGCACTACCAGGACAAAAGGTGGTAACCTCATATTTTAAGGCAGACCTGTTTAATTTGTGACTCAGCCAAATGTAGACCACCAGCTATGTATTATGGCCTGCCAGATGCCTGAGGCCTCCTCACCAGGTTTTTGCTGTCCTAGGGAGGCATCAAAATCAGGAGGTTTATTGAGTTTCTGGTGAGTTGCCAGACATGCATTCATGCATGTGGGCTACATTTAGCTTGGTTCACACATAAGTGACAACTGCAGTAATCATTGGACTATCTGATTGCACCAAACTGCCAGCACAATCATTGCTTCTTAAGTGGGCAATGAAAGTGCCCTAATACCATTTGTAGATGGCTGGTAGGCCTGGCCTCTTCAAGAAAACAAAACGGAAAAATAAAATGGGCAAGGAAAATAACATGATTGGTTGGATTCAGCAATCTTCCCCTGAAGCATCATAGCTGCTGCTTTCAAGCAGATATGGGCCAACTCACACAAAAGAATTGTGTAAGTGTTCAGATCACCAGAATCTACAAGTTAATGGATGCATGGGAATGGATTCCAAAGCAGGATATTTGGCAGAGTCTATCAATCCCCCTTTACACAATTAGGGACCTCTAATTCCCAGTGTTTACCATTGATACAATGGGTGCATTACATGCAAAAGTTTGGAAGCCACCATGTCTGCTGCAGCTTGCATGAGCTACTGTAGATGGGTTATCCCTGCTACCCTGTGGTGCCATTTAGAGGGCATGATTTGTACCTTGCAGATCACAGCAGGCTTGCAGGCTCTGGGTACTCCTGTAAAGGCTTCCTCAAAATATCCAAAGCTACCCTCAGAGACTGTGATACCAAAAGAGAGCACATATATAATTAGAGAAGGAGTTCTTCTGGTACAAGCTGATCCTGAAGATGATATTGAGAGGGAGCTGGGAAAGAAGCAACAGCAGCCTAGTTCAGTAATCAAACACTCCATATAGAAGCCCTGGGTGGAGAACCTGAATTGCTTCACTGCTGGGCCTCTGCTGTTCTGTGCTACCATTCCAGTTACCTGAATCAATCCTTGTTGCAGAAACTGAGTCCTTGACCTTTGGCTGTGGTCGTCTCCTCTTGTTTTCTGCAGGTTCTATAGCAAATAATCACCTAGTGTCTTATTGCACAGAAGCCTTCATTGTGGTTCCCAATCCAGCAAGCATGATCGCAACAGAAACACTGTGGGATGATATCAGTAGTGGTTAGTGCTGGGTGGTTTTGGGATCCTGCAGTTGCCCTAACTAGTTGAACCTCGATTATTCCAATTGTCCTTTTGGGAGTGAACTGTACAAGACTAGATATCCTGTTGTGACTTTCATTTATAAAACTGTATATATTCATATAGGGATGTGGTGGCGCAGCGGGTTAAACCGCTGCTGCTGGGCTTTCTGACCGGAAGGTTGGGAGTTCAAGACTGCATGACGGAGTGAGCTCCCGTTGCTTGTCCCAGCTATAGGGACCACTTCAGTGGGAAGGTAACAGTGTTCTGTGCGCCTAGGTGTATAGTCATGCCGTCCACATGACCATGGAAGCTTGTCCTTGGACAAAATGCCGGCTCTACAGGCTTTGAAACGGAGATGAGCACCAGCCCTTACAGTCAGTCACGACTAGACCATTTGATCCTGGGGAAACCTTTATCTTAGTATATTCATTTATGATTTTTCCCCCTGTGGTTGTACTGATGTTTATGATGTAATGTATACAGAAGGCTGAGCTGATCAATTGAAGTAATTTGTTAATAGAGTTCAAATTAATGACCCAGAAATGATTCAAAGTAATCCAAAGTGAATTGGGCTAAACAGCATTACACAATGTTTCTCAAACTATGGGTTGAGATCCACTTGGTGGGTCGCAGAACGCTTGGAGCAGTCATCTTCAGTCACAGATCTAGGGGGGCTAGGGGGGCACGAGCCCTGGGTGCTATCTTGGGGCTGTCTTGGGGGGGCACCAGTGGCCCCCGTCTACCCATTGGGACCAGCCGCGGGTCTACCCATTGGGACCAGCCGCGGGTTGTTTACCCATTAGAAACAACGGCGGAGCCCAGGTCTACCCATAGAGACCAGCCACGGGTAGACCAGCGCTCTGCAGGTTGAGAAAGCATCCATAGTGCAGACCTTCCCCCACCCATTCAAAGTATCTTTACAGTGCCAAGGCATCTTTAATCTTCATAACTTTTAAGGTAACAGTGAGCTCAGCCTTAGTTTTTTTTGTAGTTGGCTCTTTACGTTTGCTGACTTCAGTTTGAAATCCCTGTGACTCCACTTTCAAAAATCTGAGTCAATGTCTGAAAAAGCCACATTTAACCTTGTCATATTCATATTAATTCTTGTACTCTGTCCCTATATTGCTGTGGTTGTTCTATGTGTTTTGTTATGCCAATAAAGGTTTCAGAAGTAAAGTAAAGCCACATGTGAGCAGAGACCATCATGCAATGCTTCCAATTTGCCTATATAACTGGGGGGGGGGGCACATGCTAATCTCCCATGCAAATTGGAGAGCCTCTAGGGAGCCCAGGTCTACCCATGGCTGGTCCCAATGGGTGGACCTGGGCTCCCGTGGGGGGGGGGGTTGCATGATGTCACATGCCCCCTGGGGCGCACTTCTATTGGGCGCCACAGGCGCCATTTTGACTAGGTCCACCCCTGGTCATCTTTAAAGTTGCAGACCCAACTCTTGCTATATTCCTTTTCTGCATGTTAACAGTTTGAATTTTCAAGTGAGGTTTTTAAATTTTTTATTATTAGTCCAGTGTTTTTACATAATATTTTGTCCTAATCTTGCTTTCTATCAGGGATGTTTCTTAGTTATGCAATTGTTGCAGTCCAAGAATGCCAGCTTGCATTCCAGGAGTGCCATTTGATTACATCACCCATCATTGTGATGCAATGCTTGCATTGAAGCAAGCTCTTCCTGCTTCATGATGTTACTTTTGGCCAATGACATCACTTCCAGGTTAATGATATCACTTCCAGTGGGTCCCACACAAGTGCCATTCTAAAAAGTGCTCTGAAAAGTTCGATAACCACTGGCATTAAACCATTCTTTTTTTTTAACAAAATCTACTAAAAGTTTTTAAAAGTCTGAACTGCTTATCATTGGGGGGGAGCAATTACAAATTCTTGTACAAGTTTGTACTATCAGGGGCCACTCTCAAGACCAGCAGTTCTCAAACTGTGGGTCCAGGACAAGAGCCAGAGTAGGCTCTGACCATGCCTGGGGCATTGCGGTGACAAAACACATCATCACACACACACACCGTGCAGTCTTGCCATGCACCCTATTTCCAGAATCACTCCATTTTGGAGCGTAACAGAGGCAGGGGAGGGCAGGAGGGCCCGCCTTCACGCAGCTTTCTTCCTCGGCATGCCCAGCTCCATTGGTGGTGCCAATGGCAGGCACATCACTGCACCACATGGGCACAACGCCTGTGTCCAGGACCCATCAGTGGGTCATGAACCAATTTTTGGTGGTTTGTGAAACTGACAGGGCAGATTAGGCTATGTTCATCAAGAGTTGAACAAGCTTCTACTGGCGAGGGAGCACATAGCTGCACGTAGAAGAAAAGTGACTACTGGTCAATAGATCGCCATTGCTAGTCAGAGGCACAAGTTGTGGACACAGTTGACAACTTCCACAAATGGAAGAATACCTGTTGCAATCAATCATGTATATGGTACTGCTTGTTCCCTCATCACCACTGGTTGTATGGCACTGGAGCAAGAACACTGATCCAAATATGATTGCATACATTTCAATCACCTTTCTGCAGACATCATACTGGTTTACCATTGCGTCAAAGTTCAAATATCAGGTTCTAGCAACTGGCTCAGGAGTATGTAGTCCTTATACAGGTAATTACCCCTTATTGGACATCAAAAATCCAGACTATTCCAATATCCAGACAGTTTTATCCAAGACTTGCTTTCTGTAGTGTGGACACTAGAAGATCTTGTGCCCGTTCCCACATGGAGTGCAAGTGCTGGTGGTAAGTTCTGTTCTCTGCTCTGTGGTGTGTACTTGTACAGACACTGTTGAAAAATGGCCAAGAGGCCAGCAGACACCAACATGGGTAACAGTGAAAAGAGCAAGGAGAAGCATTTCTCATTATATTTGTGCAATTATCCCAAAATCCAGACAAATCCACCATCTAGACATCTTCCTAGCTCAAGCAGTCTGGATAAGGGATATTCAGCCTGTACACTGCTTTTCCCCCAGGTTATGGAAGCACTTCAAATACAGTGTGGTTTCAGTCATCTTTCTAATGGTCATGTCATACAAATTGGAAGTATTTTGATCTCCATTTTGCAGTCAGTGGAGCTGAACAATGTTGATTTGCCTAAAGTGACCCAAGGAATTTACAGTGGAGTTGGGGCTGGAAGCAGGGACTTTCCAGAACACACATCATACGCGCAACACCAGTGAGGAAGTGTAGGCAGGGCGGGGGGGGGGAATGGCAACACTGAATGTTTAAAGGAGCTCCATGCAAGCGTGAGGACGGACAAGAGTACCAGGACCAGTGTAGGAAAGTACAAAGAAGGTGGTGGTAGAAAGGTGAGGAGTGAGACAGCCTGGTGTGGCCCAGCTCGAGAACATTGTCCTCCCCTGAGGCGCCCCCCCCCGTGTGTGTGTGTGTGTGTGTGTGTGTGTGTGTGTGTGTGTGTGTGTG
>JAJKFI010000019.1:14442442-14477354 GCA_029204185.1 Lerista edwardsae | reverse complement strand
GTGTGTGTGTGTGTGTGTGTGTGTGTGTGTGTGTGTGTGTGTGTGTGTGAGAGAGAGAGAGAGAGAGAGAGAGAGAGTGTTTGTGTGTGTGTTTTCATTCTCCAGAAGCCTGAGGACAGGATTATTCACAAACTAATGGATTCAATACTGAGTTCAGAGGGTGAGCTAATAGGCTTTTCCCCAACTGTGGGGCAAGGAAGAGCTACATACATAAATGTACTATTAGAGGGATTTTGGGGAGCTACCTTTTAGGTTTTTATATTTTTTTCTGGATGTTTATCATGGGAATGAACTTGGTTTCACTAATGAAAGGCTTAAAATACATAAAACAATTTTTTTTACACTTAACTGAACCTTATTGGACTTCCAATGGGGGTTTAAGGCCTTTTTCATACTGTGTTTTCTCCATCTATTTTTATTGTTGTTGTTGCTTGTTGGTTTGTGCTCTCTCTCTCTCTCTCTCTCTCTCTCTCTCTCTCTCTCTGGAAACTTTGTTTTATTCCTCCAAGAAACAGTGCCACATATAAGGGGAAAAATGCTCCTCCACATATTCCTTGGAGGGAGCTACAGGAATCTTGGAAATTCAAAAAATGGAACTTTCTTGTCCCCAAATAGTTTGGCAATGCTAAAAGTGCGTGGTCAGATAAACTGAGGGACTCAGCCCACACATATCTTTTGAGCTCCACAACAGATCATCAAAATGCAGGACCAGGAATGTCTTGACACTTTGTATTCAAATGTTTTCAATGTCTGAGTATTTTTAGTCTACCCCTGTGACATGCACAAGATGTACTCAGAAGTAAGGCCTGGCTTTCACAAACTGAAAGTGAGGGGATAAAGCAGTGTCTGGAGAGGATCATTTCAGAGTGCAGGTGGGACCATGTATGATTGAATGCCATTCTCTGCAGCCACATTCTCTGAATTTAGAAAGCCACATATTGGAGAGATAAGTCCTAGTCTTCTCCCTGACACAGTAGGAGTCATTTGTTTGAGAAGAGGAAGTCGCTTGCACTCTTACTACCTCATCTGCTGTTTGTGAAAATTAGGTCTCTGAGACTATGTACCATAGCCTTAAAAGCTTTTGCCCACTTACACGTGTCTAAACAGTTTCACAGCTTGATGAACTAAGGCTCCAATCCCCAGTGTAATCCCTACAATGAAACTAATTCCAATAAATGGAACTTACTGCATTTCCACCTAACATGTTCAGGATGTCAGTTTAAGTATTACAGCTGTAGTGCGAAGCGCTTCTTCCACTTCATAGCCACGTTCCAGAAAGCAGAATATTGGAAAATGATCAGTAAAAGGACGGCACATTCATTGATTCAGTCCACATATGGGTTAGATCAATGAAAATATCTGGGTGCTAGACTGAAGCCTATTTCAAGCACATTGATGTCCATGCTATTA
Organism: Lerista edwardsae; assembly: GCA_029204185.1. NCBI lineage: Eukaryota > Metazoa > Chordata > Lepidosauria > Squamata > Scincidae > Lerista > Lerista edwardsae. Next base: position 14,475,944 of record JAJKFI010000019.1, on the reverse strand, counting down.
AAGTTATTTTGAATCCCATGCTCCATATAACATGGGTGATTCCAGCCTTATGAAACTGGTTTCTTCCCCATTCCTGAGGACATCAATCACAGTGGACAAAGAAAAGAAAAGAAAAGAAAAGAAAAGAGAAGAAAAGAAAAGAAACAACAAAGCACTAGTCGTTCTAGGAATATTTGTTGTGTTTACTTTCTATATCTCTAATTTTATGTGAGTGTGAGTACAAACACACTCAGTTAACCAAAGTAAGATTTCATAGAATGCTAGAGTAGAGTAGGGGTCTCCAAACTTTTTAGCCAGAGGGCCGCATCAAATATCTGACATGGTGTCAAGGGCCAGAAAAATACACAAATTTAAATATAAAATTTAAATAAATACATTAGAGATGGAACATACATGAATGAATGAATGAATGAATGAGCTCAAAGTTCCGGAATTACTCCAAGCACCAACACACACCTAAAAATATAGCACACACTTTAGATTCCCTTGCCACAAGCAGCTTACTTATAGGTGTTGGAGTAAGTATTTCACAGCCAGCAGATCACAGGAAACACCCAGAGCATGTTCTGAGGGCCAAAGTAGCCTCCCTGACCTGCCAAAAGCAGTCTAAGACCAGAGGGCCAAAAAACAGTAAAACTGTTGAGAAAACCAGGAAGTGATTGTTTCCAGCTATCCAAAGGCATTCTGAGGGCTGGGCAGGCTTCACATGGACTCCCTGCCCCTCAGAATACCCTCTGCACACAACCAGAGCACAGCTTGGACGGGGCAGCCCATGCCCGCAAGGTCAGGAGGGCCAGAGGCTCATGAGGCTTGCCATGGGCTGGATAGAGGCTCTCGAAGGGCTGCATCTGGCCACCAGGACAGGATTTGAAGAACCCTGGACTAGATAAACCCCAGGTTCAAATCCCTATTCAGCCATAAAGTTGACTCACAGGCAATGGAGTCGGAAGAGGGTGGCCAGGAAAGCCCTAGGTCCCAGGTGCCAAGCTACAGTGGGGTGCTCAAAGATGCTTAAACTTCTTATATGTAATATATAGTTTTATATACATCATTAACATACAAAGTTCAATAGAAGAAAATGTTCACTGTCGGAGCCTCTTCTCTGTCCATTATTACTATTCGTTTCATGTCATGACTATTACTGGAAATAATTTTGTTATAGGAGGTGCCAAAAATTTATGGACCTTGAGTGCCAAATAACCTTGGTACACTGCTGCTCACAAGATTGTTGAGAGGAAAATATAGGGAGAGGAGAGTAATTTTAGCATATCGCACCTTTCTTCTGTGCTCAGACTCCAGGTGGTGTACATGGGATTCCCAGGCTATCTCCAAGAGGGGTATTTTATTTTTTTTTTGCTTCAGTCCAGCTGACATAACAAGACCCTGAGATTCTGATATAAGATGCTCTGAAGGGTGGGATAAAATGTTGTTATAATTGATTATGATGGATCACCTGTGCATAGAACTTGTGTGTAGAACAGGGTTGCCATTTTTAAATTTGAGAAAAAGAGATTTTCTAGGGGGCATGGGTGGGGTGGCAAGATTCACAAGAGAGTGTAAGGACCCATCCTTGCATACATTCCACATGAAATGGTAACACACATCCAGTATGTTTTAAGAGCTTTTGCTGTGATACATTTTATACCTCACTAAAGCCTAACCTGATATAGGTGTTCTCACTAGAATGATCCCATATGGTTTGAATGGGCGGGGGCTGCCTCTCCCCCCTTCCCCAGGCGTCCCAAACAAACGGGACCAAATTCGAGGACTTCTGCTTAACGGGGTTTTGGCTCTTGCGTGGAGGCAAAAGATCGGACCCAGTCCCATGTTCCTCCTGGGCAAGTCTGACAGCCTCGTGCGCTTGAAAGGGGTGGAAGAGCGAGACCCCTCTCGCTGCCGGGCCGAGGCCCTCGTGAATCGCTCCTCGGGCCCGGGAGTGCGCCCGCGTTGGTGTGTTCCTCCCCCTCCCCCCTTTTCTCCTTTCCCTGAAAGCAGGCCGCATTCGAGAGCGCGCTGATGGAGCTGGCGTGTGCCAGGCGGAGGGGAGCCAGCGAGGGACAAAAGCGCCCAGAATCCATGGCCACTCGAGCAATTATTCCTCCACGCTGAAGGTGGATTAGTGCGATGGAAAGAAGCATATGTTTGGCCTGGGGCGACTCTCCCCCGGCTGGCGGCGGCGAATGAGCGGCGAGCAAAGCGGCTGAACCTGGCAGCTCCAAGCGGAGCAGGAGCGGGGGCGGGGGAGGGGGGCGCGGGGCCAGAGGTGAACAGCGCCCTGAAGATGACAATGGGAACAAATGCGCAGCCGGCCTCCCCATCGCCGAGCCCAGGAGCCGCGTCTGGAGCGGGCGCGCCGCCCTGCGCTCCTCCTGCCGCCAGATCCGCGCTCCACCCGCGTCGCCACCACCAGCGAGCTCTCGACAAGTCGGGCAGTGCTCGCGGGTCCCCCCACCCCGTTGCCACGTCTTCTTGGCTCCAGCCCTACGCGGGGTTCGCCAACGAGTCTGCCTTTCTGCTTGGGGCAGCAGCACTGGCACCAAATCCACACACGCTCCTTTGCTTTTTTTCGCGTAGTCCGGGAGGGTTTTCACACGTGACGCGGAAACAAGCCAGTGGTGCCTGCGTGTCCCCTCTCGCCAGTCCTTCCAGCAGCCCCCGCGACCCCGCCGTCAAGTCGCTCTCTTGCACTTCTTCGGGCCGGAGGAACCACACACAGCCAGGAGGACCGACGAAAGCTCTTCCCGCCATGCCGCCCCTTCCTGCCGCAGAGAAACACGCGGGTTGGGTTTATAGATCCACCGGGTGGAAAATGTACTTTGGGACATCTCTCCCTTCCCGCCCTGCTGAAATGGGTGGGCGCTGCTCTTCTGCTCCTGTCAGCGACGTGCGGGGAGGGGGTGTCTGGTGAGGCAGAACTGCCCTCCCGTCGTTTTTTGAAAAGTGCTTCCACTACTGTTGCAGTGGCTGTGGTCCTGCAAACACTTACAACCCGTGCGCGTCAGCTGCTCAAAGCCCGAGGGTTGTAATCGTTTGCGAGATCACAGGAGTGGGGCACAGCTGAACTCTGCTTGGGTCAACAGCGCAGCTTCCCTTGATTGTCCTGGAGCCTGGGAGCCACGGGACGAATCCCATTGCGTCTGATGAGACGAATAATGATGTTTGTGGTTGACTAACACCCGGGTAACGCCGTTAGAATTTCCTTGATGCATTATCAGCGGGTGAGAACAGTTTCGGGATAGGGTGTGAACTACTTCGGAATTCACGCGGCTAGCACCTTCTTGCCACCCCCTTTCCCGCCTCCTTTTCTTATGGTAATCTACATAGGTGCAAAAGAAAGAAGCAAACGCCCCGGGGCTTCTACCTCTGCTAAAATAACACACTTTCGGCCCAGTCTTAGGCATAGCAAGCTTCCTCGCAAATAAATCTCGCGATGCTCTCTGGAGCTTACTCCTAAGTAAGTGAACTAAGGAAGGGCTTCAGACTCCATTCAGACCTACTGTAGCAACACATTCCAGCATTGGTGCGCCACAGAGAATTATCTTCTGAGTCAAACGCGGAGTGGCGGCTATCCCTGTGTAAACGCAGCTGAACAGCCAACCTGCACGCTACTCCAGATCCCAGCACTGTAGGAGAGCATCTCCCCATTCTAGACACGCCCGAGATGTTACCATACCACATGAGACCAAGAATCTCTATAGAAGTAGAGGCATATAAAGAAGGAATTAGCAGTGATGCCACATTGAGAGAAAATAAAACAGTATGCGAGGAAGACTACCTGAGAAAAGCGTCACTGAAGTGAATAGAACTAGGCCGGAGAAAATTGTGACAGGTCATAACCCTGCGCACACTTACTCAGGCATAGCTCCTTATTGCACTCAAAGGGATTCTACTTACAAGTGAATACACATCAGTTGGCTTGCAAGGAGGTACCATATACGCCCAAGTCACTTAGAATGACCCACAGGATCAACTCCCCCTGAAACAGGCCATTCTCTGAGAGTAAGACTAAGTAGAAACTCGGTTTGGGAGGGGGGGGGGCTCTGTTTTCAACTGGATTTGTTTGGAGTTATTCTAGGTTTATTCCAGTGAAATGTTGTTGGTTTTTGTAAATCCCACTTCTCTTCCAAAGTACTCAACACCATATTCACAAGCAATTTAAGAATTTGCACATAATCGAATATGCCACAAGGCGCAAGAGTGGAAGAATTATTGTCGCAGTTAATAATCTGTCAGTATTTCTCTAGGGAAAAAATACTGATGACCCACTGGTAAGCAGACACTTCCTAAATAGCATATTTCAATTATTCCCAGCCATTGGATTAAGGCATTAGCCCAGTTGAAACTCCAAAGTTATAGATTACTCAGTATCTTCGACATTAAAACTTATTTCCAACATATTTGCAAACTAGAACAAATATGCAAAACGGTTATTGCCTTCTTCAATACCTTTGTTTAAAACCGTTCAAATCATTGTTCTGGAAGTATGGAAGACTGTGAGTTCAAGCAAACGAATATGATGCCAGGAATGGGTTAACGACGTTCTGTGTCCTCCATGCCTCCCCCCCCCACCAATTGGGGAGGGGAGGGGGAAAAAAACACCTGAAAGAGTTCCCTGGGAACAGAAAGAAACAGAGTCAGAATTCCAAAAAAATTGACGGAGGGAACATATCTATTGCCTTCATTTCTTAAAAGCAGATATTATTTTTAAACAGTCGTATGCTGCATGCACAAACCATATGGCTCAGCCCTAGCTAAGTCCTATTCACCTTCTAGACAACAGAGAACGAAGGTGTTCTAACCTGACCCAGGAGGAGCCTTTCAGAACGCACAACCGAACAGAATCCAGTAATAAAATGAGTGGTAATACTCTTTTTCTGTAGTAATAAAAAGAGTTTAATAGCAAAGAAAGGGCAAGACCCAGCCAAAGCGGCACACACTATCTTCCTATTGATGTTGTTGGGAGAGACTGAACACTCCCATTGAAATCAATGGGTTGGAAATACATGACTAGAATATGAGCACAGTGTTTGCCTTTAAGGCAAAAGTCTGAAGCAGGAGGAGCATCAGTCTTGTAGGAGTGGGTGGGATTTACTTCATAATCAGTGATACTTAGGATCTCTCTCTTCTTGCCCATGTAAAATAAGAAAAGGGTCTCCCAAAGCCCATATAATCAACCTGTATTTTTCATTATAACTTCCATTTACAAAAGCAAGTCCTTTTAAATAAAGTACTTAACACAGTTTTCTTGGTGTACAGTACAATCCTATGCATATTTACTTGGAAGTAAGTTAAATGGGACTTATTCCCAGTTAAGTCCCGTTGAACATAGTGGGGCTTACATTTGAGCAAGCACACATAAAACTGCTCTACACAAGACTCCACCCTTTGAAGCACTGAGCCACAATAAGATTTTCTTCTACACCTTTGTTTAAAACAAACAACAAAGTCCAGAGAGTTGTGGTTCTTTTAGTCAGTTGCAGCATAAAAAAAGTAACACCCTAAAGACTATCCAGTTGATTTATTTCAGCATCAACTTTTGTGAGCTATACTATACTCCATCAGGTGCATGATGAATGCATTTGATGAAGAGACCTTTGTAGTCCACAAAAGCCTGTGCTGAAATCAATGGGCTAATCCTTAAGGGCCCAATCCTATCTAGGGCTGATGCAGCTGCAATACTACAGCCCGTTATGTTTTTGGGGGGCAAAGGCAATTGAGTGTTAGGAGAGTTTGAACAGATAAAAGAAAATACTTTTTTAGCATGTAATTACTGTGGAACTCCTTACCGCAGGAGGTGGCATCTGGCCAGGTGCCTTTAAAAGGGGATTGGTCAGATATCTGGAGGAAACGTTCATCGTAGGCTACAGGCATGAAGGTGGTGCAACCTCCTGGTTTTACAAGTAAGCTACCTCAGAATGCCAGATGCAAGGGAGGGACTGGCAACAGGATGCAGGCAGGCATCTGGTGGGGCACTGTGACATACAGGAAGCTGAAGTAGATGGGCCTTTGGCCTGATCCAGCGGGGCTCTTATGTTCTTAATGTCGAAAAAGTGGTCCTTCCGTTTGCAGTTAACCATAAGGATGTCCTACTACAATCTCATCCTGATTGCGATCTCATCCTTTATGCTATTGACCCTCTCAACGTCACAGGGTATATAGAGATGGTAAGAAAAGGCTGCAGGAGGCGGTCGTTAGCCCAAGTAGATGAGGAGGAAATGTTTTGCTGCATCTTCACACCACTCAAGACATGAACTGTTTTAAATCGGTGTGTAGCCCAGTCCAGAGCATGTTTAGTCGGAAGTTGGTTCCATGGCGTTCAAAGGGTGCAATAAGGTTTGCAGGTGATGTCTAGTAAAACGTCAGTTTACTGGAATGTGGGATGGAGATGATAGTTGCCTCCAGAATGCAGTTTCAGCGGACAAGTAGGAAAGTAAAGGGGGAACATCTAGCAAAAGAGTAATGCTTTCAGACAGGCAGTATGCACTTCTATATACACTTCCTGGGAGTAAGCTCCCAAATACAATGGGATTTACTTCTGCGTAGACATGCCTGGGTTTGTGCTGTAAGTAAACATAGACGTAACTGAGTGCTAACCTAAAAGACAGATCTGCAAAACTTCTTTCTTCCCCGGGTCAGTTGCATCAAGAAAGAAAGAAATGTGGTTTGTACGAGTTCAAGTATTTTTCTTCATTTCTCTTTGCACATGCAAAGAAATACTTGTCTACAAGTGTATAATGTGCACAATGCATCGTACATCCACGCGTTAACATATACATATACTATTTAACGCGGGGATCATTAATCCGGAATAACTAACGACCGCGAGTTAATCAAAATTTAGTCAGTTCCGAAGTCAAAATCCCTAATGCGAATTAGAATCCGCCTTCTGCCACAAACTAAGTAACTGCGGGGGGGGGGGGGAGAGGGAAATGTCTTCTTTTCTCCACGTTGTGGGCTAGCAGGCTAAGAACGCGGGGTGGTTCTGAAACGCGTATTCACGAATTGCCACCTTCAGCTCCGGTTTCCTGAGTGCCCTCCTCGGAACAATCCCACACATCTCAGTTCGCAGCCCGCCCCGCCTCTCGAAAGGGGGGGGGCTGTCTTAAATTCTTAAACCGGGAGCCACCAAGCGTGGCTCACTGAACAGCCAAGAGGTTTCCTGCTCTTTGCTTGTTGTAAGTAATCGGGTGTTGGAAGGGAACGGGACGGATGGCGCTTCTCTTTCCCACTGTGGCAGCCGGGCCTATCTCGCCTCGGCGAAAGGAGAAGGAAGGTGGAAGGGAAAGCACAAGGGAAGCCCCTCGCTGATCCCTCCCGAGCCTTCTGCCTGCTCCAGCGGGGGTGGGGAAGAAGAAGAGGGCGTGAAGCCCTTTATCGCTACGACTGCACTTTCCCCCTAGGCTGGCTCTAACGATCTGCCTCTCTTCTGGGGCGAGGGGGGAGGGCTGATCCCTGTCCCAGGCTTGCCTGGCTTTCTAGTAATGGGACGGTAAAGGGAAGAGGAGCTTATTCGGGGGGTAGGGTGGGAAGGGGAGCAGATGTTGGGTCCAAGCGCACGTCTAACCTGATTCTTCTTCGGACACGTTAGGCTAGCAGTCGTGATTGATCATGACGCTAATGAAGCTCTCCATTCCGAGAGAGCCCGGCTGCGGCTGGCTGGCTGGAGGGAAACACAGACTGGCCAGCCAGGAGAAGACATAGGCTGCCTCTACCAGGAGAAATCGGGCAAGAAGGGCTGAAAGCACAAGAGGAGCCTGCACCAAACAAGATCTAGCATAGCTGCCTGGCTACCCAGGCAGGAAAACTGGCACAGAACCTACCTGCATGACTTGACAATGCTAGACTAGGGTAGAGGTGAGGTTATGGACTGGTGTCCAGGCCAAGTCTCCCCTCTGCTGGGAATTCACCAGGGCTACCATCCTGCATGAGAGCAGATAGTGGCCCTTCCTCATGTACTGGTAGGTGGCCCAAGGCAACCCATTAGTTTGTACCCTGCAAGCTGCAGCATTGTGATGAGAAGAATGCTCATCTACCTTACAGGTTTGTTGTAAGGATGGCTGAAACAGTGCATATGAAGCTCTTTGTATTATTGCATGCATGAAGCTCAAGCATGCTTTGTATTATTATGGTGCATCACTACCAAAACTGCATGTAGGCGACTGCAGTTTGAAAGCCAACATGGCATAGTGGTTTGGGAGCTGGACCTAGAAAGCCACAAAGCTTTCTAGATGACCTTGGGGCTCTCTCTCTCTCCCCCTAACCAGTGGTGTCATTCAAATGATTTAGGAACAGGAACTCACTTTTGATTGGCACTTGTCGGGAACCCGGAACCAGCCACGGAGCTGTTAGGATCCGGAACGCTTGTTCTGGTCCATTCCCCCTGAATGACATCACTGCCTTCACCCCCCTAGGAATCTGGAGTCGCTCCCTTTAACCCTCTGAGTGCCGGCCAACCAAGAAGAAAAGCTCTTTGCAGAGGAATTGGGAGGGGGGAGGGAGAGTGAAGTGGGCGGAGTCAGCCCTAATTTTAACTAGTGGAACTGAGTTTCCCCGCGTTCCCCCTGCATGACATCACTGCCCCTAACCCACCTAACAGGGTTGTTGTGAGGGCAAGAGGAAGGAAGGAATCATGTACAGCACCCTGTGCTCCTTGGAGGAAGGGTGGTATAAAAATGTGGAAAAAAATAAATTAAATTCACATCCCACCAATTTGGTGACAACATTCTTAGGTTTTGTAACAGGTTTTGATTTTCTACATAGCACGGATGTAGGTCATGGAGGCAATAACCAGGACAGTCTTCCTTGCTGAGTGCTGAGCACCAATTAAAATGCAGTGGTAAAACTACAGGACTTGCAAGACAGCTGTAATGTCCTCCACCTTTAATTCTATTAGACAAGCTGCTACTGCAGAAAGAAAATGCCTACTTTTCTACCACTGCAACTCTCTTTGAATATGTGAACCTACTTATTTGGACTGCCATCTCATGACATGGAAAGCAAGGACATTTTAATTAATTAGTCAGATTGCTTGTTTGTATGCCACTGCCTCAACAGCATCTGGACTACAGCCGTGCAGTGCAACCCTATGCCTTCTTGCTAATCTGGAAGGAAATCCCACTGTCTTCAATAGCAGAGAAGTATGCATAGGACTGCAGCCTTAATCATTAATGGTAAAATCTTCAAGCATCATACCATACCCTATGAAGATAGTGGGGTGCAATTATTTATTTTCCTGCATATAATTGTGGCACATAGATGATTCTGAGCAGGTGAATGTCCAGGCCACAAACCAGCTGAACCAAATTAAATATGCTTTTTGTTTCCTTCATCCTATACATACATAGGATTGTTTCATTGGTTGGCTATTGTTTTCTAAAGCTATTGTGTTATGAATCATGTTGTAAGCCACTTCAAGTCTCTTTGGGAGTGAAGCAGGATATAAAATTTAAAAATAAATTGGATCTTCGATTCTACACACATTTATCTAGGAGTAAATCTAATTGCATTCAGAGGAACTTAATCCATGTTAAGTGGGCTGGCATCACTGTTTCAAATCCAGGTAATGTCGACTCAGCTAAATTATAGTTTGTCTGCTGTGTGTGCTAGAAAGAAATGAGACGCCCGTTATGGAAGTTAAAGAGAATCCAAGCAAACAAGCAAAGGCTTGATTTGATTATGCAGTTAGATTTAACATGGGCAATCAAAGAAATCTCCTTTATATTTAAGGATTTGGATAAATGAATATTCCTAGCAAGTGAATAAAATGTATTCAATTAACTCAAAACCTTGTGCACTTCTGAACTGAAGTGGAATCGACTGTAATTGATTTATTTGAAACCAGAGGTTAAGGACTGAATTAGCTAAGTACAACTGGGTATTTCAAGCCACTGACTTATCAAATGTCAAATCTCTTCTATTTTAAATATTATTTCAGCTGCAGGGCATTGCTGTCCTGATGGCTGTTCCACCAGTTAAATCTCAAGTTATATTAATATTCGATTTTGGGGGTTGGGAGGGAGGAGGGATAGATGGTGATTTATTACAGAGGAGGGTGGTAACCATTCAGCTTGAAGGAGCATTATGCTACATTTTTAAAAATGCATAAATTAGCATAGCATGACGGAACTGAGTTATAACTCATTAACATTTAACCATTCATCCTAATTTCAGTTAATCTGTAGAAAAAAAACACACACATTTTGGGGGTTAGCAGCTAAAAGCTTGGCCTAGAATCTGAAAGGCTGAAACAATGATTGATTACAACGTGTAAAATACATTCCCCAAAAAGAATGTGAAAGTAATTAGCACGATTTGGTAACCGCACTTTGGTCACAGCAGATGAGCCCCAAACTGCAGTGAGCAGCATTTTCATGATATCTCCTGCAAAAAAGAAGCCTGAGATAAAATAATAACAGTAATAATATTCTCAGAAAGAAAAGCAAAGGAGAACTCTCAGTAATCTCACCCTGTTTTCCTAAGACAAGCAGGGCATTTTATTCATAATGGTCAACCACATCTCAAAATAGAGTATTTTGGAAGTTCTACTCAAAATAATGAAAATGAATGGGATTGCTTTTTAAAAGGATCTAAACAGTGCACAGGAAGCTGAAGTAATTCCATCATGCACAGTACTTCTATAGAAAAATATGAAATAAATACTTTTGAGAAAAGGCTCTGTTTATCTGCAGTGGAAGAACATCAGCAACCAATTTTAAATCACAACCTAACAATTACCAACTCAGATCTATCATTTATTTGGAAGTAGTTCCACTGATTTCAAAGGCTTCTTACTTCCAAGTAAATGTGCTTGGGACTAGCTTGCCATGGTAGCATTGAGGTCGATGGTAAACCACTCATAGATCTGAATAGATCTGGATTGCAGTCTGTGGAGCTCAGAAAGTGGAGCATTCCTAAATCAATGGCTAATTATATATGATATGCAATATTTATTATGATGATATGGGCAATATAAACACTGGTTGTTACTGATGTAGGTTTAATGTTAGAATGCTATAAAGTCCCAATAATAATAATAATAATAATAATAAATATTAGCCTTAAATACTATTAAGGCTATAAATATTAGCCTTAAATTAATCTTTGAGACTTTACAAGTAGTCTTAACTATTAGCAATGTATCAAATATGCAATATTATTTATTGCTTTACCTTTGTTACATTCTATTCTATATCCAAAGTGCATTATTCAGATCTTTAAAATCATTAGGACCGCCTCATGTTCTAAGATTATGTCTTGTTACACAGTGCCCAGTTATAGCCTAAAATGATTAGGCAGAGTGTTGTTGTTATTGCTTAAGTAAGAAGCATCTGTAAATCCAGATATGAATGAATGGTATTTAATAAGATTGTTTTTCATTTAAAAATGAGTATTTATGTGTTGCTGGAGAAAGAGCAGCAATGTGTGCTGTTTATGAATGCCATTGTGCCTGAGGTTAGGATCCCCCACACAATCTGTGATGCAGCCAAGAAAAACAGCCCAGATAGACAATGCTTCACTTCACCTGCTACAATGCTGCGCATTTCATTTATGTCAAGGCTGCCTGTACAGTTAGGGTTCATTCACCTCATTATTTTGTTACATCCACTTTACAGTTAACCAATATATCTTGGGGAGGGCGGGAATGAATAAGCATTTTCAAACGATGCCATTTTTACATGCAGAAGATCAACATTCCATCTGCATTTTTCACATTTCTCTCTTGTATACATTTGTGCATCGTTTTATAAACTGTACGGCACTGTAAAGTAGCATTTCAACTCCACCAACTCTCCTCTGCCTGACCACTGATTCCCACTGTCTTTTGCAACTAAATGACCAAAGAGGAGGGTGAAAATGGAGAATCTTTTGCTTTATCTCATCTTTTTGTTTCACCTATCAAAGGTAAAATCACATAGGTGGCTAAATTTCTTTACAGATTCCATGAAAATATATCAAAGGAGATACAGCCCTTTAATCCTGCCTTAGAAATATAAAGCATGCACCAGGCAACATAAACTCTCCTCAGAAACCCTCTCACATATTCAACTATTTTGCAATGCTAAAGATACAAGATGGGCCTAAATAATCTCTGCTGGAACCAACCAGATTGTGCTGGAAATAACAGCAAAACATTGTGAAACTTAGACCAGGTTTAACATTCCAAATAAGTATTATAAGCAAATTGCTTTAAAAAAAACAAAACCTATCAGGGAGAACAAGGTCAATTCTCTAGTTCTTCTCTGTTTCTTTTCTATTGGGACCACATTAATTGCCACAAATCAGCATAGCAAAACTGAAACAAATAGGCTACTTGCAATTTTCAAAATAGTACATTTTGAGCCTATTTTAATTGTGAAAAGCAAGCAAATACCTTTTTCTGAGTACTTATTTCAGCTGGAGCCCAGATCCAAACAACATGAGAATGCTCCTCTAATATTAATTTTGCACTAGTCATAATTTAAAGACCTAATTATTAAGACCTAATTACTATCACTCTCTCATCCAAAAACTGAAAAAAATTATGCTAAGGTATATTCATAAATATATATATTGGTTTTGTATACACCACACATAATAAAGCTGTGACATATCTATTGCTCAACAGATAGCTAGAACACCACTTTCCATACTGTGATTCTTATGTATATACACATGCACACATACAAAGAGTCACTTTAAAGTTCTGTCTACATATGTAAGTGTACACATGCACATGGTCACTTTCATGCATATAATCCCCCTTCCCTATAAAAATGACAAATAGTGATGCAAATTAATCCTATGATAGACACTTCAGATCAGTAGTATAGATGCATAAATATAAAGCATGAATAAAAACCTAAAAGATCAAATAAATAAAATAAAACTTTATTTTTAAATAAAATTATCTTTCAGTTAAAGAAAAGTATGCCATTTCTTTAACAGTACAATATTTTTTTTAAATCCAAAAGAGTACATTGTGTTTTATTGTGTAATTTGTCTGAATACAGACTCAGTGGAATATCTAAATGATACCCTGCTCTGAACTCCAACTTGAAAGTAAGTTTTTATTATACTTGAGGGAAACAATGGGTTCAGCTGCTTATTGCAAGGAGCAATTGTCAAGGGAGAGTTAAACTCAATTACTGTAACCATACTGAATAAAAAATACTGCCAAGAACAAAAATACGCCTGGGTAAAGACAGCCACTGAATAAAAAAAATCGACATAAAGCGTATCAAATATTTATTTATCTGGGCAACAAAGGACTATGATACATTGACAGGCATGGAAACTACTGCCAGCACAACTCAATACAATACAACTATAACTGCTTCCAATATGGCTGGTGGAAATAGAGGATACCAGGTGGTCCCAAATGTGTAGAAGTTCTTTGAACCAAAAGACAACTCAAAATGAGAAGGGGGGGGAGGGAAGATCCCTATTCCTTTATCTGAATAGACAATATCAATTTATTGCTCTGAGGCTGCTTTCAATAGGACACAATGATATCAACTTTTTGATTATTCTCTCTTTGTTAGTCACAGCACGTAAGGATTGTTAGAATTTACTAACACTTTAAAAAACGTCTTTCCAGAAGGGGTCAAACACCATTTCAAAGTTGGTGATTTCTTTATCAATGGGAAACTAAAGGTCGTACTAATAAGATATATATTTTAAATCCATGTTATTGTATTTGTTTAGCTGCTTTATTGTTGCCTTTTTTTAAACATGCTACAACAGGGCTGAAGTGATGAGTCCCAGAAAAATACCACCCCCTCCCTCCAAAAAAAACTCCCCCCTCAGATTTCTAAATAAGTAACCATGAACCACAGTGATGGAACTAAGAAGGGGGAAGATTTATAAACCCACTAAACAAGAGGTAAACGAGATCACCAGATAAATTAAAAAAAAAGCTTCAAACAGACTCACCATATTTACAATTCCCATTAAATTACACATAAATAAATATATACATACATGAACACTGATTCCCTTATAGAAGAACTGTGAATCGGTGTCACCATAAGAAAGTTCAGATTGGTCGCTTTACCTTGAACAGGAGAATGGTTCTATAACTGAAGACATGACATGGAACTGCATGGGATTTGTGTTCAAGTTTATTCACAATACTGATAAAATGTCATCATGATCCTTTTTGCCTCTTTTGCGTTTTTAAATATGGCTACAATCTTAAACGGAAGTTTGTGTAAGGGGAGGTGGTGATTCAGTCCGATAAAGCTCATTTTTTCTCCATATTTATGTATTTATTAATCTTAACAGTTCTTTCTGTTTGTTTTTAGAAAAAAGTTCTGTTTTTTGAATTTTTAGAAGTTGTTTATTTTTTAAAAAATGAAAAGTTCACACAACTCAGACAAAAAAATTATCCTAGGCTGGCTCCTTCGTCTTGTTCATTTTCTTAGGCTCCAGACTGAGTAGCAACTGGGTAGTGATGGAGGTGAAAGGAGGCTTGGGGAGGGATGGGGTTCCAGTCCTACCATGTGACTAGGCTGGTGCAGAAGATCTCTGGACCACAGTTGCAGAGGCTTCAGAACGATGAGGGAGAAGCTGCTGGAAAGAGCAACGCAAGGAGGGGCTGGCTGGGCAAGTGGGGAGGAAGATCCTCATTTTCTGTGCTTCTCCTCTTTGTCGCCGCTTTTGCTGCTGTTGTCGTTGTGGCTGTTGGGATTGTTGCTGAGGTACATTTTGTCCATGGCCTTGAGTGCCTCGGTGAGATAGTTCTGCAGGGCGGTGACTGCGGCGCACACAGCAGGGCTGCCAAAGCCGTGAGAGATGAGGTTGAAGTGGGTCAGGCAGCTCTGGATGCCCGGCTCCAGAATGGGGGTGGGCCGAGAGTTCCCCAGGGGAGATCGGTCCTGAGCCAGCAGGTCGGTGAACTCCTTGCAGATCTGTCTGCAGCACAAATGGAGCAGAGAGAAGGAGAAGGGGAGAGGGGGAAGGGAAAAATGAGCCAGCCTTGTCAGCACGCAGCCAAGCCAAGGAGTCAATGCCTCCAGAGCAAATAGACCAGCAGACAGACTTTCTCCCCCCACCGTTTCCTGAGGTTTTTCTTTACAATCAGTGCTCCCCATTATGCCCTATCCAGTACATATATACAAAAACACCTTCTCATTTGCATTCTCCTCCCTTTGTGTCTTTCAGATTGTAACCCAGAAAAGGGTCTGTGCTTTACTGATGTTGAAGTATAACGCTGGGTTACTGAGAACTCTCTTGAAATAACATGCAATGTTTTCCCAAACATCCATCACCTTGACTTTCCTGCTCATTGCTAAATTCCACCTCTCTCTAATGCCTGTCCCTCCATTTACATGTCCCATGCTCAACCACTCTTGCTCACTTTCATACTAGATCTCACTCTTTTACACAGATATACACAAATATACCAAAGGTTTCAATCAAAAATAGCAGCAATCACAGAAGCATCCACAGAACTTCTCCTTCACTAAACAACTCCCTTTCTTCCTTCATTGGCTCTCTCTCCCTCCCCACTCCCTGCAAACATTTTAAACAGTATTGGAAACGCCAGCACATCCTATCTCGTCTCAAGTAGACTTCTAATCTTGTCAATAGGTAGCCAACTACACGATCATTAACATTTTACATACAAGCCTCACTGATTTCAATAGCATTTAAACTCACATCTGCCTGATCTCATCAATTATATCAGAGTAAAATAATTCAAAAAGCATTCAAAGAGCTTGCCTAAATTTTAGATGTAAGGATTTTAATTTTGTATCCATAAAGTTTGATAATGAAAGTATGGACGGAAGAAAGCTGGAGCTTTGGAAGGAGAGAAGAGCTTCCTGCCATGCCTGTCGGTATTAGGGGTTCTCTTTTAACAGAAGCTACTTTGGCATTACTAAGGATGCAAACGCTACCTGCTGCAGGTGATCCTGAAAGTTACATTCAAAACAGTATTTGAGTAAACTGTTGAGGGGAAAGTATACCCCAGAGATCAGAGGGCTATTGAAACACATGGTTCTGAAGGCCACTGCTGCTAAATATCTGAGTCATAAACTGCCCCCACCCCCATCTTCAGTCAGTGCCCTTTGGCGACATCATCACCACTAACAAAGGGCTACAAGCCTTTTAATTTCTAGCAAATGCAACATTAGCAAGAATCAAAATTCATCTTACATGAGCTGGAAAACTAGTCAGCCCAATACACGTGCACGCACGCACGCACACGCGCACGCGCACACACACACACACACACAATGCCTCCATTCTAAAATAAACTGCACAAGTATTTAGGCTGCTTACTGACTGTCACGTTTAAAATATGGTTTAATGTATTCCTTAATGGATTAAACAAAAACTGCACATTCAAACTGGCAGAGATCATTATGCAGCCCAATCGTATGCATGTTTATTTTTACTTGGGAATGGAAGTTCCACTGAGATCAATGCTGCATACTCCCAAGTAAGAGGACTGAAGTAGTGCAGCTCAGTCCTCAGCAAATTTACTCAGAAATAAGTTCCATGTAGTTCAACAGTATTCCCTAGTAAGTGAGCCTTAAAGGGTCATTTTCCTTCACTGTTCAAAAAGAGGAAATCCTTACCCTTTGTATAGATAAACGGAGACCCACCCACAATAGTTGCTCTTCAATAAAACCACCAATTTGCAGCCACCACAACTGACTTTCACTGGAGGAATGAATTCTCTCCATTCATCTGCATAAACCTTTCAGTCTCAGTGTTGGCTATATGTCCTGCCCCTTCACAATGAATACATGTTATCAAGGCACATTATATGGCAAATATTGTCTACATGGCAGACACTCACAAACAAATGCAGATTAATCAAAGGAAAAACATATCAGAATACAAAAAAACCCTTCTTTACAATTGAGTAACACTCTACAAAGGTAAATAACTTACTTTGTAGCTAGAAGCATGTTTTTTCTTGTGACTTGCTCGTTTGGATCGGAATGTTGTCGGTTGAGAAATTCAGCTACTGCTTTGGCAGGAAATTCTGTCTCACAGACGTAACCAAAATCTCTGGCTAGATGAACTGCTTCTCCTGAAATTAAGGGCGAGTGGGATGGGAATACATATCTGATCAATACACAAAGCTCGTGCAGGGGTGAGAGAGAACTTGGTAACACAGTTGAGCTGCCAGCCTCCTCCATTTTACAATCTACAGGAGTTCAAAGATTTAATATGAATAAGTGCAGCATTGCACCCTTGATTTCAACATGTACTGTAATCAGCAAAGACTCCAACGTATTAAAATGAACATTTACAATCCATTAGTAAGGACTTCGTTTAGAAGAAGTTCTTTGATTATCCTGATGCAAGAATAACTTGCATCTGACTGACTGACTGCAATAAATATGGTAATATCTCAATGCTTTGTGAACATTGTGTGCTTTGTGAACATTTCTTCAAATTCAATTTCTCAATTGTTAGGGGAAAGGCGTTTTTAACTTATTGTTTTAAATCAAGCTATGGGTATTGTTTACATCTTGGACACTCAACACTATTTTCAAATGCAACAGATCTTATTAGAACCTATTGACATATAGCTTTGGAGGGGACACTTCAATTAATGAAAACTTTTGTTATACTACCTACTTAATACTTTCAGTACTGAACTATATAAAGCCATATTCAGAACATCATTTCCTATAAAAGTACCACAGTATCTAGAATATCTTTTGTCTGTTTCATAAAGTGAAACTTTAAAGATTGTATTTGTGTACTTTAGGGAGATCAATTCATGTTTTACACTTAGAAGGAGATAACTTAGAAATTTGTCTATATATATACATACACACACAAAAAAAAACACAATGTGCTAAATATATACTCTTCTGTTTTTTTAGCATATACTAGTGATTAGTATTGATTATTGATCAGAGCTCCCCAATGGAGTGCATTAAACAGTTAAGTGTTTAAAATTTAACTTGATCACATATAATTATCCTCTCTCTCTCTCTCTCTCTCTCTCTCTCTTCCCCCCTCCCGTTTCCCCCCTTTAAACGATTAACCATAAGAATTTTAGGGTCATTCTGCTGAGTCTGTCTGTTTTGTTGATTTTCAAATCTTTGGTTTTAATTTCCTGAACCAGTTGGTTTTTACTGCAGGGCTTCCTGCCATTAGCTCTAGGTCCGGAAAAATGCATGCGTCAATTAGAGCTTCAAAGCGTCAGTCCAGTGAGCTTGTTTCCATAAAATGGAGCGGATCATAAACAATAACAGTACTTTAGAAACTGCCTCATCATACGGGGACCCACAGCCAAAACAACTGCATATTATCTCTCAAGGAAAAAAAAATAGCCACTATTATCAGTTTATCAGCACATTAGCCCTTCCTCAGTTTCCCCCCCCCCCAAATATAAGGATCATCAAACCCTGTCCAGTTTTTTTAAAATAACTCCTTTATAAAAGAATTGTATGAGGCAAAAAAAGAAATATAGACCCTGTTTAGTATGTAATATCACCACAAATTTTAACCATTAGATATTACTTTTAGCTAGTTCTTTTTGTAAATGAGATTTCCCTTCTCTTTTTCCTTCCTTTATGATCCATTTAATATTTTTCTTCGACTGCCTGTAAACTTTCCTGTCTTTACACATCAGGAACTCGTGGCATGTCAATATGCTTTAGTTACTAAAGACAATGAAAAGCTCCTTGATACTCTCCCAGTTGTGGCGAGCATTCTTAAAATGCTTTAGCTTTATATTTTAAAACAGGTCATAAAGCAAAGAAAACTATTAGCTGATTCCAAGCACAACCAAAGCTCACTCAAGGATCCAGAACAGCTTAAAAATCACTTTACAGACAGTAACCAAAATCGGGGTTAAAGACCTCAAAAATTAAAAGCTGAAGAGGAAAGATTGCAAGAGTATCAACTCCTATCAGCTTCCTTGTGTCAACAGCTGTGATAAAGTTACCCTCTTTAAAACTAGACCATTGCATCTCTTTCCACATTATAAAGCATGTGGTCAAATGAAACTTCCCCTTTAACATTAAAATAATTCACCTATTTCTCCCCCTTTTACAGTTAAAATAGGAAAAGGGTATCAAAGAAGCTGCCCCATATCCCTCCAGTGATTGAGAACAAAAGAGGAGTTCAGGGGCTAGCTGCGAGGCTTTCAGGACACCATTAAATCACGACTTAGGTCAAGGATTCCCAAACTAATTCAGGAAGTAATGGTCACGCATTTCTCAAATGCAGATGTCAGAATAACTTAAATGATTTACTGGTATGTGGTTTAAAGCAGCCAAAACTTAGCTTCTGGTAGCTGCATCTCCTAACGTTTAAAACTGTTTAGTGATGGACAGAGAATGACAGAGCTGCATTCCCACTTGGTCTCCTCAAACAGATGATCTCCCAGCATACCTATTACACTGCAGTTTAGTTATATATGCCATTTTAAAAAAATAACACATCCTGGTCTCATTTCTAAACTGGATTCCTTTCCCCCACCTCCTCACAGGAAATGGAATTAGAATATTAAGTTATATGAGTAAGAATTAGAGAAGTGGTATCTTGACTCCTCATGATGTTGCCCACGATGGGGCACTGTCTATCATATTATTACTGCTGTATACGCCAAACATTTCAACCTGCACCATTATATATAATGTAGATTTTTTTTAAAAAAGTGTTGTACAATATTTATACACAGTATTGCCTTTCAGACATAATGGTTCTCATAATGTGAAAGTTGGTTTTCTAGAGCTCTTTGTCGGATAACTTCTGAATAATACTAATGCCTCACTGATCAGTAGGCCAAATAGTCTGCCCCATGTGTAATTATTTTGCCTAACTCTGTATTCATTCTTTGTTTATAGTGTTTTCATTTATGATTAGGCCTATTGGGGATTGGCAGTGGTCAATGATTAATGCAAGATATTCAAATTTCTAATTTTAATTAATTATAACATGCTTTCTGCAAGCATTCACATTGTGGTAGCAAATATGGACTTGTTCCCAAAGCCTTTCTTTGCCACTCCGCTTAATTACCCTGGGTCTAGTTCTATTCACACCCTTGGGAATCATTTTGACTTTCAAGGGTAATGTGGAATAAACATTGCTTTAAATATTGCAGTGAATAAAAACAAGCGTAGATTATCACTCTGATCCACAAACTAGTTAAAACAGAACATTGAATTTAACCAGATTTCAAAGCAGAATAAATTCAACAGGAAGTACATCTTAAATACTGCACAGTTAAACTGACTGATTGTATTTAAGCAAATTGACGTCCAGATTCTAGATGTTAGGAACTGTAGCTGTTAAGATCTATTAATTTCTTGGAAACATATAAAAAGTTAAAGGTGAAGGTTTCCCCACGACCAAATGGTCTAGTCATGACCGACTGTAGGGGTGGTGCTCATCTCTTTTTCTAAGCCGAAAGCTGGCGTTTGTCCGAGGACAAGTTTCCATGGTCATGTGGCCAGCATGACTACATGCCAAGGCGCATGAAACATTTTCACCTTCCCACTGAAGTGGTACCAATTTATCTACGCACATTTTACATGCTTTCGAACTGCTAGGTTGGCAGGATCTGGGACAAGCAACGGGAGCTCAGTCCGTCGTGCGGTCTTGAACCGCCAGCCTTCCGGTCAGGAAGCTCAGCAGCAGCAGTTTAACCTGCTGCAGCACCACGTCCCTATTTGCAAGTTAGGGCCCAATCCTATCCAACTTTACAGCCATCGGACATGCACTGGTTCCTGCCGTGGGAGGGCAGCAATGGAGGCCTCTCAAGGTAAGGAAAAGTTTTTCCCTTACCTTGGAGCTGCATTGACAATGGAAAGTTGGATAGGATTAGGCCCTCAGGCCAGCAGCCTGGGTTCTACTGATGTGAACAGACAAAATAAGCTTAAATGTAACTACATTGTGGTGCTAGATATCAGATTAAACCCAAAAGCCCCAGTTCAACTGGTTTGTGAATCACAGTCCAATTAATTGTTTTAGCTTAATTAATCAATTCATTACCAATATAAGATTCCGTTTATTCTGAAGGGAAGCAGCTTCTATTAAGTAAATAGCTCAAACCAAAACCAAGCATTGTTTAGAAAATTATCGTATTCCTGTTGTTTGAATCAAGAGACATACTATTATTGTACATACAACCACTGTACCCCTTTCACTGGGGAGTGCTCTGATTAAAACCCAATTAAAATCCACCATGTCAATCAGTGATTAATAATTAATCCATTAATTACGTTTACTCGATTAATTTTTTTCAGCCCTACTTTTCTTAATGCAAGTGAACATTCAGTCAGCAATCTAGAGATAGTGAAGTTTTAGAAGTGAAGCCAACTTAAGGCCCAATCCTATCCAACTTTCAATCAATTGTATTTATATACCGCTTTTCAACACAAAGTTCACAAAGCGGTTTACAGGGAAATAATATAAAGTTAAACGGCTCCCTGTCTCAAAGGGCGCACAATCTAAAACATCAGCAACACAGAACACCACCAGCAACAGCCACTAGAAAAGACACTGAGCTGGGGTGAATGGGAAAATTACTCTATCTCTGCTAAATACAACACTTGAAAAAGTGCCTCTTGCCCAGTTAGAAGGGGAAGCATAGGAACTTTCCTATGCTGATGCAACTATGCCAACAAAGCATGCTCTGCATCCTGCAGTGGGGGGGGGGGCAGTAATTGAGTCTTCCTCAAGGTAAGGGAACATTTGTTCCTTTATCTTGGGGGTGCACTGTAGCTGCATTGGCACTGGAAAGTTGGATAGAATTGGGCCTTTAGTATCTTTCACTCCACTGACTCCAGTGAGATCCTAAATGCAGTACAAGGATTTAAGTCCAACCAGTCAATACAGCCCACTTCCAAGTACTTTGACATAAATGGGTTTTGGATTGGGCTGACAGTTTCAATTCACCTTTTGAAAAAGTATAAAGCAAAAGGTCAAAATGACCATTTTCTTCAGACATAATGATTTAAATTAAACAATACCCGTAAACGGTTCCACACAGGTCTTCCAAAGGTTCCCGTTTGTTCAGTTGACCAAAAAATACACATTTCCCAAAGAATCACTTTCCCACTGCCAAATCCAAAGCCATCACTTACCCTCCACTAGTGATGTCAGCAGGGTAACATTAGCAGCTTTACGTCTCCCAGCGGGCAAATTTAATCCTATTTTGTCCAGTTTTTCTCTCAAAGATCTCCCTCCATTTTTTGATTTTGCCCTGTTACAGACATTAAAAAAAAGACTTAACACATGACTAATACCTACAAAATACTTTTAGGGTTTTTTCTTCCTTCAAAAACTATTACAAATCCTGGTTACAGAGAATATTTTCATTCCAGGAAATGCTGAGCATAGAAAATAAGCCAGAAAGACATACTAAATACAAAACAACCACTGTTGCCTTGTGTTTGAAATAATTATGCAGCCAAAGTTACACACTCTTTCATTTGTGCCATTTCTGCTGCAAATCATGGGGAGGCACCAGGTGATTTAGCAAGGGCTAATACATGTTCTTGTGACCAAAATCATAACTTCTATCAATGCTTTCTGCATATTAGTGGTCCAATGGGGATTTATTGTAGCCAAATCACTGCATTATTAAGGGCGCAATCCTAATCTGGAGTTAGGCCGGCACACGTGTATTGCAAATGTGCCATAAAGTGACTTGCACCGGCCTAACTCCACGTTAAAATTGCGCCCTAAGAAGCTTAATTTGCAACAGTCTAGAGCCTTCCTTGTGGAAACTGCCTTCAGTTTGCTGCAAATATGCATTCTGGAAGATACAATTTTACTCAGTGATAGACTTTATTTTTAAAAAAATATTATAGTGGTCACAAAGCAGAAATAGGTTGGTGGTTAGAAGGTCATTTCCTGTATCGTATTCTAAAAACAAACTATGCCAATATCTTCAAAATTCCCTTGTTTCAGAATTGCCTGTTAACTAAGCATATCTGGTGACTTTCTCCACTAAAGAAATGCTGGCAGTGCCCTCAGCTGGTATGTGTGAGCTTTCAAGAAGCCTTTCTGTTGCATGAGTCCTACTAGGCTGAGGGGAAGGGAGTTCCTTGCTACATTTGCTGGTGTTAACTGGATACACAGGTTATCTGGGGACAGCACATAATAATGTGATCACATTATTAGCATCTCTGAAGATTTTTTATTTTGCGCCATGTGATGGTTTGGGTCGCTGGTTAACCATAACCAAAGCACTAATTAGTAATCAATTATAACCGATATGATTAGTAACCATTATAATCATCTCTTTCAGAAAATGCTTCCGTACCTAGTTTGCAAAGGGCTATGGAACTTTTTCTCACTAATAAGAATCCTGCGAAGCAGGTGATTAATGTTGCCAGGTTTTTCAGGAGCAAAGTTGGAAGTTAATGACTCGCACAGCACCATCCTACTGCTTTAGTGGTTGAGGTGAAAGTTGAATTCAGGACTTCCAACCAGTGACAGGAAGGCAACAGCAAAGCCAGATAGCTCACTATTAGAGAATCAAATCTTGGGCTTAACTTTTTGCATTAAAATGTCTTACGGAGCCAAAGTGCAGTGACGGTAGGCATTGCTTCTCATATTTGCAAGTAACTCCCCTCACAAAAGGGTTCATTTTCCACAACTGCTCCCTGAGCAACAAGGACCAGTGGGCACTTAGTTAGAACTAGCACTGTAGTGAAACTTACTATGCATGTCTACTCAGAAGTAAGCCCTATTGTACTCAGTAGGGACTTGCTCCCAGGGAAGTCTGCATAAGATTGCAGCCTAAAATACTTGGCATAGGGTACTTATCTACCAGATCATTTTGCAACTTCTTCAAATATTTTTCTCCAAAAAACCAAGGTATTGGTATTAAGAAGGGTATTCACAATACCTTTAATACCTGGAAGCTTTATTCCAGAAAATGCTAAGCATGGAAGAGAGGCCATAAAGGCACACAAAAAATGCAAATAGGCAACTGTGCTGAAACATTTTCTTTTCTGAAATAAGTGTGAACCACTAGAGGTCCTGAGCTCTTATTAAGGCTAGGCCTGAACCTTGGGGACCTGTAAGTCATAAGGGCCAAATTGGCATCCTTGGGTGTGCGCAGGAATAATTTATTCCTTCACCCAATTAATCTTATCCACCCTCTCAAAACACTATGAGGCTAGACAAGCTGGGTTTTCAAGGATAGTGGTACGTGTCTCTAGTAGGATCTCTGGTGTGCCACGTGTCAGATGCTGGCAGCGACATAGAACTCTGGACAAGTGACGCCTTTTTTGGACGAGCGTGATTGGCTCAGTGTCTAGCTAGCACGACAGACAACCGCGGCCCTGGCCAATGGGCTCTCTTCCCTCCAAAATAACATTTGGCCGTTTCACGCGCTGATCAAACAGAGACCTGGCTGGTTCCCACCCCTTCTTGCCGCCGGGCGCCATCCCTCACCTCCGAAGCACTCCGCCCAGCAGAGACGCGTTGAGGCATTCCGGCGGGGACAGGCGCCTCTGCACTTCTGCCACCGTGACCTTGTACTTGGAGGTGGAGCTGAGAAGGGACAGGCGGCCAGGCACCGAGCAGAAGACCTCGTTGGGGTTCACCACGCCGCCGAAGAGCGTGTCCTTGTTGATGGGGATGGAGGAGACGGCGTTGGCGTTAGACTTGGAGAGGGACACGGGGCCTGCAGAGTCAGGGGGGTGGGGAGGGGAGGCCAAGGGAAGGGAGAGTCGCGTTAGTGCACAGATGCCGAGAGGGTTAGCAGCGGCCAACAACCTGAGGAGATGGCTGGCGCGGAAGGGAACAGGCCGCAGGGGCGGAGCTGACTCGGGAGAGGGAGGAGAGTCGGAGGCGGCGGGAGAGGAGGACTGCAAGGTGGCGGGGAGGCGCTGGCGGATAGATGGAACGGAAGGGGTGCCACGGAGAGGGGCGAACTCAGGCACTGTGCTAAGCGCCCAGTGACGCTGGCTGGCAGCTTCTTTTCGGTACTCCCCTCCGCCTCCTCGCCTCTCCCGCTTTTGCTTGGCCAGGAGCTGGCAGGCCTACAGTGAGGCGCATCCCCCGATCAGTAGGGAACCAACAGGGGCGGGGTCAACACACGCGCTTCTCTCCTGCCCTTAGATGATGCCACCGAATAAACAGACAAGGCAGCAGCTCTATCAGCTGACCCGGCCAGAGAAGATCTTTCCAGAAATTCACCGTGTTCATGGTTGGCTTTCCGCAGGGAAAAGGAGAGGGCGCAGCAAAACCCCGGGGGAGGAGCCGCAATCCCTATTCAGATGTGTCCTGGCTATTTCTTGAACCAAATGGGGCTTCTGACATGAAGCTGGCATAGGGCGTAAGCACAGTGCCTGGACGGGGTTGTTAAAACAAAAAAAACTCTTCACTGAAGGGCCTGTCTAAACCTGGGGCTGTAACGAGCTGGATATTTTCAAAGAGGGCGGGGCGAAGAGGCTGGTTTCCAGGCACTTTTATCCTAAACACCTCTAGAGTGTCAAGCAAGTCCAATCGGTTTCGCCGGGCCTTCTACCCAAATGACTATCCTCACGAAGGACTAAATAGCTTATCTATGAATGCTGATGATGTTTTAAATATATATTTTTAAAAGAAGAGGTCCAAAGCATATTGCCTTCGCTTGCTCTGGAGCGGTCAATGCTAGAATCTGTGTCAGTTTCCAGAGTAACCCCATTGACTTCAATCCCACTGCCTCAGAGTAAGGGGTTGCAGCCTGTGTGCATGCAACTTTTTACATCGGAAAGCTTGGTACCAAAAGAGCAGTTTCCACCATCAAAAAAGAGTGACAGTGCAGTGAAAACATACACACGAAAGCACCCAAAACGATATAAGAAAACAAATGGAAAAATTTCTGCCTAGTCCTCTGCATATCTGCCCTCCAAAATGAGAACAATGGCCCTGACGTTAGCCATGTCTTCACCCTTTCCTCGAAAAGACAGAAAGATCTAGGGCACTGTTAGAAAATATCCAGAACCAGCTCAGGAGGCTCCAAACCTCTACATTTTCCAGTTTGGCCAAACGCAAAAGCAAAATAAGTACAGCCTTGTTTACATGCGATGGACACTGTATTCGCGTTCCAGCCCGGCTACGCTTATAAATATTTACTCTTTTGTCATCATCTGCTTATCCCCCTCCTCCCCAATCCCCCACCCCTTTTCACATTCCCACTTTAGGGGGCCTAATCCAAATGTTAAAGGGTGGAGCGGGGAGGGGTGGGTATCTAGGTTTTGGATAGATCACTTGTGACATTAATAGCTCTGGGGAGGCTAATAGAGACAATAGGAGTTAAACGAACTCTTGAGATTACTAATAAAAGAGCCAATTATCATGTCGACTTGGAAAGAGCATCCCTTTAAGATTTATTCCTTGCACATCTAACTTGACGTGACAAAGGCTCCCCAGATTGGGAGGGGGGATGAAACTTTAGCTTTCACTATGCAATGCTGGATTTCCAAAGGAGAAGAGCTTTCCTAGAGCATCAGATCCCGGCGGTGCCTAAAATATCCAAACACTCCGCTAGAGTGGATACAAACACGCGCCCTTTCGTAGCGAATAATCGCAAACACTCAGCCCAATGAGTTTCACCCCAACAACAGTTCTCCGAGCAAAACTCGAAGAGGTAGCCAATCGTTCCGGTTCCTCGCCAACATCGAGAACCACCTTATGTTTAAAAGGGGGGCAAAGCCGCGCGCTATTTTTCCATAATCCTGGTACTGTCGTTGAAAGGAGATGGGAATGAGAACACTCCATCTTCTAGACATACAACTACAGCACACCATTAGGAACCAAGAGCAGTAAGGTAGGTTCTGCTATACAAGAAACAAGCAACCCCCTCATCGCCACCGAGACACACCAAGCCAGCCAACAAGCAAGCACCCTTTCTGCCATCCTTGCTCGCTTGTTACAACAAAGCCCTCTCATGTAAACAATCCAGAACAATCTCATAAACCTGAGTGGGGGGGGGGGGAGGCGAGCTGAATGGGATTGGCGGCTTCTTTTGTATTGACAAATAATTTCAAGCACCTAGAGAAATTAGAAGTCAGTTCTGAACCACGAATGGGGTTAGGAAGAACTAAAAACCTGGATCCATTTTCGTAGATAATATAACCACACACAGACAAATCACAGAGGTTGGTATTAACTAAAAGGATGGTTTCAACCGGGATTGTCAATTTCGTTTTCCATTTGCAACCCTGTTGTAAATTACATGGGGGGGGGCGGGAGGAGGGGAACAATAGCTTTAGCAAGTTCTCTCTTTAGCAACAGTACCTAGCTTGTGAGGACATGCTTGGAATGTTAAAGGAAATGGCTTACCTTTCTTAATTACAGTTTGATCTGGGATGTTAATACCCGGGTCCTCTACGTGCTGCAACAAAAGGAATACACAGGGATGTGAATATTTAAACAGACCAAAGGAAACACTTTATGCAGCTTTCCCCCTTCCCCTTTTCTAAGTTATTTTTTCCCCTGTACGCTTTCAAGATGATTTTGAAAAGATTTTTGTAAGGACATATTTCATTTCGACGTGCTGACATTTTAGAATTTTTTAAAAAACGAAGGCAGCATTTTAATTCCTTTACCTTTTCGCTGAGCCACACACACACACACACACACATATTCTGGTAAAGCTGATGACGCTTGACATTTAAGGACGATCCTATGTTTACTCAGAAGTAAGACATCTTTTTACATCGCTTTCTATATCTGTTCACATCTGTTTCAATACAGATGTATACTTCCAAGTCAGTCAGTTATTCACCACAATTCTAAACCCGTTTATTCGCCAATAAACCCCGATGAGTTCCAAGGGTCTCTACACCCAGGAAACTGTGAACGGCTTTGCAGCTGCAGCGCAGTCCTATGTATGTTTACTTGGAAGTAAATCCCTCTTATTTCGATGGGCTTTACTACCGCGCAAGTGTGCGGCCTGAGTGGTGGTTCAGTCTCTCCGTCTCAGTGGGGCACTTGATGTTGCTTTAAATGGGTTATTAAAATAATCACAAGATTCCAGAATGAGAATGTTGTGCCGCCTGTGGGCACAGAGCACAGACAGAAACACAAAAGAGGCCAGTGCTGGTTACAGGAG
Source organism: Lerista edwardsae (assembly GCA_029204185.1). NCBI lineage: Eukaryota > Metazoa > Chordata > Lepidosauria > Squamata > Scincidae > Lerista > Lerista edwardsae. Next base: position 14,447,929 of record JAJKFI010000019.1, on the reverse strand, counting down.
CAGAAGCACAAATGATCATTTTGGAAGGAGGCAGGAGTGAGGAAAAACCAATCCAATTACACATTTTCATGGAAAAAAAACAGGGACTGCGGGAGGGCGGGGAGAAATCACTGCACACGAGCTGAAGATCAGCCCAAGAGCGAAAAAGCCCTTGCTTGCTTCCCTATTGTCCCCCTAGCAGGTTTTGTGGCTGCTGTTGCTGTTGGTTTAATTCTCCTACAGATGGGTTTTTCGGGCGTGCGTGTGCTCTCGCGGGCGCGCGCGCCGGAGTTCAAAACGTGATTGGAAAGTAAAATGAAAATCATGTTTTCTAATTCCCAACCTGACAGTCAATCTAATGTGTCTGTCTGTGTTTACAAATTAGCACCAGCGCTGCTGAGATAGAAGATTTCGCAATCTCGTAACACAACGCAGGCGCTGCCATTGGAAAGGCACGCATGCACACAACCCAGACCCCTTTCCCTTCCTTCTCTCGTCTTTGTCCAACAATAATACCGAGTCTAACATTTTCCATTCTGCCTTGGATTTATGCGCCTGTTAATTGTGCCTGATCTCAATGATTCCGGGTGGATGGTACAAAGTTGCTTTATTACAGGTTTTATTGTACTCAGTGCTCTCATTTGTAACTTGCCTAAAGTGCTTCTGGATTTGAGCATAATTAAATTGAGAAATGTTCAGAAATGATGACTGCCGCAGTTTTCTTTGCATTTTTTTAACTATATGGGGAAATATGATCCCTTCAAGCAGGCTGCCCTAAACCCATAAAGTAAACGTAGTGGGGCGTAACATTTTTATTTGTCTGATTTCTCTACCTATATAGAGTCCACGCAAACCACCGACTGTTAGGTTTTAAAATCCCGCCGAGATATTTATGTTTAAGTAATTCTCGCCCTCGACTTAGCATGTCTTAAAGAGCGAGGAATCGTTTCTAGGAAAAGTCAACCGCGACAATGATGGGAAAATTGTGAACACGACACTTTTCCGTGACCCAAATTCTTTTAAAAGAACTTCACTACCCACCCCACACCCGACTCATCAAGAAGGACTCCAGAAAGGCGCCTTCTCAGACCGGCCCACAATGCGTTTGTCCACATCGGTGGTACAATATTATGCCAGTTTCTTCCATCGAAATTAGTGTCACTAACTGTCCTAAAGCCAGGCGTTTCGGCTTAACTGGATTTTGGACCGCTGAGAATCCAGCTAACCCTAAGGAGGGGAGGGACGCAGGGGAGGGAGAATAGCTGTGTCGATTGAAGGATTCAATCCAGATGTCAACCGATATTCTGAATAAAATAATGAGCATGGCGGCGGCTGCTTCTTCTTTTTTTGCCTTTTAAAAAAAAAAAAATCTCTGCAAACGTGCGCTTACAATGCTCTTTTCCAAAACGAAATTGCAATAAAAGGGACTATTTTGGATCATGTTTCTCACAGTAATCCAAGCCCCCGCTAGCATCAAATTAGTTTACATCCTGATACCTAAACACATGTGGTTCGAAGTTCCATTGGTTTCAACGGGACTACTTTCGCTTGAAAGGAGATCCCGATGGTTTCTACCGAACTGACTTCTAAATAAGCCTGTTTTGAATCGCAGCCTAAATGTTGCCTGCCTGACGTTTTATTCTTCCTTTCAGATGACATGAAAGGGCTCTGTTTTCCTTAAGCCCATCCAAATTGCTTCCTAAAATCCCTCACACACATGCATGCTTTTGAAAAACGCACACGTTTATTGCAGAACAGCTAAACATAACCAGCAATTTTCGGGGTGGACTACGTCAGAGGGAAGGCTGTAATAGGTTCCCTATTTCTCCCCCACCCACCCCCAGTATTATTTACTAAAAGGGGGGTAAAATAAAAGGTTTCAAAATGACCCTGAAATAGGTGAACCCATCGGAATATTATCCTTGCAACATGAAACTGTAAATCATTAAACTGTCAGTGGATATATTGATATAATATTTGATCCTGTAATTTGGGATGGCATTTTGGCAACAACAAAAAATCACATCCAGATACCACAAGCCAACCCTCACCCTCCCCACTCCCTCATGCTTTCTCCCTGGTACAACCAGTCACGGAAACATGCATGAAATTACTGGCCTGTTTAAATTCTCGTTTCAGTATGCAAGCTAGGAAGGGAGAGATCTTTGCTGGTAAATCGGCCTTTGAATTCAGGCACACAAGGGGCTTCCCCCTGGACAATGGCTGTCCATGCTTACATGGATGGAGCCCATGCCATGCCTAATTAGCAATCCTTCCAAACTGTATTTACGGGTAAAATAATTCAACTCCGGACAGTGGCGGGTAAACTTTGGGTGATACTGAATATCTTATCAAAACTATGATCATATATGAGTAGAGGTGTTCGTTTCCGTTGAGTAAGATAGGATTACAGCCCACAGGATTACTGAAAACAATGGGCTTACTTCTGAGTAAGGTAACTAACACCGTTTTAAAACACCTCTGCCTATGAACTGCTCTGGATCAGATCACATTTTCCAACTGCGTGCTTGGATTTTTGTTTTTCCATGCATTTGCCCTTCCATCAGCAGGGAGATTTTGGATGTGCTACCCTTTCCACTTATGCCGATTCTCCATCGCTGCCGCCCCCCCCCTTCAAAAACGATGGGTTTTATTTGTTTGATTTTTCATTTACATTTCATTGGGCCTGCTCCCTTTCTACCTCCCCCCAAAAAGGCGTTTCCTGATCCTTGGAAGGGTGATTGCTTCCCTTTCCCAAGGCAGGGAGAATCCTACGAAGGCAAGGCCTTCCAACCATATTCTTACACAGTCTTCCCAGTGGTGACCATTCATTGTCACAGGGCATGAAAAAAAGATACTGTTAATGCCACTGGGGTGATTTGTTTCTCGGTCCACACCACGCTCCCCGCCGCCCCAACACAGAGGTGGGGATTTAGACGCAATGGTCTATAATCATGTGTTGGATATTGACTGGGGAGCGATGGTGGGGTGTGATGATTACACAGGACTGGAAGCCCTTCACTTCATACGGATCTAGACAACAGGCGTCTAGTTTTCTTCATTGCAAGCTGGACGTCATTTGGCTTGAAATGCACATTGTAATTCTCGTGCACCAGCCCCAAAGAAAAATCGTAGAAGTGCATTAAAAAAAAACAAAAAACACCAAGGACAAAAACCAGATAAAATCCTGGAGGCAGGCAGGCAGGCAGCCTTTGAATGTATGGTTCTCCTTACCGGTACATCGTCTATAGAGTGAGGTATTGAATGAATTGGGATGTCTCCTAGTCCTGAGCTCAGGCCGTGATGTCCATGCAATAGATCTTCATGCCGCCGGTAATCCCTTCGTGGATCCAAGCCCGAGAGCTGGTGAGGAAGTCCGCGGTGTGTGTGTAAAAGCCCCGTTTCCTGATTCTGTCTCTGTCCCGGCCAGCCTGGGTGTTGGGGTTGGGGCTGGGCGTGAAGAGGGTTCAAACTATAGGGGTCGTTAACGTGGGAATAAGGGTCTTGGGACTGAGGGTAAATGGGCTGATATGGTGGGGGGAAATAGGGTGGTTGGAAGTCAGCGTTGGGGGTGTGGGAGAGCGGAGGGGCGCTGGTGTAGGGGGACTGACCCACAGTCCCCAACTGGGGTAACCGGGCTGTCCCATTGCTGGTGCCATCGTGGCGGTCCTGATGAATTAGAAAGGAGAAGAGAAAGAGAGATGAAGATCAAAATCAAGCTGTTTTACAAGTCAACTGTAAATCCTCCCCCCCCCCAATGTATGCGATTTGCAATTCGCTTCATTTAAGAGGAAAAAACAGTTTTTTTCCTCTTTGATAGGGCATTGGCATCTTCAAAATGAAACAGATGTACTATTACTATTATTATTATTATTATTATTATTATTATAAAAGTCTTGAATACAAAACTAATAAAATTAGTGCAATGTACACATTTGTACAATTTTTAGCATCATTACATTTTTCGGCCACTTCCCTGCAGATAAATTTTTACTGAAAAATTGGATTTAGCCAATTTTTTTAGATGCAAAGATGGACTATTTGCAGAAACATACATGTACTGAAATGGGATTTTAACAATGAAAATAAAGCAAAAAACATTTCTCAGATTCATAGAATTAAAACCGTAAGGTTCTTTTTGTCTGTTAAATGTTCCAAAAAATTTTCCCCAAAGAGCTGCCATGTTCTTAATAGCCTGTCCAAAACTATGATCAAAATTCTGATTTTGAGTAAATGGACTAATTTGGCATGGAAAAAAAAAAAAGAAATATGATTGGGGGAAGAGACATAAAAATATGCTGCTTTACTGATTGTGAATCTGTGATCAATCATTCACACAATGTATTCACAACACACACACACACACACACACACACACACACACACACAATGATGTAAAGACAGAAGTATTCTAGATATATAATTAGGAAAACAGAAATAAAGATGTGCGTGGGAAAGGAACGAAAATGTAAATTATTTTGCCTGGGTACAATTGGGACTTGGAAGGTTATGAAATTATAGCCCACAGGTACATCTAAAGGAAATTAACAGCCTTACAGATTGAAGGTGGGGGTGGGGGACTGGGAATTATTAGGAAGATCGCGTTAAATGCTTTCGACTTCAATCTCAAACAAGCGCTATTATCCCAGGAAAGGACAGAGCTGATCTACGGGCAATCCAATCGGAAACATGGGAAGGAGGCAGGAAAGAAAAAGAAACAAAAGCAATGGAGAAAGGGTGGGGAGGAAAAGCAACCTTTTGCAGTTAACTTGAAATACCCCAACTGCTAAAGAAATTGTTTTTTAAAAAATAAAAGGGAAACGCAGACACGCGCGCGCGCACACGCAGACACAGACAGATCCCCGCAGGATGCGGAACACCCAGTAAGACTGAGAAAAGGCATACAAACGACCCCCAACCATCAACCCCGGTAGAGAAGGCGAAAGACACTCACCATCGCTGAGAAACTGTGAACTAACATCTGCGCGGTTTCGGAGGGTACCCAGTCAGAGCAGGAGAAAGAAAGGCAAAGAAAAGTATGCCCGCTCTGTAGATCTCTCTCTTTCTCTCGGTCTCTTTCTCTGCCTCTCTCTTACACACGCGCTCTCTCTCTCACGTACACACACACGCGCGCACACGCACACACACATACAATAGGAGAAGCCACACAGGTCTAGACTGTGACTACACCAAGTCCCCAACGCCCCGGGTTGTCCGCGAGCGCGAGCGAAGCGCGCCTATAATCCATCAGAACTTGACCAAATGCCCGACGCTCTGCAGCTGCAAAGGAGAACGCCGGATCCTGTCGTGATAGCACGATGCGAAGTTGCGTGTCTGTCTGTCTGTCTGTGTGTGCGTGCGTGTGTGTGTGTGTGTGTGTGTTCCTTAATCCTTTTTTTTTTGCCCTCTCCTCCCTCTCTCTGCCTCCTTCTTTGACTGCTTCACGTGAGCTCCTAATAACAGAGAGAGAGAGAGAGAGAGAGAGAGAGAGAGAGAGAGAGAGAGAGA
>JAJKFI010000019.1:14415459-14440459 GCA_029204185.1 Lerista edwardsae | reverse complement strand
TGTGTGTGCGCGCGCGCGCGCGTGTGCGAGAGAGAGAGAGAGAGAGAGAGAGAGAGAGAGAGAGAGAGAGAGAGAGAGAGAGAGAGAGTCAGTTGCAAACCATCTGCGACCACAATTACTGGAACTGTACCGTCTCCTACCGAAGAAATCTCCCCAGTTCCTCAAAAGGCACTCCAGCCGGCTCAGGAAGCCTAGCGACTGGATCTGTTTGTTTATCACCTCGGTGTGAAGCCGCAAAAGCGAGAAAGCAACAAAAGACAGTTGCAAACAAATCCACAGCCGCACGTGCTTCTCAGCTCAACACCGAAAAATGAGCAGCTTTCACTCTAAACCGAGAGAGAGAGAGAGAGAGAGAGAGAGAGAGAGAGAGAGAGAGAGAGAGAGAGAGAGAGAGAGAGACCACACATCTTTTCTAGCTCTTTAGATGGAGTGAGAAGGAAATCTCGCCCTGCACGCTGTCTACTCTCAGTTTCTTTGTAGACAGACTTGCCCCTCCAAAGGAGCCATAAATCACAACACCAAACCACATTTGTTTTCTTAATTAATCTCTCAGACTGGCGCTTGCTGGATTCTATCCTGAGCACAGCATTAAGGAAGGAAATGTCTATTACAGCCCATACACATCAAAGAACTGAATTGGGATGAGAATGAAATACACGCCAAAAAAAGTTTGGATTAACCACATCAGGTTTTCAAGGACATTGTTTCTGCAACCCACGAGAGGAGGAAGCAAAAAATCCCTTGCATCAACCAGTGTTGTCGCCCTTTCAAATTGCACAACAACTTTGAGGTGCGTTTATTTAATAAGCTTCTTTGCTTTCACTCTAGCGGTTCATCCTACCCACGCACCCCCAGATAGGATACCTGCCTATCCATCGAACCATTCTGTTTATCTCCCTCTCCTTCATCGACCAAATATACTACATTATATGATGCGCAAAATAAGTGATACACCGCGTGCAAAGCGGTCAGGTAGACGGATCAAGCCCTAGCACTATACACAGAAGGCGCTTCACTGCCTGATTAGTCTCTCCACTGTTCTGCACTACGAGCATCTCCCAATGGCAACGCCTTCGCGGCGGCTTCGACTGGGAAAGGCGTGCTTAAAGCCAGAGGATCATCAAACCCGAGTCAACTGGCTGAGCAGAGCGAGGCAACACCTTTGACGTGAAAGTGACAATTGCCCCAACAACTCCAGAGAAATGTCTCACTGCTGATCAGCAGACCTGTGGATTACGGGCACCTCTTTTGCAAATGCCACGACGAGGTGACTCTTAGAGGGATCTGGGGGAATCTCTCCGCTGATTTTCTCAATCAGAATCATTTCCTCTTTGTCTTGTTGTCTTTTCTCCTGCTAATTCTTTCTTTCGCTCGCTCGTTCCATTTTCTCTCTCTCTCTCTCTCTCTCTCTCTCTCTCTCTCTCTCTCTCCCCAATTCCTGCTCTTTGGGCTTTGATTCTTGTGCAGAAAGATGCGTGCGTGCGTGCGTGCTTGTTTATTTTTCCACAGTCCCTTTCTGATCTATTTCGGCCGAGGTCGACTGCTCCAAGCCCCCTCCCTACCAATGTGTATCCTCCGACTGGCCCCCCTGCACACCCGCACGACCGCATCTCCAGCGGGAAGCTGTGCCAAGTAGACTGGCGGCGAACTTTGTGGTCCCAGAGCATCGCCGGCTGCTGCAAGGTGCTTCTCAGTGGCAGCTGGGCTTTTGGGGTGGGATGGGGGGGGGGCGGACGGGTGGGGGGGATCCGCTCTCGGGTGTGCCGCAGCCGCGGGAAAGCGCTTACCTCACAGTCCTCATACTTGATATTATCCGTCAGTTTCCAAAGCATTTTCATGGATTGGCGTGGCAAGAGAGACAAGAGACAGAGAGAGAGAGAGAGCGAGAGAGCAAGAGAGGAGGCTGCGTTGCCCTGCCTGCCTTGCGCTCTCCTCTGGCATGCAGAGCGCGCCCGCTGGAGTGCTTGAGCAGAGCAGGAGGAGGAGGAGGAAGAGGAGGAGGAGGAGGAGGAGATCTCCCGTGCCCGCTCAGAGATCTCCCTCTAATGGTCGAAACTTTTCCCTTTTCCAAGCTAGTCTTTTACCAACAGCCTAATCGCCTCATTAGCATAGCAACAAAAGGCCAATTGCTCCGCGGCGCAGCAACCTGCAAGCGAAGGGACACAGGTAGCTGCGCAGCCGCCGCCCGCGACTTTCCAAAATATTGACTGTACTGTAAAAGCTCCTTTGAAACTACCTGGATAAATGGGGGAGGGCATCGAGAGGGAGAGGAGAGGCGGAGGGAGGAGGGGCTTTGTTACGGCGGGGTGTCCTTTAAAAAAACACTGCAATTCCTGAGACGTTCTGTTTTGATTCCACTTATTTTACCGCCTCCTCCCTCCCGCAATACTGGCGAAGGGAATGCCCAGGGCGTCGTTCGTCAAGTCGTCAGTTCTAAAAGGGGGACAAATAAATTTCCTGTTATCATTCCCACCCTCTATTTCTCAGTACAGTACTCCAGTACTCATTTTTTAAAATTGCATTTAAATATAAGCAATAGCCATGGGGGGGGGGGGCATACAGCTCCTCTGAAAGGAAACGGCCAATTGATTTGGGAGGACTGAAACGCGCACCCCAATCCTATGCTTGTCCCCCGAAAGTAAGTACCACCGGCTTCAGTGAGACTCACTGCTAATTAGGTGTGCATAGATAGGATTGCCCAATCCCGTGCTTATTGACTTTAGAAGAAAGTCCCACTAAGTTCCATGCATTATCGCTGTTTTAAATGCAGGTTCTCTGGCTTGACGAGTCTGCAAATTTTGGTAAGATTCCCCCCCTCTCCGGTTTCTGATTGTTTTATGTTGCAAATCTGAAACCTCTTTCTCTCCCCCATCCCAGCCCACCCCAGCGCTCCACATACACTGGTAAGCCCAGGTATAGAAACGTGGGTTCGACTGCGGGAGAAGGAACCCCATTTCTTTCTAATATATTGAACATGAATGATTGCAATCTGGGATCTATTCAGATGGCCAGATTTTTTTAAGTACTTCCTCGACTAATCAGAAAGCACTAAGCCTGCTCCAGATTTCTCCAGGGATGCGATCCTGACCATGGTAACTTCGAAGTGCGGCTGAACTCAAGGGCACCTGTAACACCAAGGGAGGCTCTTAGGATGGGGTGGTTGATCGAAATGCTTTAACTGCAGATCCTTTGTCCTGTGATCCTAAGCACATCACCACTGATGTGAATTCCACTCATGTCACCAGGATTTATTTCGACGTGAGCGTACTTAGGATGGCTGCGGGATCAGGGGACAGTGCCATTAAAGACAACGTAACAATGCAGGATGAAGTAGCTCAGAGTCTCTGCAGAGTTTATCTGATTGCTGTGGTCAATCCCCTCTTCATCGCTACTGCTGAAACCAGGGTCAAGTTGAAGTGGCATTAAAAGAAAGGTTTGTCTGACCATGTGCGAAGTGCCTTTCCCTGCAACGTGGCTTGTTCTCACACCATTTTGGATCAAGCGTCCAGGATGGTTTGCGACCCGGCACATTTGACACCCGGGACACCTTGACATAGTGGAATAGCAGCACTTACTTCCTCGTAAATGTAGTGAGGATCACTGCCCCGGGATCTAACGATGGGGAGGATTGCGTCCCTTCCTCTCCAGGTCTCCATGGGCAGACTCCATTCCTTTCTTTGATTTGCTTCATACAGCTCAAACATCGTGGCCGTTAATTCACTTTACTTTTTAGGATGCTGTACATTGTCTTTTATTTTAATCCGAATGATCACCCAGGCTGGACGCTACGGGCCCTCACTGTCTTCCACTTTAAACCATATTACTGAAACAAACAAACAAACAAACACCCGTTTGCATTTCTCCTAGTTTTGCAATCGCAGGCTCGCTACGCATCCGAAGTCCTACCCGGGCAGGCCCTTTTGTTAGGGAATCGTCGGACGCTGTGGACTCTGACGCTGGACTGCGCAGATTCTGCTGCTCCACTGTCTACCTCTAACTGCAACTCAAGCGATGGCTTCCGAATGGAGCCAGCCTTCCGCCAAGCCTTTTGTTGAACCACAGCGAGATCTACAGGTCCAAGGAGGCAGAGGCAGCCTCAGCTTCGAAAACTGCAATTCACCCATTTGGGACTCCCCCCACCTGAAGCACCCCTGAACCTGCGCCTGAAGACCGGGCATAAACCAGTTAAACCGGATGAAACTGGATTACGCCCAAGGGGAGGGGAGATCACATTGCTTTCAGCTTAAGTTTGCTCCGGCTTTGGTGGCTTGTGGATCGGGCTGACTGTGAAATCCGGAGGTCTACACAGGGCCCAACGCTGGCTGATCGAGGCATGGAGACTTTGTCCTCGGAGCCCTTTCCGGGATTCTGCAGGGGCACGTCGCTTGGCTTTCCCCTACTATACCTTCCTGCTACCCTGCAGACTCCTTTTATCTTTCAACGCTGGCAGTCCGTTCGATTCCCATTGAGGTTCAAATGAAGCTGCGGGGAGCCTGAGCTGGCAAGAAAGGGGACGCTCTGAAGTAAGGCAGCCCCCTCTCCCTCCTGTAGCCTCCCCCAAGAGCGCCCGCCTGGTATAAACGCCCATCACCCCGATGACAGGCAGGGCGAGTCCTCCGTGGCAGGGCTACAAAAGGGCGCGCGCCTGGGACCTACAGCGGCGGCGATTGCACCACTTGGCTCCCAGGCGTTAACGGGCGCGCAAGATTCCACCCCCAGGTTCCCTCGGCTCAGCGCGGGCCGCCTTCATTCCCCGCGGGGCTGGGTGACGACGCCGGGAACAGGGGAGAGAGAGAGAGAGAGAGAGAGAGAGAGAGAGAGAGAGAGAGAGAGGCCTGCCGGAATCGGCCTATCTGGAAGCAGAGCAAGTGGCTGGCATGCAAGACAACCTTGCGAAGGCTTGTATGGGCCTCGATTGCGAAACCAACAGCAGACGAGGAATGATTTTGCAAGCCTAGAAGCGAGAAAGTTTTCCTGGTGCGGGGCTGCGGCCGTACACAGGAATCAAGGCTGGTAATCTTCCACAGTAGGCGCCACTTTCCCCCAGCAGAGTTCCTTCCAGAACACACACACACACACACACACACACACACACACACACACGTGTTGACACGCACGCTTAGGCGGCGTTTCTCTGAGGTTCCTGGCGCCCTCAAGACACTGTGTCGCCCGTTCACGCTCGCCCTTGGAGCACTTCGAAAACTGTTTGCGATCCACCAACCACTTACGCCACTCTAGCCCTGGGGCAGTCCCAGCGGGGTAATACTGAGCGACGCGAGAACACTCTCTGGAAAGGGGGAACGTTAAGTGACTCTCTGATCTTCAGCAAGCCGCTTCGCGGTTTGTTGCCTTGGACTGAAATACCTGTAATATATGTCCTCCCTTTGAAGTCAGGGATTCAGGATCAGAGGGCCAGAAATAATCACCTCCATATCTGTGCCTAAACAGATGCCATTCCTTTCCGTTCAACAGGAATAAACTAGAGAGGAACTCTCTTAGGTTAATTTTGGCTCATGCTGAGTGCCATTGATTCAGTAAAATTGACTCCAAGGGAGTTTGCTTAGGATCAACTTTCTTGGGGCGCAATCCTAACCACCTTTCCAGCGCTGACATAGCCTTGCCAATGGGACACGTGCTGCATCCTGCAGTTGCGGAGGGGGGGGCAGTCACGGAGGCCTCTTCAAGGTAAGGGAATATTTGGTCCCTCACCTCAGAGCTGCATTGCCCTTACCCCGGAGCTGAAAAGTTGGTTAGGATTGCGCCCTTAGAAATGTTTTAATGTTCCATTAAAACTCAACAAGAGTTTTGCGATTGCCTTTAACTGGAGGATTGCACCCATTGAGGTCGATCCAGGCACGGTTAAGCAGTTGACGCAAGCAAGCAAGCAAACAGCATTTATACACCGCTTTTCAACAAAAAGTTCAGAAAGCGGTTTACAGGCAAAAAAATACAGTTAACTGGCTCCCTGTCCCAAAAGGGCTCACAGTCTAAGAGGAGTTATGCCCACATTCAACTCGCCACTCCTGAAATTAGCACGTGGCTTTTTAGGGTCGGCCTCGGCAGATTTAGGACTGGAAAGGGGGGGCTCTTCCAAGGCACTTGAAAACTGGTGAAAGTTTCGTGCCAATTTGTTTGGGGGACCATTTGACCCAGATCGGACAAACAAGACTTCAAACGCACACAAATGTCACCGAGCCTTGCGGGAGCAGAACAGAAACAGACACGGCTTTCGGAATCCTCACGGCTGAACGATGCAGGCTGAACCTCTGTCGGCGCACTACGGACCCTGCAAGTCTTCTGGGGCTGGGAGCTTCCCTCCGTCTCGATCCTTTCGGAAACGGGCGGGCAGTATTTGCCGGCCTAGGCCTAGGCCGGCGCGGAACAGCCTCTTGGGAAGACTCACAGCACAAGCCTAGAGATGTCTACTCAGAAGTAAGTTTCATTGTGTTCAATGAGGCTTACTCCCAGGAAAGTGTGCATAGGATTGCAGCCTGAGCCTTACAGTCCCACCAACCATTACTCATGGAGCCGTTTAACTCCTGGATCCTAACACTGAGAATTGGGGAGGGGGATCCCCTGCTTCAGAGCTCAGGCAGAGCTGGCGCTTTCTATTCAGGCGCATAGGGTCTCCCTGGCTCTTGTAACAACAAGCCCCCCCCCATTCACACGCATTTCGCGTTTGCAAAGGAGCCCGAAGTCTTTAAAAAGCCTCCTTTTGGCTGCCTGCACGTCTCCTTAAGGGCTAACCGGGGCTTCCACCCGTTCGGTCATCTTGCAAAACAGAGCAACTTGTTACATAGACGAGGAATTGTTCCGCTCGAAAGAAACCACGGGGAAGAAGGAGGGGGGGGGGAGCTGTTTTGCACCATTTCGAGCCGAGCCGGCCTTCCTTTGGAAAAGAGACGGGAGCTCTCCCCGCCTGTGGAATTGACACCAAAAGTTTCGCTGCGGCCATCAGTTCCGCAGCTCTGAGCTGTTCTTATCATTGCCCCTGCGGGCAATGCCCTTAGAGAGAACTGCCAAAGGACTGGGTCGCTCGTTACCTTTGTCGGGATACCTTTCTCCCAAGTTCCAAACAAAAACGAGAGAGAGAGAGAGAGAGAGAGAGAGAGAGAGAGAGAGAGAGTTACCTGCCAGTCCCCCATTTTTGCAAGGAGTGACATGCTGGCTTCGGGCTGCCTATCACAAAGTCCCTGCCGGTCATGGAATGAGTGATCCGCCCGCTCGCCTCGCCTGCGATCTCTTTAGGCAAATCCTCCTTTTACCTGCCAGAGGACTCGCTCACCTGGTCATAAAGAGCAGGGTGCTACCTGCCCGCGCCTGCGCACTCGTGCAGGAATGCATTCGGCCAGCTCCCTCTCCAGCTCGCAACCTGTCTCAGAGGATGATGGATTTACAGCAAACAGCAGCTCTGGCGCTGGGTTCTTGCCTCCCACCCCCGGGTTCTCTGGGGAGCGGCCTGGTTTCCTAGGGGGAAGATCAAAGCAGCCGTGAGCCAGGAGTCCTGCTGGGATTCTTCTCCTTCTTTTCTGGTGCGGCTTTCTTAGAACGTAGGAAGGCGAGGGGGAGTGAGGGGCGAGGGGTGCTTTTGTGCTTTCACGCAAAGGGAGCGCGAGACAGATGGAGACGGGTAACGGACCAACGCGGGCTTGCGCGGCGCGGGGAGCGGAGCCGGCCCTTTTGCAACGCGCGTCCGGGTTGCTGGAAGGAGGGAGGAGGCGGGAGGGCGCGCGGCGGCGGGGAGATCGCTTTGGACAGGTCAGCAGCCTCTGCGCCGGACGGCTGCGAAGGGAGGACTGCATGTACAGAGGGGGGGGCGTGGCAGGTTCCCGTTGCCAAGCGCCCCTTCGGCTGCATAGGAGAAGGTTTGCACGCCGGTTCGTGTCCCCCCCCCTAATTAAGACAATGTTGGCATCGCAGCCTCCTCGGAGCCAGAACGTCAGATCTCTTTGCCGCCACGCGTGCGGGGCTCTTGCTCTTCCGTTGCTTAGGCTGTTGCAGATCGCAGCGGGAGTGTAGTGGGGGGGCCCGCTTTGTTGAATGGCTTTTGGGACCAACCGGTCGGATTCAGCCGAAGTTCCTCGTGCCAACCCCCGCCGTTCCTCGCTCGTGCCAACCCCCGCCGGCTCCAGGAGAGCTCAGTCAGCCTCCACGCAAAAAACGGGCTACATTGGGTTGAGATGGGGGGGGGGAGGGTTAGGTTGAGAGGCGGCGCTGTAGAGAAATTCATGACATCTCTGCCCTTAAAGTAAATGGGAAATATTTCAAATGTTTTAAGACAGCCCTCAAGATACTTCCTTTCTTTCTTTAGCCTATACTTTATAGGCTGCAAACCTATAGACGCTGTCCTAGGAGTAAGGAGTACATTGGATGCTCAATGTAACTTACTTCTAAATAGACATGCATAGGATTGGGCTCTTAACGTGTAAGTAAGCTTTATGGAGCACAATGGGACTGCCCAGCAAACCTTCCTGCTTGGATATGCTGGGATGGGATCCAACAGGAGTTTAAAAAAAAAATCGCGGATCAGCGTTTCGACGGCACGATCCTCAACTCAGTGGAAGTCGACTGCCGTGGACTGAAGGCCATCTGGCTTGGAATAGGAAGTCAGTTTCCGTCGAGCTGGCCTGAGCTGTGAATCGGGCTGCGACATGCTAAGCTCACCTGGATTTGCTCAGATAACCTGGGATTTGCTGAGAAAGATTTGCGGAAGGGGACGACAACAGGGGCATTTAGAAGAGAGATATTGCAAGGGTGGAGGGTTGTTTTGGTTTGGTTTTGTTTTGTTTAAGCGTTTGCATATTGAATGTGGACCCCCGAATGCTGTCCCAAAGCGGTAGGTTTGCTCACGTGGATGGGAGAGGATATAATTCAACATTATTCAGGGTGCCCGCCTCGCAGCACTTTCTCCCATTTGTCGTTCCGCGGGATCTTAATATTCACAAATGAATACATGACTTGGAAAGTTCTGGGACTTTAGAGGCCCCCTTTTCCATCACGATGTGGTGGTTCCGTTGTGTTCCTACTTTTGTGGAAACTGTTCCACTTTTCCACTTCCACTTTTTCCGTTGTATTTCCAAGGCTTTGAATGCCACACGTGGTATGGGGAAAAAAGCGTCTCGTCTCGTCAATGCAGTTTAGGAAGAGGGATATCAGCTGGAGGTCATGAATGGAAACTCTGAACAGAGGATCGCGGAACAGCTTTTAGTTTAGTTCTTGCGGTTTTCCTTTTCCAAAAAAAATATGTTGGTTGAATGTTGGGTATGCTGCTGTAAGGCATATCCATCTCGGGGCAATGGTATTAATTTTAGTAACTCTTACTCCAGAGTAGTCCCATCAGATTTCAGCTAAGAAGGCTGGGGACTCTAGGACCGTAGTTTTGCCTAGGTCTCTGCGCAGGGGGCTAGAGAGAAGTTTCTTACAGCACATTCCTAAGCACGTCGACTCAGAAGTAAGTCCCACTGAGTTCAATGGGGTTTGCTCCCAGGTACGAGTGTATAGGATGGCAGCCTTCAAACTTATCTCAGGAGATTTGTTCTGGCGATTCTGGTCAATTCAGGACACTCCGTAGGATGGGAGTTTTGAGGAACTAGAGTGGGAGAAGTTAGGCACAAGGAAGAAATAATTTAATTTAGAGTTGGACTGCGGGGCATAACTTGTTCTAAAATGCTTTTTTGGTCCCTGCTGAACCTGCTGCCGTGCGTGATTTTCTGGGCAAAAGGTTAAACCAGTTTCCTGAACCGAGGAAGGCATTTGCTTTTTTCATGTCTTCTCCGCTTGACCCCGGGATGCAACAGGTAGCTGAGTGTGACAACCCAGTTTAACGCCCCATGTGTAGGATTCGGACTTTTCTTGGAAGTGAGTCAGCAAGCCTGCTAGGCACGAACGAAATGCGAAGACACAGGCGGGCATCCTGTTGCTCGTGCTTCACAGGTGTGGATCGAGCTCCATGCCCGAGTGAAGGCCCGAAAGAGGACTGTGGCTTTTCCTAGGTCCGTGTGTCCAACCAGTCCAACAGGTTTCTCTTCTCCGAAGCCAGCTGGGCCCAACTCGGCTTCCCTGGGGTTTGGATCGGAGCCGGAGGTCGCCGCTAAGCTGTCCTCCCCCTTGCTTCTTTCCTCCCCTCCCTGGGAAAGGGCCCTCCTCCGCCAAGGGCGGCGCGAGGCTTTGCAAGTGCCCTCGAGGGGGATTCAGATAGCCGAGCGATAACCAAACTGCAAAGGAGCATCTTTACCCCGAAGGGTAGGAGTTCATCCCGTTAAGCAATGCCAATATATATTCCGATCCCTGCCGAGGGGGAAGGCGCGCAGGAATGCCGGCCCAGCCGCAAGTATTTGCAAATAAACAGCAACCTATTATCATGGGGATGGCGCTCCGAAACCCCGCGAGCGCCTGGCGCGCCGGGCCAGGCTGAGCACCGAAGGAGTCGGGCACCGGCGGCCAGGGAAGCTGCCCTGCCATTGGCTCCAGGACGGAGGGGATCGGAAGGGGCCCCAAAACTCGGGGAGGGGAAAAAATTGTGTTGTTTTCCACGGCATTGTGCAAAAGTGATGTCCCGTTGCTTTCAATTCACTCCGCAAGTAATTACCCCCCCCCCCAAATGACAATAATGCTTCCACCACGACAGTTCACCTCCTACGGGGTGGATCTTCTCCCTATACTAGTTGCCCGCCGCTGGTTCCTTCGCCTGGTTAATTCAAAAGTTTACTACTGACCCTCTCCCAAGTGAGGGCCCAATCCTATCCAACTTCCCAGCACCGATGCAGCTGCAATGCAGCTCCAAGGTAAGAGAACAAACATTCCCTTACTTTGAGGAGGCCTCTATGACAGTCCCCCCGCCACTGCAGGATGCAATGCATGCCCTTTGAGCATCTCTATCTCAGCACTGGAAATGGGGTAGGATTTGGGCCTAAATTTGCGCACAGAACCGAGGACGGTAGGCAAAGTCTGGCGGCTTGACGCAAAAGTGCTCCAGCTTAACTGGCTTGGGGACGCGCCGCAGTGCCAACCCCAGACTCTTTAAAGTCAACCAGCAACGAAGGAAACTACGCGACAAGATTGTTAATTGCTCCTATCCTGCACACCCTGCCAAGTTCGGCCTAGCATCTGTCAGCAGTATTATGAATGCCATCATCCATGTATTAAGAAGGAAACTCAGGACTGGGTTCCATTCAAAGGAAGAGTTAATGATGCAGAGGTTTGTGACGCTGATTGCATTTGAGCTAAGTTTGTTGAATGTGATGCCAGTGTGGCCCTGAAGAGGGCGCTGCCACAAGTGACCCGAACTGTTGAACAAGGCAGTTGTCCAGGCAGCGAACAAGCAAACCCTACACATGACAGGCGGCTTTTATGAGTAAGACGGGGATCCAATTCGAGGGGTCCCCTAGTACTTCTATGAACAGAATGTTGTGCCTGCTCTTTGTGCCTGAAAACTGGAAAATATGACCCGCAAACTCACTCAGTGCCTGACTGAAGATTTCCAGGGAACTAAATTGCATTGGAAGCAACAGAACTCGAATTTAAGAAAATAAGAATTGGCAAAACTTGTTGGATCAGATTCAGAGTCCATTGAGGTCAATATTTTATTTTCAATAACCTCTAGGAAGACAGTGACGTTCTTTCCTTTTTATCCCCAACACCCGGTGTTTAGGCGTCAATGTTATCTATGCACATTTAAAAAGGTAAAGGTTTCCCCACGGAATGGTCTAGTTGTGATCGACTGTAGGGGGCGGTGCTCATCTCCGTTTCAAAGCCTGTAGAGCCGGCGTTTTGTCCGAGGACAAGCTTCCATGGCCGGCCGTGGCGCACAGAGCTGGGACAAGCGTCACGCAGTCTTGAACTCCCAACCTTCCGGTCGGAAAGCCAAGTAGCAGCGGTTTAACCGGCTGCGCTACCACGTCCCATGGTTATTTACTTGGGAGTAAATCCCATTGAACTTAATGGGACTTCTCAGTAGAGATGCATAGGATTGTGCTCTAAGATATATACTTTTCTATTCAGGGAAGTTCCCTTTAGCTACCTTGGTGAGTTGATCGTTGATCATCTTTTCCCCATGATAAAGTCTGATTGCTCCAAAACAAAACAATTCCGTCAAATAATTTTTTAAAAGTGTTGTTTAGTTTTCTCCACTGTTGCAAAATCGCACAAGAAACAACTCTCTAGCTCTTAACTCCATTTTTACTCTCAACCCTAGCCAGGAAATAAATCCCCCTAGTTAGGAGGAGGAAATAAATAAATGAATGAATGAATGAATGAATGAATGAATAAATAAATAAATAAATAAATAAATAAATAAAGGTAGGCTGTCATTATATTATATGGGACAAAAGAACAATAGGGGAATTATTGACAAATAATTGACATTCTGCCCTGTTAGTTAGTTCTTCAGCTAATGCCAATCATTTGCATCTGAATATATTTATAACCAAGTTAGACAAAGTTCTTCCTTCGCCGTTCTGTCATGCACCCTTTAGTTGCCTAAAACGGCTATTTCTATAAACCCTTACCTGGGATTAAGTTCCATTGAATTCAGCGAGACTTACTTCTGAGTAGACATGTGTGAGCAAGGCGATTCAGCGAGTCAGGGTGCAATCCCGTACATGTCTTTGGAGAAGTCCCACGAGGTTCAATGGGATTTATCCCCAGGTAAGTATTTACAGAACTGTAGCTTTAATGCTACTGATCGCCAATATTTTGCAAGCATGTACAGAGGAGACTAGTACTTCCTGCCTGCGCTGAGGTTTGGATCTAAACCCAAGGCTGACATCTCTCCCAATCCCGTGATAAACACGACTGGCTCCAATCCTGATAAAGTTAAACGTAGCAAAACCCGACCCGACACATAGAGAGGAAGTGAGTCTGGACCAACTTGTTCCGTTGGTTTCAATGGGACGTGGTCATCCTTACCTGTATGCAGCAATGGGGCGATAAAATCCATGAACAGCCATGCCTCGTGTTAGCACTGAGATCCGCGAGCGGTCCCTCCCTCTAACTTTCCCCTGCGCTTTTCAGCAGAGGTAATAAAAGCTTCTGGACTTGACTGACTTTTGCCTCCGCTTTCAAAACCTGTTGCGTTTTGGCTACAGATTGCAGAAGAAGTTTACGTGGAATGCGCGCTCCGTCCTAGATGAGGTTAGAAATACTTAAAATTTGGGGGCGGGGGTTTACTTGAATTTATTTAACTTTAAAGTAAATTTGTTGAGCAAAATTAAGGTGTTGAACAGAACAGGTGGCTTCCGGTGGTTTAATTAATACATACTAGCCAAAATCGAACCATTTAAATACCTATGCGTATGTGTGCACATACGTGTACACACACACACACACACACACACACACACACATCAGTGAGTTGAAGTGAGAAAGGGGTTCAGCCAAAGTTAAAAACATTTAAATCCCACTGATTTCAACTGGAGAACTAAGCACATTTTCCAACGTCCTCTCTTTAAATCAGAGACTTGAAAATAAATAATTTGCTGTTCCCAGATAGACCTTCTTATACCCACTCAGTATTTATTCTGTTGCAGACTTCCATTCCGAAACCCCCGATTCCAGGCGGTTCGGTATAACCGCAACGGATACCTGCATTTACACGCAGCAGATTCTCCTTGGGCTTCTTGCCTCTGTGGCTGAGTAGTGAGTCCCATTGGAGAGGGCGGATCTTACCCCCATTAAACAGACACAATGGCACTGTAATACACCGCCGCTTTTTTGTTTGTTACAGTACTTTTTGAATGCATTTGTTCGCTTCAACCGGAGTTCCATTGGGTTTTGTAGAACCCTATTCCGGATTACGGTAACTGACTGCATGGAACTCTTCTGGCACAAGGGAGGCTCCGTGTTGCAGCTCGCACTACTTTACCTTCCAAGCCTTGTACACTGTAGTTCCACATGCCAGTGTACATGTCAGAAGCTCAGCCAATGGAAACATTTCGAAAAGTTCTGTATGCAAATTAAAAGCTAGAAGTCTGGAACGCGCGTTGAACACGCGCCTCTTGCAGATATTCCAACCTAGTCCGCGCAAACCAGTTCTCAGTGCGGATTGGGACCGGCGCTCGCTGCATTGATTCATAGGGCTTTTCTAAAAGAGAAGCCGCAATTTCGTACAGGCTACTTGCTACCCACAAATACAGTGACCGGGACGAGGGACTATTTTTTCACGAAATATTACTAAGGATGACATTTGGGAATAATACCTCGGAGAACAGCTTGCTAAAGCTTAAATTAGTATTCGTAAGTCTTCCAGAGCAACCCCAGCGAGCTATGAAGATCAGGGTAATATGTCCGGTCCGTAGATGCGTTTTGCCTTGGAGAGGAAATAAGCAGAGCGGTGGGATTAAGCAGACATCCTCCCTCCCGTCGCGTTTGTTGGACAGCTCAGGCGATTTGACTTAACTCTGTTAAACTACAAGCCATGGAGGGAGTCAATGGAATTAAAGTGGTTTAAATCCAAGTACTTTAGATTAATTATTTGGTGGGTCAGAGAGGTGGCGTTCCTATAGGGGAGGCAAAACGCTAAACCGTGCAAGCTCCTGAGCTCCTATGTAACGTCCCCCGCCTTGTCTCCAGAGCCATTCGCGTCTTGGAGGCTTTGCTCTCCCAGCTGTGAATGGCTCTGGAGGGGTCACGTTACACAGGAGCTCAGGGTCCTGCAACACTTAGAGATTTGACCACCCCTTGTAGGAACGCCATTGGGTCAGACCCTCCCCTCCCCCCCCCCTTGAATCTGAATCTTGGTATCTGCTAGCTGGAGTGATACCTAGTGGGGTTTCTTTTCTAGGATATTTTGTTCCGGTGAATTCCTTTTTTCTGTAGATTCCTGGTTTAAGCAATATTGGGGGGGGGGGATACGAGTGTGTTTGCCTCGCAAGGTTGTCTATCGCAGACTTCTGCTGCATTATCAGCCTAGGATTTTCTTTCTGTTTACACGACAATTCCACCATCAAAGAAGACCAAACCACCACTTATCCACCCTGTCATAGTTTAATCCGCCCTGGAGGAAAACAGTATAAATGGGGGGGGGGGACTAAGAACAAAAGAAAACACTCCAAGTACAGTTGCTTTGTTAGTGAAAAATGAATTTCATTTCACAAGGGCTGTCCCGGCATCAAGGTGTCCTCCCTGAAAAAGCCAATTGTCTGCTGTGTAATTCTTTCAAACTCTTTTCTCCAATAGAAAACCATTGTTGGAGTTACTTGCGAAGACGTTTTGCGGAACTTTGCGACGCAGTATCTCCTCCTCCTCCTCGTTCTGGGATTTACTAAACTAAGATCAGAGAAAGGGAAGAATAATGCCTCCTGTCAAGGCCTTCTCTGCTCAAGAAGGAGCTTAGCCAATGGGCTAAACCTAGCCCCCCCCCCGCCCCAAAAAAAGACTGATAAATTCCATTGATTGCTCAGTGTAGAATGCCGATTGATTACGATGGAAGAGCGTTGAAATATATCCAGATTTTTCCCTTGAAATCTATAAAAATGTAATGTTGCTGTCATAGCTGTTTAACGCAACGGGGCTTGTGAGTACAGCTGTTATAAGATTGGACCTTATAGGTAGAAAGGTGTTTATTTCTGGTAAAATAGGATTACAACCCAATTCTTGCGGAACACAGTGGGCTTACTTCTGAGTAAAATAAATAACGCTGTTTTCCAAGCGCATCTGCTTATAGGTGTTGATTTCTGGCTGAATCATAGCCATTATTTTTATATGACAAGTTGAAGTTGGGTAGAGTGGGGGTGAAAGGTAGTTTTTTTTAAAAAAAGTATTTCTTAAAAGGCTCCACTTGTCGCCCCTGGCAATAACAAGCGAATGTCTAAATCGAAACAAGTTTGACGTTTCAAATCTGTGGTGAATCGAGTCACGAGTCTGTGACCTACGTGATTTCGTTTATTGTGTTGGCAAATGAGTTTATTTGGAGGCAAATCCGATGCGATCGTCAGTGGGTGGCAACTGGATCCCAAGTATATTTACTCGGAAGTAAGTTCCGCTGAGTTGTTTCCTAGCAAACATGCCACTTCCTTTTCAGTGCGACTGATGTCTCTTAGGACAGTCATTTAAAAACGAGATACAACTATACAACTACAGCATGTATAAGACTCTAAAATGACAGAGAGGGAGCAATACGTTTAAAAGGAATCATAGAATATTCGAGTTGGAAGGGATCGTAGACACTTTGATCTTTTCCTGTCAATTTCTACCTGCGTGTACTATATCCAGGACGACAGTATTAATGACAATAAAACGTACCATTTATATAGCACTTTCGAGTATTCAAAGGACTCGCCATAAATTATTCTTACTCGGTATGACCAGTTTGAAAGGCAGATCACTATTGTTCATCGGCTAAATTATACCCTATACCTAAATAATACCTAAATATACCCTATACCTATACAAAGCTAAATAATACCCTATATTATTATAGGGTAAGCCATATCATGTTCCATTTCCTCTCTTTTTCACACTTTCCCATTGCTTTGGCTTATTTTTTAAAAATAATTTTTATTTATTTTTTAATTTAAAAAATTTAATAAGAAGAAAGAGAAGGCAATAGCTGCAGTTTTGAAAACCATAACAATAAATACAACAAAAACGCATACTATCCTTAGCGTCCAATAAAAGTGAAGCACTTTGAAGTCCCATTGACGTGATGGATTGTGCCAGCCCACCTGCTAGCTCCACGAAGATTGCAATCTTAGTCTGTTACTCTCAGGAAATCTCCCCCTAATAGATAAGCGTTTTACAATGGCTCCGGAATCGGTAGTTTATGTAACCTCCTATTCTGCGAATGGGATGCTCTCTGAATATCATGCTCTACTTATGATATTCTATACCATAATATACTATATATTATGTATACCATATATATTCATATATATTCATATACTGTATATGAATGATTCTCGCCTTATATCGTTTAATATAAGCACAGTCTGCTAACTGGGCAAGAGGCGCTTTTTCCAGTGGTGTTCCTCTTATATTTAGCAGGGGGAGAGTAATTGTCCCTCTTCACCCCTGCACAGTCTTTCTAGTGGCTGTTGCGGGCGGTCTGCCTTTTTTTTTTTTTTTAGATTGTGAGCCCTTTTGGGACAGGGAACCATTTAACTTTATTATTACTATTTGCCTGTAAACTGCTTTGTGAACTTCGTGTTGAAAAGCGGTATATAAGTACCTGTTGACTGACTGACAGTCCGATTCCATGGAAGTTGACTTACTTCTGCCATACTGAATTCACTAGGACTACCCTGGGGTACAGGACTGCAGGAATGGGACTTATTTATGATGTGCAGCTTGGCGGTCTTAAAGCTTTTTTCTTTTTCGCCTGTTCCTGGGCGGATATTGGGTCTCAGATCAAGTCCTACTTTTTGCCCGCAGAAACGAATGAATAGGACAAGGGAGAGGGGGCTCAATAGGCCAGGGCTCTGCAGAACCAACGGCGGAGCCCGTCACTTTCTCTGGGAGCTTCACCGCTTGCTTGAAAGTCAGATGTGCTGAAAGATCTTCATGCAGCCGCAAGGGGTCACTGTCCAAGGGAGCGCCACAGCAATTGAGGCGATTCGGGAGAACAAGCCGTCTAGTCCTGGAGGCTTTCGCGCGACTCACTTTCTACTAGATCGACGCCCAAAGGGGGAGACACTCCGGACTGGTGACATGACAACCAGTGGGTGTATTGCTATTGTCCTTGCTAGCACATCGCTTCCATTTCATGGAAGGAAATCTCACTAGGATTCATATGGGATTTTACAACTTTAAAAAAAAAAAAAGTCACTTCGACAAGATTGGACAATAGCTGTTCCTCTCTCGTGTACATGGGGAAGAATGGAGAGAAGGAAGTCTGGGCTTTCTTTTCTGTGGCATTCAAGATGATCAACAGCTGTGAAGGACACGCAGGCCACAATCCTAGGCTATGTCTATTCAGATGTATGATCCATACTGTTCAATGAAACTTACTCTCGGGAAAGAATGTGTAGGATTGCAGCCACAGTGGGTACCCCATGAAGCTTGTGCCATCTTCAACATGTATTAGCTGTAAAGATTTTTTTGTTTAAGCTTTAGAATGAATTAGCAGCCAGGGTATGTCCCTCGCGGCTGGTGGTGTTTATTCCAGACGAAGCACAGGCAGACCCGATTCACAGTGCGGTGAAGTCAGAATCTTTGCTTTCAAAGACGGCGTGGATGGCTATTCATGTCAACAGGACGGGCTTTGTAACCTTATGGACCGCAAACCTCTTTAAAACAGTCTCCACTGTTTCTGTGGGACTACTACAGAGTAGGCAATTTAAAAATTACAGTGTAACTTTAGGTCTTCAGTCTGATTCTGTTCCCTAAACACCTCCCTCCCACACACACATAAAATAAGTAAGATCTTTTGATTTCAAATAAAAATGGTTTCCAAGTAGGAGTACTTCGAATCACAATCATGCAGCCCGGGTCTATGCATGTTTACACCAAGTAACTCCCACTAATGGAATTTCCTCTTGGGAAGTCTGGTTAGGGTTGCTGCTATGCAACCCGATTCTGTTAAGTGTCCCTAAATCAACTGAAATCGATGCCTCACTCTAGCATCTAAAAATCCTATATAGTTTTACCTGGGAGGAAGCGCCATTGAACACAGTGAGTCTTACTTCAGAGTAGGTGAGGCGCTGCACTGCCCTGGTAGTAGTTTGAAATGAATATCACAACTTCTCAAGCCTGAAGACTGCTTTAAAAAATGTCGCTAGAATGAAGGCGGGAGAGGGGACCCCTTAAGTGGACCGTTACTTGGAAAGTTATCTTCGAACTTTTTCCTGACTTGGCAACTGTCTGGGGACCCAGTACTGGAAACAAGGTCATCAGAACGGAATGTGTTTTGAGACGTAGGAGTCTCAGACTCAGACATGACATGAATCTACAATTGTATAAAAATGTATAACTACCTTATATGAACCACAGTTGCACCCACACAGAGGCAGATCTAAGGGAGGGCAAATCTCTAAGTTTTGCAAGAAGCCTTACCTTGCAGTGGAAATCACTCCTCTCCTGCACTGTTCTAGCCAATCTTCACAGGGAAAAGCAACATCTTGGCGTTGCTTACTGGCTACAGCAGCAAGGGAGAGGAGGGATTTATATGACAGGGTAAGGCTTCTTGCAACACTTAGAGCTTTATCCCTTAGATCTGCCTCTGCACCCACAAGTTGTGGAAGAACCCACAAGTGTATACCAGGTGTGCTTTTTTTAAAAAAAGGAGGGTTGGTGTAGAGTGGACAAAGAACCCATTAACTGGGGAGATGGGGCACCTGTTCCTGGAGCGAAGCACTTCCGTTTGTGGGTGAGACACCAGAACGGAATTCTCCCCAATATTATCACACACACACACCTTCCTTGCACACCGAAAACTAGCTATCCAGATAGATGGGTTCTAGTCCAGCCTTTCATGGGAGAAACAGCAGAGTCCTAGGAGGAGGAGAGTGCCACGTCGTAGCCAAAGAAGGAGAATCTTGACTAAGGACCATTGCAAGCCATGACGACACGCTAGTCGTGACTGTCTGATTCAGGATTCAGACAGTCTTTGGCTACGACCCAGGGCGTCTAAAGAAGGTGCAGCTCGACGGCTGCGTGCTTAAGACCGTGTCGCCAAATGATCGACCGTTAGGAGGTGATCAAGCGAGTTCTCCTGGTGTCCGCGGCAACGCGCTTGACAAGCATTCACTTTCCAAGCTCTTGTTTGCTTTTCGCACTTCCACGCAGTCACAGTCAGCGGCATGACAATACAAGCATGGGGGAGGAGGAGGCAGATCTGCAGGCAGGTCTTGATGAGCAGTGAGTAGTACTGCAATCAGAATTGCCCAAGACGACTCCCGCGTCCTTAGGGCAGGTGCCGAATTGCTGCAAATTGTGTTTCTCCGGGCTGTTGACTCATCTGCCTGCATTCGACGGGGGCAGAAGACTCCATCACGCGACGCAACGGAGCAGGGAGGAATGTCCTTGGAGAGACTCTCTCCACCCATTGCCAGCTTGTGCGTGTGCGGGAGATGGGTAGCATTCTAAAAAGGGATGCACGGGACACTCTGCCAGAGACAAACGACAAGCCTGGAGGACACCAGCTTCTTTGCCCTGCCAAGAAAAAAAGATATTGATCTAGTAGGAAACTCTGGAGTTCAGTTTCAGCTGTACCACCAACGAGTCAGCTAAAAGCCTCTGAATATGACAGCGCCACCTGCTGCGTGCGTGAATGACTTGCACTTCCCATAGTACCTGAAGCAGCTCTCAGTTCTGTTCCAGTCTGTAAAATGGGAATAACAGGGACTTCGCTCACAGTGTGGGTGTGAAGGTGAACACTATAAAAAGGATATAGCACTTTACCAGTGAAAAGTGTTACGTTAAGACGTACAGGCAGCGGAAGGAAAATAAGGAGGGCGTGGCAGAGAGGAAAAAATAAATATATGGAGGAAGGCACAGAGATCATTGCTTTAGCTGGTTTTGTGTGAAACTATGAGCACAAGGCTTCAGTGGGATTGTCTTGTTTTCCTTTGCGGCTGTTGCAATAAAATGAAAGGAATAAGGCTGCAACTTTGGGGCCCTGTTGATAGCCGCTTAAATTGAAACACTTAGATTGAATCCTGTTGCTGTTATTCACAGAGAGAGTCTGGCTTTTACATGGCATTGACAGGCACATGCTGTTTTCTAGGGCTTCTAGATCTCCTGGTGGACCCAAGTATTCAGCATTAAATTCAGCATTCTGGAGTTGCTTAGAAGCCGCTCCATTTGGCGAGGTGTAGCTCTTGGCAAACACGGAGGTGCCTTTGTCTTTCCTTTCTTCTTTGATCAGGACCTGCTTTTCTGGGTGGGGCTGTTTGAATTCCTTTGCCCTGAGAGCTTGTGTCAGTTTCCTCCTCTGGAGCCTTTTAAAGATGCTCTCTGCTTGGCACAGAACGCCAGAACTTGAAGCCTGGGTTTCAAACAAGTCCTCTCCCAGAGCTTCAGGAAGGAACATTTAGGTAGTGGTGAACAGGTGGCTCTCCCCAGCTTTTCCTGCCTTTTATGGAATAGACTTGAAGGCTCAGTGGAAACACAAACCTGGCATCTTTGTGTAGTGAACTCAATGTGCCATGCTGCTCAGATCAGGCTTGCACAACTTGTGACCTAGCAAACTGAATGCAGCCAAATGATTAGAGCACCCCACCTTTTACTGTCCCAGGCAGGCCGCAAGAGCATGTTCTGTGGACTGCGAAGCCAGGGATGGTGCATGCAGGTCTCCATGAGGAAAATCATATTCAAATCCCTGCTCTGTTTGCTGGGTGACCTGGGAAGTTTTGCTATCTTTCAGGGCTAATCCTAATTTGGAGTTAGGCCAGCACAATTTGGACCACATAAAGCAAGTTTGGACCACTCTCAGAAGGCGCACGTCTGTGCGTTGGCCTCTCTTACTCCGAGAGTGGTCCAAACATACTCTATGGTGGCCGTTGGGCTGGCCAAACTTTGCTGGCCTAACTGTGCCAGTCTAACATCAGATTAGGATTGCACGCTCAGTCCAATCTCTCTCACAGGGTGGTTGTGAAAACTAAATTAGCTCCGTAGATGAAAAACCAGGATACAGATGTGACAACAGGGATCCCTTCCTCACACATACACTTCTGACAGCACCATACTGTGCATGTCTACCCAGAAGTAAGTTCCATTGTATTCAGTGGGGCTTGCACCCAGGAAAGTGTGCATAGGATTGCAGCCTAAGAGTATAACACGGTTACTCTATTTGCATTTGTTCCAGGCTCATTTTTAGCAAGGAACCATTAAACAGGCATCCCAGTTCTAACCATGTTTATCTATCCACATTGGTAGAGTGCCTGCCATATGATTAATATCCTCATGTGTTACTTTGTACTGATTGGTGTAGCCCAGTGGTTTCAAACTGTAGGTCACGAACCAATTTTTGGTGGGTTGCGGAACTGACAGGCTGATAGCTGACAAGGAAAATGTATCAAGTCCTATGAAAACCAAAGTGGAACACTGAGTGCATGTTTACTCATGAGTAGGTAGACATACCTCAGTCCACTTTTAGGGGCAGGCTGAGGGAAATGCAACACCACCAGCTTGGTCTCAAAACACACCCTCAAGAAGGAAGTCCCTCCACATGTGTGCATTTACTCATGAGTAGATGAATGTGCCTTGGCTCTCTTATTGAAGACCAGGCAAATCTGCTAGGATGGTCCTGATCCAATGAACATGGAGCTCAACAAAGCCTCCAGAATTTGGTCACTGCAGTAAAAAGGATAAAACCAGAGGCTTAAATGGCTGGTAAAGTGAAACTTGTTGTTTTTAGTATCACTAGGTGGGTCCTGATAGAGTTTTGTTTTAAAAAGTGGGTTCCAGTGCTAAAAGGTTTGGGAGCCATTGGTGTAGTATAGTTTAAGCATTTATCTGATAATGCAACAAAGGGGGCCCATTTCACTAATTCTGTACAAGAGCTTCTTCTTACTCTGTTGCTACCATTTCATTTTGTTCACCTTCACTGTGCTTTAAACAGGGAGGTTGCAGCTGGGAAGAGAGACAGGCAGTAGAGTGAAGTGGACTGTCTCATTTAAGGCTGTAGGTGGGGCTGATAGCTCTTAATGAGTGGGGGGGGGAAGTGAGTGAATGGATAGCTTTTAATGCGACTCCTTGTTTAAAAAAACAAGTTAAAAAAAATCAGAGGGGAAAAAGTTTTCATCCAGTATTCCTCGGTATGCTACTTTTCTACTTACAATAATTCTTTAATATAGAGAACATTAAAAAAAAAAACACAGGGTCTGTAGCAGCATTCCTCTACGTCTGAAGTGGTACAGTCCAGAGCACTGTCTCATTCCCCTACATAAGGCTTCATACAAGCTTCAATCTGGTTGAGAGTGTTTGCTCATGACAAGACCAGCACCCAGAGGCATAACTAGAAGGTCCAGTGCCTGGGGCAGTGATGGCATGACATCACGTGACATCATTATGTCACTTTTGGGTTCTTCCTGGAAAAGAAGTGCTGGTGGTTTTCCGTCTCTATTTGAAGAGGCAACCCCTTCAAAAGGGTTGTCTACCACAGGTGATGGAACAGGGGTGCAAAGCTACTGCACTAGTGCCCCCTTCTCTGTGAGAACCATAAGTGGCACAAGGCAGTCACTTTTGCGTTCTCCTGAAAGGAGGAGGTGCTGGCAGCTTTGTGCCCCCCTTGGCATAATGCCCAGAGCATGTGCCCCTCAGGCTCCACCCTCCTTATGCCTCTGCCAGCACCCTCTTATTTATAGCTCTCTATGGTTTTGTTGAGCACAGAGAGTCTGGTAAAGAGTTCTTTCATGCCCAGTGTGGATGAGCAGACAGAGGAGCCTACTAGAACAGAACATCCAGCTGTTCATTTTGGGGAGAATGGAACTCATGGATCTTTGACTGCAACACTGTTGGTGCAGGAGCAAATCCATAGTAGAGGCCAAAGCCACTGGTCCTTCAGACATAATCAGGTTCAAAATATGGCCCTAGTTTTAAAAAAAGCACAAGACAACAAAAGTTATTATCTATCTAAGATTTAGTCAGATTTAGGCAGAAGATTTAGTCAAGAGGGTTAATGCCTCCGTTTGCCTGAAGATAAGAGCTGAAGATCGCCAGTTCGGGACTACCGGAAATCTCTGTGAGCGGCAGACCTTGTAATTGTGACTGATTAACAGCTGAGCTGTCTTCGGCTGCCTTGTGTGAGGGGGAGTTGTGCCAAAGTCAGCTGCTTCTCTGGTGGGAGCAGGGAAGCCGCTTATCAGCCAGCAAGAAGACAAACGGGTGGCCAGAAAGAAGGACTAAATCCAGAAAGATCCATCTGTATGTGTGCAGTTCTTGGAAGATAGAACATTTCTGTATAAATTGTAAAAACCTTTGGGTTTCTGAATAAAGTCTGCTTATGTAAACCACCTTGAGTTATTGTCATTAGAGAAATCTGGTGACCTAAGAAAGGCAGTATATAAATTCAAGTATTATTATTATTATTATCATCATCTATCCCCAAGGGACTATATAGGGACCTCATTTTCTCCTGTGCTCGTTAAGTGGCCAGATGTGCAGGAAATATCTTGTGGTTTGTAGCCATGTTTATGTGACTACTGAGATGCTGAAGCAGAGGCTTGCTTACAGAGAAGATGAGCTGGCTGAAGGTTTCTGCTCAAAGGAGGAACCGTGGGTGACGCATGGCCCAGGCATGTTAGAACAGCCTGCTTGAAATCCTCTGTTCAGCAATTGCAAAGGGCAGCAAGTGCACCAGGACCTGGATATGAGGTCACTGGGGGCAAAAAGGAGTTGATCAACTTGAGTTGATCAAGTCAGCCCAGTGACTTCACGGTAGCCTACCCTGCATTCATTCTGTTCATTTGTGAAATCCATATAGTTGCCTTGACTTTCTTTAAAAAAAAAATTATATAAAGATATGGGTATGGTAATAGGGAAAACATGGGGAGGGGATACAGTGGTAAACACAAGAGGTACACATTGATTACAGCTTAATCATCTCCACTTAATTACTGTTTGTATACAATCTCATCATCCGTTACCAACTCAAAGGTTATGCATTGTGCTGTCAAATCCCATCCTGCAACAGAAAACTTAAAGTTAGGTTCCACCAGATTCCCTGTCGGGCCTCCCCAAGGACCTCAATGCCCACATTAGGCCAACTAGTTTCCCCACAGAGCAGCCTCAGAGATAGGCAAGAGGGAGGGGGTCAGTCACCCACTGGGCCTCCTCTCTTTCAGCAGCTTCGATTGGGATCACTGGCTGGCCAGCCTCCTCCAGACTGCCCTCATCTTTGCAAAATACTTTGGGCTTTGCAAAATACCCCACCACCAAACAATAGGCAGTCAGTCTGTCCCAGCTACAACTGCCTCCTTCCTTTGGTGGCTCCAGGGGCATGGCAGCCAAACAACTGTTTCCCACAGTCAGTTTACCTTCTCCAGTCTTTCAGCCAGTTCCTCAGTCCTTCAGGCAGTCATCCATCCATCCATCCATCCATCCATCCATCCATCCATCCATCCAT
>JAJKFI010000019.1:14381971-14408619 GCA_029204185.1 Lerista edwardsae | reverse complement strand
GGCATGGCTGCCTCAGTGCTGGAATGTTGGGAAGGATTGGGCCCTAAGTATGTACACCAGGCCATTTCTAAATCCTTCCCTCGTATGGGCCCACATGAACGAGATGGAAGCAAACTGAAGTGTTGGCCCTGGATTGAGACCCAGCTGGAGCCAGGAAGGGGTGTGACTTCCTGCTCTTCTTCTAAGCTTCTTAGTATCGTCATTCTAGGCCATGGATGTTAAACTCGTTTCATACAGAGGGCCGAAGTTAGCATTCATGGAGGCTGCTGAGGGCCAGCAGTGACATCATTAAGCATATAATGGTCAGAAACATGCACTTGTTCTTACTTAGAAACTCATTACCTGCAAATGACAAAAGAGAAAACGTGCAAATCTTGTTCATATTTTCAAGATATAAAAAGGTAAAGATTTCGCCACGACCGAATGGTCTAGTCATGACCGACTGTAGGGGGCGGTGCTCATCTCCGTTTCTAAGCCTGTAGAGCCGGCGTTTTGTTCGAGGACAAGCTTCCATGGTCATGTGGCTGGCATGACTATACGCTGTAGCACACGGAACGCCGTTACCTTCCCACCAAAGTGGTCCCTATTTATCTACTTGCATTTTTATGTGCTTTCGAACTGCTGGGTTGGAAGGAGCTGGGACAAGCAACAGGAGCTCACTCTGTCGCGCAGTCTTGAACTCCCAACCTTCTGGTCAGAAAGCTCAACAACTCCACGGTTTAACCTGCAGCACCACCACATCCCATTTGAAGATATAAGACAGCCCAATTATCCAGGTGGGAGCGCTCCATTATAAGGGAAATTGTTTCTGGGGGCTCCATTGGCCTGTAGGCCTTTTGTTTGACAACTCAGTTTGAGGCATTTGTTGGTCCAGAGGACCAACAGGGGAAGCAGGGGAAATTCTGGGGGGGGGGGTCTGTACCCAGGGGCACACTTCCAGGGGTGTGCCTCCATCTGCAGCTGCTGCCCCACCCCACCCCCAGCGGTCTTGCGCGGCTTCCCAGCGCTGCCACTCCTCCAAGAAGGGGCAGGTGGTGCTTGATAGCCATGTCGCTCTGGGAAGTAGCTTCCGTGGCAGAATCCACTTCCTGGAGTGACACGGATACCAAGCGCTGCCTGCCCCTTCTTGGAGGAGTGAGTGGTGCTTGGTAGCTGCGCCACATCACTCCGGGAAGCGGCTTCCATGGTGGAAGGAAGAAGCGGGGTAGGGCAGGGAGTGGCCGCCACTCTCCCAGCCCGGCACCCAGGGCATTTGCCCCCCTTGTCCCCCAAGTCCGCCACTGCCACTGTTATCTGAAAAACGCCTTCAGATAACTATCCTAGTCTTATGCAGCTGCTTTTGCTTCCCATTCCATCCCTCTGATCTAGTCCCTTGTTCCTCCTTGTCCCCTCGTCTCATTGCTCCATCCATCCCATTTCCATCACCAACCTCAAGCCAGTCTCACATCCAAAACTGAGTGCAACTCGCTTTGTTTCTCTTGGCTGTGGAAAGGGACAGGCCCCAGATTCAGTTCCTGGCACCTGAGGTTAACAGGACCTACACAATATACATAGTGACTGTATGAGAGGAATTGGTTCTATCTTGGTTTGTCCACAACCCAGCTCAAGAGCCTTGCACTTCGCCTGAACTACTCAGCAATATACGTATCTTTGAGCAAACCTGTTTTTTCTCATTTTATTTTGCTGCTCATCATCTTGAACATTTTAGAGAGAGGCAATCTTTAAATTCAATCAACCAACAGAGAAACAAACAAAAGGAAAAGAAACTGGAAAACAAGTCAAGACTCTAAAACCTCTTGACATATTTACGTTTTTACTGAGCACACTATAAAATATTAATACATTCCTGTTTGGAAAAAACATGGACATAGACATGAAAGATATGGTAGGACCCACCCACACCAGGGCATGTTGCCATTGGCCAGAGTTCCCTGTCACCCATGCGCACCTTTTAAAAACAAATTTGGTTCCCATAATCTGTGAAGGGACCCTGAATTGTTTGCTGCAGTGTGGTCATTTCTTCTTTTGTGCCAAAAAATTTTAAGCAAATTCAAGGCTCTCTCTCACACACACACAGAACCGTAAGGAATGAAAAATGCACCTGGGGCAAGAGAGTACCCCTGCTTTTTCCCAAACTCACCACCATCGCATGGCTGCATTCTCTCCAGGCTGCTCTTCACAAACCATGAGTTGTGATGATGTCACCACCCACCTCCTGATTTGGAGGCTTTCCAAGAGTTTAATGAACAAGGCATTTCGATTCACCCTCACTTCCGGTTCCTCCAGGTGTAGTAAGGAGGCACTTGAGTGGAAATGAGGGTGGAAACAACAGGAAAATCAGGTTGAAAGAAGTCATACAGAGGGGACAAGGGGTGCAATTTTCAAAATACCGTTAAGTTATTTGCTTCTTGATGTTGCAAAAATTGCACCCCCCTTTGAAGTCCGCCTCGAGCGGCTGCCCCTCAGCATCCACACACATTACAGCACTGCTCATCACATACTATCATTCTTAAGGCCAGTTCACAGGAACCTGATAGACCACTTAAACCAGGAGGTGAGTAGACTGATACATTGTTTTGCATGTGTTTGATGGCATCATACAATTGTCTCAGCATGCATCCAACTCTCAACCCAATCCTCATAAACCACCTTTGCAGTAACATGGTACATTTATTTATGTGTTTTTCACATTTTTATAACACCATTCCTTCAAATAGTTCAGGGTGAGGCACATAATTTCTCTCCTCATGTTGCCCTCACAACAACCCTGTGAGGTAAGGTGTGAAAATATGCCTGGCTCAAGGTCGCCCAGGAAGCTTCATGGCTGAGCAGGGCTTGAACCTGAAACTTCCAGGTCTTAAGGGCGCAGTCCTAACCTGGAGTTAGGCTGGCACAGTTAAGCCAGCAAAGTTTGGCTGACACAAGGGACACCATAAAGTATGCTTGGACCACTCTTGGAGTCAGAGAGGCCAGCACACAAACATGCGCCATTCTCCCTGACTCCGAGAGTGGTCCAAATGCACTTTATGATGGCCATTGTGCCAGCCAAACTTTGCTGGTCTAACTCTGCCTGCCTAACTCCAGGTTAGGATTGCGCCCTAAGTCCAATTCCTAAAGCATTATGCCATCCTGGCTCTCAACGTGCACTCAGTTGTGTTGGCTGTGTATTGAAGAACTCCTGCACAAGACTCTTGCAGCACTACACTGCTCAAAGAACCTATGTATTAACTTGCAATGTCACCCTGTGTTTAATGTCAACCCAACCCCTGCAATGCATTGCACACCATACTAGCATATGATTGCGTGACCAGATGATGATGATGATGCCCTGGTTCCAGCTGCTAAGTGAAACTTAACAGTGAAACATTATGATTTCACGACTTCACAGCTTATTTAAATGCATGCTAGATGAGGAATTGTACATGACTGAACCACCTGGGTATGAAAGTGAACCAGGTACTGTGTGTAAGCTGAACGAGGAAATTTATGGGCTTAAACAGTCTGCCCATAATTGGAATAAATGCCTTGATGCAGCCCTAAAGAAGATGGGGTTCAGGGCTGCTAAAGCAGACCCATGTGTGTATACTCAAGAGCAAGGTGACAGGCAGATGATTCTGCTAACCCATGTTGATGACCTTCTTTTAATGGGAAAAACAGC
Source organism: Lerista edwardsae (assembly GCA_029204185.1). Lineage (NCBI taxonomy): Eukaryota > Metazoa > Chordata > Lepidosauria > Squamata > Scincidae > Lerista > Lerista edwardsae. The sequence goes on along the minus strand of JAJKFI010000019.1, from coordinate 14,404,961 downwards.
AGAGCAAATTGAGCAAGTTGCCCAGGCCCTAAAACAGGAGTTTCAGTTAAAAGACCTAGGGGAGATTAAAAAAAAATTACCTAGGGGTTGAAATTCAAAAAATGCCTGGCAAGGGCTATGCCTTAAGCCAACAGAAAAAGATAGAACAGTTGCTGACAATCTATGGTATGCAACAATGCAAAGCTGCTAAAACCCCTGTGGCTACTGATTTTCAGAGAGCTATCAGTGAAGAAGATGGCAGTGATGTACAGTATTGCGATCACGAAAAATACCAGTCAACTATAGGCAGCTTACTTTATTTGGCACAGTGGTCCAGGCCTGATATTGCTGGCCCAGTGAACATTTGAAGCAGGCACATGTCTCAGCCCACAAAGACACGCTGGCTAGGTGTAAAAAGAGTGCTCCGGTACCTGAAGGGAACTGTGAGTAAGGGCCTACTAATTCAACTGGTGAAGCCATTGGAACTGGAAGCCTACTCGGATGCAGGCTGGGCCAATGAAGTGGAGAGTAGGCGGTCCACTTCAGGCATGGTAATTACTTTGGCAGGAGCCCTGGTAGGTAGGTTGGAGATCCAGGAAACAATCCTGCGTATCCATGTCAAGCTCAGAAGCTGAGTTTTCAGCGTTATCTGAAGTATGTACTGAACTGATATGGGATAAACAATTGCTGAAAGATTTATGTATAGAAGTGTCACAGCCTTTCACAGTCTGGGAAGACGTTGAAATGTGTCTTGCCATGGCTACGTCTCAGAGGATCAAGAGCAGGAACATTAAATATTGCAGCATCAGGGAGGCTGTGCAGGGCAAACTCATCAAACTAACTTATTGCCCATCTGAGGAGAATAAAGCAGACATCATGACCAAACCACTAGGAACAATTAAACACAGTGAAATGTGCTCTATGTTGGGGAAGTCTGAGGTGGTAAAGGTTTGAGGTGGTAAAGATTTATATTGTGAACCATGTACTATGTACAACTATGTGTACCCTTACAAATGTGTTTTATACTGTGTGTATGTAGTATACTATGACCCCATCCAGGCTGAAATTTGGAGGGGTGTTGGGATACTGAAGGAAGTCCCTGGAAATTTACAGGCCTGAATGGGGAAAGGCCTAACACTAGGCCGATGGAGTTAGACCAGCAAACATTGGCTAACACAAGGGACACCATAAAGTATGCTTGGACCACTCTTGGAGTCAGAGAGGCCAGCACACAAACATGCGCCATCCTCCCTGACTCCGAGAATGGTCCAAATGCACTTTACGGTGGCCATTGTGCCAGCCAAACTTTGCTGGTCTAACTCTGCCGGCCTAACTCCAGGTTAGGATTGCGCCCCAAGTCCAATTCCTAAAGCATTATGCCATCCTGGCTCTCAACGTGCACTCAGTTGTGTTGGCTGTGTATTGAAGAACTCCTGCACAAGACTCTTGCAGCACTACACTGCTCAAAGAACCTATGTATTAACTTGCAATGTCACCCTGTGTTTAATGTCAAGCGGACTCCTGCAATGCATGGCACACCATACTGGCATATGATTGCGTGACCAGATTTGGAAGGCGGGGGAAGGAAGTACCTTTAATCATTGTGTAAGAGGGAATTTTAGCAGATGAAAGCTCTATCTGCTGGCATTCCCTCTTGCACAATGATTAAAAGTATTTTATTTTGTAATATATTCAACAATTATTTATCCAGTTGGTTGGTTGTTTATCACTCTTTTTGAGATGTGTTTCCATAAAATTAGAAGTAAGTAAAAACAAATAAGACGATCTTTTTAAAAGTATAGCAAGGACAAAATCTGCGTGGCTATGGAAAATTAAGAGGAAGGGCAGAAGCCCTATTGCTAAGGCTGAGAGGCATCAGGATCGGAAACTTGTATATTATTTTAAAAGAACAAAGGAGATCTTGAAAGGAAAGTCACTGTTTGCCACCCTAGCTTATTCTGTCCTTGCATCAAAAGAAAACGAGGCCTCATGCATCACCTGGCAATGTGTCACTACCAAGCAAGCATTAACGGTAAGAAAAATAATTTATTGCTTTCTTCATCTCCCAGGAAGTATGGAGCTCCTCACTCAGGGCTAGCACTTTTTCATTTATAAGACACACATTAACATGATATTTAACTCCAGCACTTTTGGAAATCAGTTTGCCACTATGACTAATACTCATTTCAGCTGCGGTTACACGCTTGCATTTGCAATGTATTTTAGGCATTACCCTGAGTGAAGCACTCATGTAAAGGCAGTGGGGACAAACTGTTTCTTTTCTAAGCCTTTGGTGCCCTCTAGTGTTCAGTGCTATTGAAAGCCAAGAACACGTGAAGAAAGCACATTTTCATTGGTCACCATCTTCGTATCCTTGCAAATTTGGCACAGCAATGGGCATCGGTGAATTTATAAAGCAGAAGTGCTCTGGTTCATGCCTGCCTGGAAGCCAAAGGCTGGGATGTCTTGGCAGCTCTTCACAGTGTATTATAATAAGTATTAGGCAGGTTTTTCTCAGATCTCAGGTTATAGAGCGAGTGTGTTTCAAACGGAATAGCTTTGCTGCCTGGGGGTTGTGTGGTTATGAGTTTTTTCCTTAATGGGACATAACTGGCTCAACTGGGTGGGGTGGGGTTCTGTGGTGAAATTGGTGATATGTAAATTGAGGGCAAGTGGTAACTGACTGCACAATGGCAGTAAGAGACAACCAGTTCATACAATCAGTGGGAAGAAGTTAATACACAATCACATTATTAAGCCAAACTACTTTGAATCAGTAGATTCCACAAGGCTATGGGATTATTAGTATAACAAGATTCAGCCTAGACAGACATGAGCTACTGTGTAAGGGACGTGTGTCAAATCTGGGATGAAGATTCTCATTGTCCTGATACACCTGATACATCCACCCACCATCAGAGACTTTGCAGAGGGGTGAGCACAGGATGGGTGAATCAGACAACTGCTTTGCTCACCACCATTATTTTGCTTATGTCACGGCTATAAAGATGCTTTTTTGCCTTTCTCATTCATTTTGCTATTGGAAAATGACTAAGAAATAACCCAACATATTGCTGTATTCTCAGGAAAGCAGCAGGCCCTGGGGTCACAATAACAGTGCTTCTGGCCATCGTATCATTTCTGGTAGGTTCCAGACAGATTGTCATTCTACGAAATGGATCCTGATGATAAAAAGTTTGAGAATCACTGCCCTAGATTATTCCACTTCAGACTGCAGGTGGGGCAACCTGTTGGGATACTAAAGGAAGTCCCTGGAAATTTACAGGCCTGAATGGGGAAAGGCCTAACACTAGGCCGATTCAGTGGGTAAAGTGCTGATTCATTCAGGCCTAGCAGACCAGCAGTAAAGTGCTGAGTCATTCTGACTCAGCTTCAGCCTAGGGATGAGATCATCTGATCTCTGATTGGATGCTGGGGACTATTTAATCAAGACCAGAAACACCTGTGGTTAGTTGCTCGAGATGTAAGTGTTGCTGTTGGAGGCGCTTTGCTGTATCTGCTTGCTGTTCTTTGCTGCAAGAAGCCTTCTTCTGAGAATATAGAAGTTCTTGCTACCCTAATCTCTGTTGTCTGAATGATTCCTTGCTGGAGCTCTGCGACCTTGAAGCCTTTCCAAGCCTCACAGCTGTAAGCTGCTTCTACGCTATCATCACAACCACATAAACCCCCTGCTCCTCTATAGAAAAACCTCCTTCACCTAGTCAACATGATGTTGCAGTGATGAGTTCTGGTCCAGCCTTTTCACCTGATCTGTTACGTTTTTGTTTTTTTGTTTTTAAGTAAGGTGACAACTTTTTTATAATGAAAAGGAGGACACAAATAAATTGAAGAAAAAAATATCGTAAATAAAAGAAACATTTTATTCATTGCAACAATAATACACTATAATATGATAAATGCATAATAAAAACATTTGTAACATTTTATATTGTAATTATGCTTACATGCCTATTAATTATTATTTAAATGAGTACTTTTCCTTTGAATGAATATTTTTTGCCAATGTATCATCTTCTAACAATATATTGGAAATATCTGAACAAGAAATATCCTTCATATTGAATTTTACGGCAAGTGCTGCAGCTAGAGAATCAACAGTCAATCTCGATTTCTCACTTGTCCAAAAATCATCAGCAATTGAAAAAACTCTTTCAGCTGCTGCATTAGTTCCAGGGCAGCACAACGTAAATTGAACAAGAATAAATAAATTTTCACATGGAATATGTTCATTTCTGAAATGGCTGAATATTTCCACCCATCTTTTATCCATTTCAACGTGTTGATTTTCCCACTGTATTAATTTTTCAAAATTTAAATATACATTTAGTCTTCTAATTTCTTCAAAGAGACAATTGTCGTCTATTTTAATGTCTGGCATTTCCTTAGATAAAAATTCAACACAAGATTCAATATCTGTCCAATATATTTGCGTTGAAGTCAAAAAAACACCATTGAAAACTGTTATTTCCTGTGATGTGTGTTTCAGACCATTCTTCGATATATTGAAAACATGTTTGGTAAAAATTCTGCACTTTTTTGATAAACTTTTCCATTATGCCCGGATTTGATTCCTCTAAGTCTGACAATTTTCTTTTTATAATTAAAGGAAGAAATTTTTCTTCAAATCGAGATTTATATGTGTTAAGGATAAATTTCTGGATCCCAAATGTATGGTTCAAAAGAAAGGTTTATTGTCATATTTGCAAATATGGGTGGCAAGCAAATACCAAAAGAACAAGCTGCGTACCACACCTTGCACAAAATGGGTGCAACAATTTATACTACTGAGGCAGAGTTTCTTACTGTATCTTCATTGGTTATTCCCAGCCACCTGCTAGCACTCAGGCAGAATAATTTACTTCCCCCCTCCCTTCCTCCTTCATATTGTACATCCCTCCTTTGCACATGCTTTTACCCAGGATGCATAGGGATGGCTATTACACTGACTCAATGCAAATTTCACCCAAGGTTACAGCTGTGTCTCAGTTCTGGGAACTTTCTTCCATGTATCAGTTTAGGAATACGCACAGCCCTCCCCTTTTACCAGTCAGGCCTTGCCTGGGCCTGAAACACCATTAACCACTTCTTTCTCTCTAGAGAGAAACAGTAGGCCTTATAGTTTAGTGTTGGAGGTTCCAAATTATCACGATCATCTTCATATTTCACATATGGAAGGATAAAGTCATTCAAAATAAGACTAACTTTTGTAGCTGAAATGTGTTCACCTTCAATCTTTTGAATCGTTTTGTGAAAAATAGATGCTTGATTATGTACAAAATACATTAATATCGCAGATATTTCATTATTGAAAAACGATTCCAGGATTTTAGGACATTTGTCTAAACTTAAAAAATATGAATGGAGAGGCTCAAATAATTGTAGAACATGCTCTATAGCAGGTGGTAGAGCAAGCCATCTAACTTTCGAATATCCTAAAAGTTTTTTGTATTCAACATTCGCTTCTTCACAAAATTGTTTTAAAGTAGAACGAACGGTAAAATGACTAAAATACAAATAAATTGTAGTTATTATTACTTCTACATCAATTGGCATGGCATATGACGCCGTGTTGATTGCATTTGATAAAATATGTGCATTACAACCTATTCCTAGTATTTTCTTTTGGAGTAAATCTTGTAATTTTACATACACATTATTCACCCCTTTGCGTCTTCGCCCACCAAAATTTGTGTTTGCATTATCAGGTGTTAGTGCAACAACTTTAGATTTCAAATTGTTTTCATTTATTACTTTGTATAGATGGTTTGACAAAATTTCAGCAGTTTCGCCTCAATGGAGTCTAAATTTAAAATTTTTACTTGAATGCCCTTGGTAACATTAAAATATCTTACTAGTATTGGATACAATTTAGTTTCATTATGATTTGATGCATCAGATAAAACAAATGCTGCAGTTTCCAAGTCTTCTGTAAGTATTTTGCCACAGTAATCTTTAAATACTGATTTAATAATAGCCTCGCATTTTGTCCTGGCGCATGAAAATTTAGCATTGTGAAACTTTTTCAATAATTTAGTTGTACAATCCATACTACAAAAACTTTGATTGTGGTATGAAACGCAAATGTTCCCTCCATTGCAGCTAACTGTTTTTCATCTTCAGAATACTTTGAAGTTTCGAAAAAACTTGTTACTTTACAACTGGAAGCTGATGCATCTAATGATTGCTTATGTTCATTGGTGGTCAAGTGTTTCGTTATAGCTGCTCTGCCCCCAACTGCAATACAAAATTATCCGCTGCAAATATTGCAGAAAACAATGGTATCTTTCTTTGATATGCGGAATGGAAATTCCTTTTTCAATTGATCGTTGAACTGGCATTTCCTCTTTTTTAATTTTTCCATCCCTATGAAATTTAAAATTAAAAATAAAATATAGAGCTACACAAACGATGCAAGCACCTTATGAATAAATAAAATTAATTATTAAAACTGAAACTTAATAACATAAGCAAATAAACTCCACTAAATTTTAAATTTAAATTATTTTACACTTCTGTTGACAACAGGGTTGTATAAACTTGTAAATAAAATTATACATATTTGGAAATTATTAAATAGATAATGAATTAATAGAACGTGAATTGTGCTTACCTGTGTATGATTGAATATTCACTGAGAAAGAAATAATTACTGTGAGTCTACTGCGTGCATATGTGCCGTGTAGCGTTTCGGTAATAAGTAAACAAAGCCACTTGCACACAGCGCTCTCTCTCAAGGTCTCCCATGCAGAGCGTATGCATCTCATAATGGTGTCTTGCCGCACTGTACCAAGCCTTGACAAATCATCAGGTCAAATACAAATACGTCACATCACACACAACAGATCGGATCGGCATCAATTGAATACGGAGATTTACAGATTAGTCTTCAAATATCGAAAAGGAGGACATGTAGGAGGACACTTTTCGAGGGAGGACAGAACTTACAAAAGAAGGACTGTCCTCCCTAAAGGAGGACAATTGGTCACCTTATTTTAAGTATCAGGACATTTCTTGTTTGAATGACAAAATATTCAACTTACTACATGATTCCCCACATACATTCTGAAGTTCAGGGATAGTTTTGTCGCTTTGTCAACTGTTTGTGTGAATAAGCTCTGGGGCTATGTTTGTGTCCACAGCTATTGGGATGTTAGTTGAATGTCAACCACATGGCAGCATCCGGCTGACCTTTGCTCTCTGCCCTCAACCAGAGTGTTCTGCTCCTGCATAGCTTATTTCTCCTCACTGACAGCCCCCTTCCTCTGGGGTCAGCAGCAAACTCAACTCACAGCCAAGTCCTACATTATGAAAAGTGTAGTCTTAGTGCTTCCACACTAGTTTTCAGCTATACCTACAAGGAGATCAGCATCACTGAAGGGGGAAGGAGGCTTTAGCTCAGTGGTTTTCAACCGATGGTACAAGTACCAACTAAAGTACTTGAGATGTTGTCCATTGGTACATAGGGTCTTCAGGGGATACCCACAGCCCAACAGTTAGACTACAATGCAATGCTACAAACAATGATAGGAATCTCAACACGCAGAGCTCCAGCACATGGTATTTGCATGCTTGAAAAAACCCTTAACCACCCCCTCTTCCTGGGCCTCTTACCACTGTTTGTAGCATTGCCTTGCCTACCAACCCAGAAGTAACAGGTGGTGAGGTACTTCTGGTGGTGCTTAAGATAATTAGATTATGAGAAGTGGTACATTGGTGAACCAAAGGAGAAAAACACTGCTCTTGCCTTTTGTCCTTATCACATACCCCAACCACACACCCCAACAGCTGCTGTTTATAATTGGAGGGGACCACATGCTTCCTGTAACTTGACCTTCAATCTTACCCGTAATGACACAGAAGCAAAAGAAAGCAGAGAGATACAAAAACACAAATCACAGCCCAATAGCTCTCCAGCATCTTCCCGGCAGTGAATTGTATGACACTTACAAAGTCATTTACATACGGCCTTTCCTTCTGGCTAATGCTATGAGCCATGTTGTAATGTAATCAATATGGGTTCGGAAGATGGCCTCATAGCTGGTTTAGCAGCATGAAATGCGTCAACTTGTGAGGTACTGCACGGGCGCACCCTGGTTTGTCCCGATAGTGTAGGCAGTGCATGTTCATGTGCATGTGCCAGTGTGCGCAAGGAAGAGAGAGGGCAGTGAAGAGCAGTGCTGCTATGCTGGTTACTGCCAGCATCGCCAAATGCAGCACAGCAACTTAGAGAGCGTTGGGGAGAGGACATAACATAGGCAAGGCTGATTTATGATATGCACATCAGGTATTGGCATTTTCTAGAGGTTAGAAGAGAAGGGACAATTCCATACCAACTTCCTGCTCCCTTCTGAAGCAGGTTGTGTGACTTGCAGGGCAGAAAAGAGGCTGGTGATTTGGCCAGTTTCTCTCTCCCAGGTTCCCACACCAAGCAGGGACGCAACGAACCACATCAGACTGAAAATGAGTTTGAATTCAACTATTTGGATATAGCTGGTTAAATTAATTAAGCAAATGAACAGGAGGGTGTTTTTTTTCCACCATAGTTAATTTTGTCAAATGGAGACATGCTTGGGAAATTTCTGCATGTTTCTTTAAATGCTGAGCTCATGCGCTTTCCACAGTCGGTGTGTTTTATAGCACAACATAACAGTGAACTGCTGTTAGAGAAGAAACAGTCAGCCTTCATCATTTCACTGACAATTAATTCTAGAATTTGTCCAGCTTTCAGAGCAGTCCCTGGTAGCATTGGCTGGCCGGTTTCTGAAACTGATGATAAATGAGCCAACACCACCATCTGCTGGTAGATATGTGATGTTCCTCCTCGTCTGCAAGCATTTTAGCTGTCAAATTCTGTTGGAAAAGGTTCATTTTGTTAGGAAAGCACCTTGAATTCTAGGTCTTCGTTGACACACATACAACTGGTTTTCAAGTCCATGTGACATTTTTGGAGGAAAATCTAGGTGTATCTGCATGGTGGGGTGGCTGCAGTAAGCTATGCGCTTCAAGAACTAGAACTGCAGCTTGCAAACTAATGGTCCATATTTGCAAAATGTCCAAGAATCCATGGCAGTAAGTGATATTTGCAGCAGGTATACAAATGCTGTGCAACCAATATACCTCAGTACACAGTCAGCCCAGGGTTAGGTTCCTGGAAATCCTTGCAGATAGCAAATTCACAGATAATGAACATTGGTCCCGTGGGATTAGTGGAGTTAGTATAGGTGCAAGAAGCCAGCAGAGTGCAGCAGGAAGTGCCAAGAGATCTTGGAATGCTGCAGAGACCTTCCAGAGGCCGCAGGGGTCTTCAGAACTTTGATCTTCAGGTTTGATGTACACACAATGGACTCTTCAGTGAGTCAAGCGACACCTCAATGCTTTATTTTAAATGTGTTCAGGATTCCTGCCAGTTTCCAAAGTTAGGAAATCTCACCAAGTCCCTGCTTGTCAGCCTGATCACCTGACCCCGTCCAATCCTTCATCAATCCAGGTGAGTGGTGAGAAAGTCACTGAAAGGATCCAGCAGATCTAGACACATCTCCAGGGCCAGCCTGTGACCAGAAGTGAGACTCCAAATCTTCCCTTCCCTTTTCTTTTTCTGTTCTAAGAAGCCCTGCCTCTCTTTCCTACCTTCCTTCAAATTGTGCCCCCATCAGTTGCTCTTCCTCCCAGCCTCCACTCACCTCCTCGTTGCTCTATGATACAGTGTGTTTCTATGGGGGGGGGAATGCTAAGTTTTGCAGAAGCCTGAGCTCCTGTATAAAGCGTTCCCTCCCCCTTGCCTTCAGAGCCATTCACAGTTCAGAGAGCAAAGCCTTCCTGAGCCCGCTCTCCAAGAGGCCAATAGCTCTGAAGGGGGAATAGCCGCATTACACAGGAGCTCAGGCGCCCTGTGTAAAACTTAGCATTTTGCCCCACCCAGTGATGTCATTCAGGGGGAACGGACCAGAATGGGCGTTCCAGATCCTAATGGGCTCCGTGGCTGGTTCTGGGTTTCCGACAAGCGCCAATCAAAAGCGAGTTCCTGTTCCTAAATCATTTGAATGACACCACTGGCCCCACCCCATAGGAATGCCACTGCTGTGACATTCCTGACTTTAACCTCAACAAGTTGATGTTGAGAAGCATCCCCACCTTTAAATGTCTGTGGCCCTTGTTGTGGGACAGGGAAGCTAGAAGCGAAAGTGAATGAGCAAAATCCACCAAGGCTGAATTTTCCTTCCGTGACCCAGAGCCGTGACTGGGGAGGAGCCGGAGGAGCATCTGCCCAGGGCGTGAGCTAAACAGGGTTGGCCCAGGCTCCGCCTTCATTCTGGAGGTGATTGTCTTCACTCCACAAGCAGCAAGAAGGCAGTCACCTTCGGGCTCTCCCTGAAGGAGGTGGTGTGCTGTTTTCACACGCGTCCCTCCTCCAGGGAGATGCCGGGGGAGGCTGCCTTTGCACACAGTGCAGGAGCAGTCTCCTCCAGGTCCTCCCCAAGGGAGGCTCCCCAAGGGAGCCACTTCCTGCACCTGCCCCTCCTCTGGGGCGAACCTATGATGTCAATGCCCTGGGGGCGCAAATGGGCAGGGTTGTGATGCCACTGCCCCAGAGTGCTGGGGTAGGACATTACGGCTCTGCCGTGACCACTGAGGGGTGACAGCACTGCATAGGGCCTGACATCCAAGGACCACCCAGAACCAGCTCTGCAACTGATAGCAAACGAGGGCTTTTAATACTTTTAAAAGCACTTTCAATAGCTGTATAGAAAAGGAGATTAGGTCAGCTGTATAACTAACCTATGTTTGTGATGTAGTTCACAACACCTGCTGTCCAATTACCATTGAAAACACTTCTCCAATTAACTCCCAGCTGAGGCTCTTAAAAGATCCTTGTCTCTTTTAGGCCAATTGGTATTCCACTATCTTGGATAGCTTTTCCCTTTATATTTTGCATAGTGCCCTTTACAGCAACTGGTGGGGTTTTTCCATAAACATTGCATAAGATGACTGCCTCACCTTTAGCCTTTCATTTGCCCCCCAGTCTCTTTTTGAAGTACAAGCCCATAGGCTAGGAATGACACAGGACACACTTGTTAGGCTGTACCTGCCAAAATGCTCTTTCTCGATCTTACCGCATAATAAATTCCACCTACTGAAGTTCCTTTTTCTATGCAATTACTGAAAGGAAAAAAAAAACAGGAGCCCAGACATTGCTTATTCTTGCCACAGGCAAGGGGGGTTTGGCAGTTTGTCCTGAGCGGGAAATGTGGCTTCAAATCCCAGATCTTCACAGACATAGGCACCTGGGGTCTCTGCAGTGCTCACCTGCAGAGGGCAATGCCACAATGCTAAATGCAAGGAGGTTCCTCCCATATTGTGGGCCTAATCCTAATCTGGAGTTAGGCTGGCAAAATTAGGCCAGCACAAGGGGTCACTGTAAAGCATGTTTGAACCACTCTTGGAGTCAGGAAGAATGGCACAGGTCTGTGTGCTGGCCTCTTTGACTCCAAGAGTGGTCCAAATATAATTTACAGTGTCCCTTGTGCCAGCCAAACTTTGCTGGCCTAACTCCAGGTTAGGATTGTGCTCTGAGTGATGCTCAGGTGAGGCTCTGAAGCGAATCATTGTCCTTTAGCCTCAGTCACCCACTCATAAAACAGTCAGCACAAGTGCGGAGCACAGAAGTCCCACTAGTAACTTTGCAGAAAAGAGAATTGCTACGGATTCTCTACGCAGCTATTTCACAAACTATATGACGAACTGCACCTTCCTCTAAAAGTAGAGAAATCTCTGTCTCAGTCTGCTGTGAAGACAAGGTAAAGATGTAAATGAAATCACTTGGTTGTGCCACCTTTCAGTCAACCAGCCGTATGACCGGAGCTACCGGATACTGGGAAATACATGTTTCCAGTAAGAACAAGTGTTGAGGAAACTATCACCTGTCACATGCCTGTTAAGAGGAGCCCTAAGACTGCAATGCAATGGGTGGATAGAGGGATGTTCTCTTCCCTCTCTCACAACAACAGAACCAGGAGACATCCCTGAGAGTTGGGAGAAAGGATAAAAGGAAGTACCTTTTTACCCAGCAGGTATTTATTCTGTGGAACTCTTTGCCAGGTGTCTTTAAAAAGGAATTGGACAGATATTTGGAGAAAAAGTCCATCGTGGGCTATATGCCAAGATGGGTGGTGCAAACTCCTTACATTAGTAGGCTACTTCAGAATGCCAGGTGCAAGGGAGTGGTAGCAGGATGCAGGCATCTTGTTGTTTCGTGTGCTCTGAGGCATCTGGTGGGCCACTGTGAAATATAGGAAGCTGGACTAGATGGGCCTTCGGCCTGATCCAGCAGGGCTGTTCTTGTGTTCAAACAGTTCGAAGTCCCATTGATGGCAGAAGGACTGACTTCAAACTCAACATGCATACGCTATAAGACAGCTCTACCTGCCAGGGAGTTGCAGGGCCCAATGAAAAACATTTTTGCAGGGCCCCTCACCCCCCACAGGGCCCCCTACCCACCAGGATGAGCAGCAGTGGCAAGGCACCTGGCCATGCCATCACCACCAACTCCTTCTGTGGGGGGGGGGCAATTTCAAGCCAATAGGACCCAGGGGAGGGAGGGGGGAGGGCCATCCAGTAGCAATGTTCCACTTGCCGCACTCTTCTCATGGCTTGCCATGGAAAATTCCATGCTGAGCGTCAGCTACAGAGCAAGGCGCGGGGCCCAATTTGGCCAAAGGCCTGCCCTGTGACCTGCTATCCAAGCTGCTTCCACAGATTATGCTGATACCGACACACCAGACTTGTTTGCTAGTTCGACATTTTGCATAGCTTCTTGAGCAATGTTTGTGACTGGCTGTCCCAACGCCAAACAATTCTTATGGGAAGAGATACAGCTTGTGAATCACACCCATTCCAGATTGTCAAAAGTCAGTCAAGAAAAACTGGACTAGGGAACTGGGTAGGGGGAAAAAAAAACCACTGTCTCAAGTAGTTACAATTAGTACAGAACGCGGCGGCTCGGGTGGTTGCTGGGGCACGTCGGTTTGACTCTGTCGGGCCGCTGCTTCGGCGACTGCACTGGCTGCCAGTTCTGTTCCGGGCCCAATTCAAGGTGCTAGTTTTGACTTTTAAAGCCCTTTACGGCTCGGGTCCGGGGTATTTGAGGGACCGCCTTCTTCCATACAATCCAACCCGTACTCTTAGATCATCTGGGGGAGCCCTTCTGACTGTGCCGCCACCAGGAGAAGTGAGAGGGGCGGCGGCCAGGAAGAGGGCCTTTTCGGTGGTGGCCCCCCAACTTTGGAACACCCTCCCCTTAGAATTGAGAACTGCTCCCTCTTTGTTTACATTTCGGCGGGGGCTGAAGACCTTTTTATTCCATAAAGCTTTTAACTGTTGACAGGCTGGCTGGCTGGCTGGTTTGTGTATTTGTGTATTTTTATAATTTTATGATCCACTGGACATGTTTTTTAAATTGTATCTGTTTTTAATTTTGTTGTATTGTTTTTAACATTGTTTTTAATTGTTTTTTAATGTTGATTTTATATTGTATTTTTTATGTTGTATGCCGCCTTGAGTGCCCCCGGGCAAAAAGGCGGGGTAAAAATCAAATAAATAAATAAATAAATAAATAGGGTAGTGTATTTTACAGAGCAACTTGAGAGAGACACAAAAGCATTAAACAGTCAATGTTTGGATTCTTCAGTAGTTTAACAGATGTCTCTGCTGTAAGGCAGATGGATCGGAAACCAAAAATCTGCAGCTGTGAAGACTGATTCCTAAGAGGAATCAGCATGGATTTCCTAAGCAGATATTACTGCATTTGCAGACCTTCCTAAGAAGGATGACACTTATATAGTCACTTCAAACACCCCCGTATACTCTCCAGTGTCCACATCCCAAGTTTTCATCCATGACACCAAAAATGAGCTGGTGACTTTGGTTAATCATCTATATAACCTAGGAACGATGATTTACAGGAATGCATTTACTCTTTTTTTCTTGATGGAAAACCTAACAGCCATTGGAGCAGAGTAGAGGAGCCTAGCTTACCCAATTTCCAGAAGAGCAGGAAGTTTCATGCCACTCCTGCAATGAAGATAGGAGAGGAACAAAGCAATGTATAGTACTGGCTGCCAGAAAGCTGCTTTGTCTCCAAGATCTTTGTTGGATGCTTCGTCCTGCTTAGGTGGCAACTGGAGGCAGGATCTTTTGGGTGGGAAACCCTTGCCTGTGGACACTCCCTCCGGGGATAGTTGGGTAGTGGCTACTGTTTTTATTTTGTGCTAGACATTGGTGCCCAAAGAGTGATTCCCAAACTTTTTAGCATCAGCACCCACCTAAACGACAAAAAAAAGATGCATTTTATCAGCCACATAAGCCTCGGCAGTTATAATGGTGACTGAGCAGCAGTACTCCCCCATATAGCAGGTTGTATAATCCTTGATGCACATAGCCTAATCCAGTGTTTCTCAAAGTGATGGGTTGCAAACCAGCCTGGAAAATACTGGCCCATGCCCCTTTAAGGGGGTGGAGAGAAAGCAGCAACACAATCCTGTTACTGGACACAGGCACATGACCTGAAGAAGGGGTCCCCATTGGGGACCTCTTTTCTAGAATGATGCTCTCTATCCCCAAGACTTCCCTGGCAACTGAGGAGCTGCCCATCTGAAGGTGGTAAAAAACCTTCACGTGCCCGGATGTCTTGCTGTGGGCTCTCTCTGAGTTTCTCGGATCCTCCCTGTCAGCAATGGCTTCAGGGCAGCAAACCTGTTCCCCGAGAGCCTGGAACTCTGTTCCATCAGATTCCCTTTCTGAAATATTATGCCCACTTTAGATCAATTAGTTTCCCTTCTATTATCCAAAACAGCCCTAGTAGTTCCATGCAAAGTACCGCTGAACCCCACCACCCTTCTGAAGGCAAAATGCAGCTAGCTTGCCTGTTCACACTGCAGAGGTCCTCCTTCCTCCAGTGGGGCAGGGCAGCCACACACTAGTCTCCAACAGTCTCCAGCAATCTCAGTTCCAGCCGTCTCTGTCCATTCAGTCCATCATTCTGTCAATCAGCCAGATGATTACACTTTCCTCTCCCCAAACCTTCTCCCTCTCCTTTCCAAATGCTCTTTTCCCCAAACTCTCTGCTCCTACACCCACACCACTGATCCTCCCAGGTGCTGCTTTTACCCCCAGGGCCCTGTCACCTCTAACTGGCTGCAGCTCTCAACTACACTTGTGGCAGGCAAAGGCCCTGGAGCTAACCCTGTGATTTTTGGGCTTGCACAGTCAAGGGACCACTGCTGATCAGAGGCAGATCTAAGGGAGGGCAAAGCTCTAAGTTTTGCAAGAAGCCTTCCCTTGCAGTGGAAATCACTCCTCTCCTGCACCGTTTTAGCCAATCCTCACAGGGAAAAGCAACATCTTGGCGTTGCTTACTGGCTACAGCAGCAAGGGAGAGGAGGGATTTACATGACCGGGTAAGGCTTCTTGCAACACTTAGAGCTTTGCCCTCCCTTAGATCTGCCTCTGCTGCTGATACCATCCACCTGTCTCCGGGGGGGTGGGAGTGTAATCTTCTGCATCTTCCACTTACAAACTCTCCACAACATATGCTCAAGAGCAGTAATCTTCAACTTTTTCTGTGCCATGACCCCCAATAAATAAAATAGTAAAGTATGAGACTAAGGATCCATTATTAGTCCTGCACCCCGGCATCCCGCCTGGGACCCTGTCCAAACTGGGCCAGAGTGCCTATATAACCATGGTATAGAAGAGGGAATTTGGGCAGGTGCAGCTCATTGTGGAAGAGTTTCAAAAGCTGCACCTGCACGCTAGGCAGGACTTACCACCTGATTGGCTGCCCGTCCGTGACGTGTCGCCGCCTGCCCGCCTGCCGCGCAGGCACCCCTGGCTTCGGAGGGGGTGCCCGCTTGCCTGGGGTGTGTGCCAGGTGCTTGGGCAAGCAGCAGAGGGGCGTGCCAACCGGAGGGAGCCCGTGCGGCGGGCGGGCAGGCTGCAACGCATCACGGACAGCCTGTCAATCAAGCGGTAAGTCCTGCCTAGCGTTCCGGCAGCTCGTTGCCGGATGACACTACTGATTGAAAGCCATTTTAGCACAATTGCGAAGAACCTGAGCAGGCCTGGGACACCATCTCCTGTTACCTGAAGGGGTACATCAGATGCCTCCTCCTTTACCTGGTGGGGCTCCTTTACCTGGTGGTCTTCAACTTTTTTTCATTCCTGTAAGGTGCCATGACTCCATAACTGAGGCTTCACAGCCCCACTGGGGTCCCAACCCCAAAGTTGAAGAACACTGTCCAAGAGCATACAGGCACAATGCCTACTAAAGCTTTGGCTAATGACTCTTATGTAGAGACTGATAACAAAGCTGTATGTTATAACTCTCAGCTGATATGGGCCTCCAAAGATATCCTTCTATTCATACCTCGAGGAGATGCCCATTTATGGTCCAGCAAAACAAAAATCTTAACTTCTCTGTCTCAGCTGTTGAAGCAAAACATAAAGCCGACGTCCCTGTTAAACTATTTCTACTTACCTTCTAGCAGAGTAAGCAAACGATTGTACCTCTCTTTTGACCTGCCAATCCTGCCTAAGAAACTCTTAGAGATCAGATCCAACCTGAATCTATACAACATCAGGGTGCAGAGGATTTTTAGACAGACGGGGCTCAGTCTAAAATTTAGAATGAAAACGGATTTGCTAGTACACTCACTGGCTTCCTGCTCTAAAATTCAATCTCAAGCTGCCCCGGTTCAGACGTCGCATGTGCCATCTAGGTTCTCATCGCCTACCTCCATTGGTAGCCAGAAAGATGAACAGAACCCTATTTGCAAGAAGGATTTACGCCCTGTTCAGCCCCTGCTCTCTGCAGCTGTTCCATCGACGGCTGAACATGTACCTATTCCAACTTTAAACCCGAGAGTGGTGCTGCAAGCTGAGTGCTCCCCCACTTCTTCATCTGGGAACCTTGTTCAAGCGCGACAGACCCCAGGGAGCCTTACCTCTCCAACAATATTAACCAACCATGTGAAAGAGAGTCTGCCTATTCCCCCCTCTATTGAATTTAGATCGAGCGTTGTGACTGATCCTAATCTACCATCTCCTCAACTGTGGCTCCAGAAGGCGCTCCCTGAGATCTCTAAGCCCACGCAGTGGTCCGGATCGCTTACTAACTCTATCATACCAGAGTCTCAGCCAGGGGAGTTCAATTTATTAAATTTCACAGATGGTCTGCAGCCCACTTCCAGCCTGATGTTGGAGAAGCCTCAAATGGAGACGCCTAGTCCCTCAGAGATTAATGAGTGTCGAACCTTGGAGAAAGCAACCTCTCTGCCCCTCCAACTTTTAGAAGGTCACCTCAATTCTTCTACTCATTTGCCAGTTTCTACACAAACCGTACTTTCTACTTCTGCAATTCAGAGAGAGATGCCGGAGGGACCCTGTGCGTCTATTAAGAGGACTGAGCCGTTTAGTTCCATATATGTCACTAATTTTTATGAGCAGACTCAGTCCATTGCTCCGCCAATTTCACCTATGGAGGAATTTAACTTGTCTCAACCGTGACTGAGTCAGCTATCCTCCCACCCAGCGTGTTCTGTAAATTCCTTCAATCAGTTAAAGCTAGTTTCATGGAACTTGGCAGGTTGGAACAGCAAACGTTTAGATAAAGAATTTTCAAAATATTTGTCCAACTACGATGTCATTTTACTACAAGAAACTTGGACAGCCGAATCCATCCAATTAGAGAGAGAGGCACAAATATGACACTCACAGTCACCAATATGCATCCTACTGCTGGCTTTCTGACTGCATAGCTTGGTGTGTTTGTTTTGGATTTAATGAAAGAAAGCTGAAAGTAGTTGACTCTCATCTCTTCCCAAGGAAACTGGATATCTGGGGCCCTGGCATTCTCACAGCGCTAGTGAAATTCAGACATGTGCTTAACTCGCTGGGTCTTCTCTTACCGTAGCAACTTCTTCCCAATGTGCCACTTGATCCAAGGAGGCACACTTACTGCTCATGGAAAGAGAAGGCTGGAGGCATGCCCAGGGGGCACCAATCCAGCAAGAACCGATCCCCTAAACAAGCACAGGGCAGTCTTCAAAGATCCACAGAGATTTACTAAAATGGAGAAAAAATTCCTGACCAAAACATGTGAGTGCACCGAGCTTGTGGTGTGAACTGTAATGGTTCAGTCAATTGGTGCAGATAGAAATAAAAGAGAAATAAAAGAAATAAAAGAGCAGTGGTTCTCAAACGCGTTAGCAGCGGGACCGACTTTTTAGAATGACAATCTGTCCGGGGCCCACCAGAAATAATGTCCCTAAGAAAAATGCACCCTTAATGCACCCTAATTTCTTAAGGCACCCTAAGAAAAATGTTATTTTATGGCTTGGTGATGGTGGTGGTCATTTGGTTCCCTAGATTTTGTTTTCCTCTAGTTAGCTTCCTGCCTCTTCCTGCTCTCTCATGTGATTGACTCAGGGCACCTTGCCAGGCTCCTTCGCTGCATTAACTGCCTCTCGGATAGGTCTTTGCTACTGTTCTGTCCAAGGCATTTCTGCGGCATGCTGCAGCTGAGCAAGAGAAACCATCAGAGTCAGCAGTGCAACCTCATGTACCGGAATAAGCTTTTTAACACCCTTTTGTGCTTTCAAGCTGCCGAGAGGAGCCAGAAGACATCTGGGTCAGGGATGTCATGCAGGGGGAACGCAGGGGAACTCAGTTCCACTAGTTAAAATTAGGGCTGACTCCGCCCACTTCACTCTCCCTCCTCCCTCCTCCCAATTCTTCTGCAAGGAGCTTTCCTTCTTGGTTGGCCGGCACTCAGAGGGTTAAAGGGAGCGACTCAGGATTCCTAGGGAGGCGAAGGCAGTGATGTCATTCAGGGGGGACGGACCAGAATGGGCATTCCGGATCCTAACGGGCTCCGTGGCTGGTTCCGGGTTCCCGACAAGTGCCAATCAAAAGTGAGTTCCTGTTCCTAAATCATTTGAATGACACCACTGATCTGGGTGGAACATTAGCCTGGGAAGGTAGTCCCATGCTGAGGAAGAATGCTCAGCTGCTTATCAGCTATTTCCAGGGTATGCCTGATTTTTTGGAGACTCACCACAACTTGCAGGGCGCTACCCTAGGAGGTACTCTACATAAAAGGAGATTTCCTTTTGACTTTGCCCAGAGGATTAGCATGTGACCGAGGACATAATCAGGAGAGTGGTGGTCTTCGTCTTTTGGCAATCTGGTGTTAGGAAGGAGGTGGAGATCTCTCCTGGCCTTCATAGGGATGAGGTAAAGAGACTTCATGAATGGGTTATGGATGAATGGCTGCATTCCTTATTTCTCTCTCTAATGGGTGCATTACCTTCTGGGCAGCACAATCCTGGGCTGCCTATAGCACCGACGCAACACCTCGGTGCGCCCGCACTGAGCCTCCCCTGTGCCAGCGGGAGGGGGGGAGTGGGCGGGGGGAGGGCGTTTCTGGGCGGGCTGTGGGCCGACATTATGCCTGCTCAGAGTTGCTGTTGCACAGCTGTTTTGAGTGGAACAGAGCTGTTACACCCTTGGGATATAGTGGAGGAGCTCTCGACTGAGCACTGCAACCAGATTTTAAGTCCCTTTTGGATAACATCACTTGTGTTCATTCTGAACTAGACTTTATTTAGTTCTATTTAGTTGCATTAGAGGTACCCAGAGGTGTAACTCACTGCCCTGGCGCCTAAGGCAGTGACGGCGTGTCATGTGATATTGTGACACCACTTCCTGGTTCTCCCCAGAGGAGGGGCACTCACTGCAGCAGCTCAGCAGCTCCTGTTCCTTCTCCTGTGGAGGCTCCCCTGTGAAGGAGACAGAGGCGTTTCTACAGGGAGGGCAAAGCTCTAAGTTTTGCAAGAAGCCTTACCCGGTCATGTAAATCCCTCCTCTCCCTTGCTGCTGTAGCCAGTAAGCAACGCCAAGATGTTGCTGTTCCCTGTGAGGATTGGCTAAAATGGTGCAGGAGAGGAGTGATTTCCACTGCAAGGTATGGCTTCTTGCAAAACTTAGAGCTTTGCCATCCCGGTAGAAATGCCACTGGAAGGAGAAGGAATAGGGGATGTGAAACTGCTAATTCTTCTTCCATATCTAGGACAGAGCCTTGGTATAGTTCCCGGAGCAGATGCCCCTCAGGCTCCACCCTAGTTACACCTCTGGAGGTACCATCAGTATCTATTAATTCTGGTTTTATGAATACTTCTCAGTTTGTGATACCTGAAGATGCAGACATAATCTTTTGGAGTATGAGGCTGACCCCTTGCAGGCTCGACCTTTGCCTTAAGAGATCACATTATGAATGGAGTCCTCTCTGGTTTGACTCTCCCCTATGAGCTCACTAGGTAGTCTTAGGCAAGCCCCTCCCACTCAGCCTCAGCTTGAAAGCGGCAATAGGGGGATCATGACACTGTACAGGCATGCCCCAGTATCCAGTGGGGTTCCATTTGGGACACCCCTGTGGATAACTGGACAGTAGGGATGCCTTTTTAAAGATATAATAGGTAAGGGGAACACCAGTGGTTTTGCTGCAACAAGGTGAAAAAAGAGATTTGTTTAATGTTCCCCTTTCTTTTTAATAGGCATCCCAATTTCCATGGTATGCAGGCTTTTGTTGCAAGGTGGTTGTAAGGACAATGTGAAGATAAGATAGGCGGGGTGCTTTGTGCATTCAGAAATGCTTTACAGATGCAAATGAGCATTATTATTGTTAAAGCAGGAGGTCTGGAGGAGGGAGTTAGAAATGTTGTCAATGCTTCTCTAAGAGAGGGTGCAGTTCCATCTATTTGAAAGAAGCCAAGGTCAGATCATCTTTAATGATCTGAGTCACCCATCGTACTGGCTAATTTCCAGTCAATTTCAAATTTGCCATTCTGGGGCAAAGTATTTGAATGTGTATTGATAACCCACACCCACTGTTTTCTGGATGAAATTGACCATCTGAATCCTTTGGGCAGTGCAATCCTAGTGCGCCTGTCGCACCGACACTACGTCATAGTGTCAACGTGAGGGGCAGAGCGCCGGCATGTGGGCGCCAAGCAGCACCCCCGCATTGGCGCTAATGCTCTGAAGCTGACGCTGCAAGCAGAGCACCGACGCTTCAGAGTGCCAACAGAGAGCCTCCCATGCGCTGACCAAACACAGTCGGCGCAAAGGATTCTCTGCCCTGTCTCAGGATGGGGATTGGTGGGAGGGGGGGTGGCGGGACTTGGCCGGGCTTGGGAGGTAGCTGTATGGCCACTTCCTAAGCCCATCAGTGAGGCCACGTTGCCCCGATTCGGGCCGCATGGTCTCATTGGATCTGCACCCACTCTTTAGCGGGCGCAGATCCGAGGAGCATATAGGGAGTGGCATGTTCCCCTGCCACAGGAGACTCCAGCCTCCCCACACCAGCGCTGGGTAAGGCACTGGCTGGCCGGCGCTCTTATCCCAGCGCTGGGTAGGATTGCGCCCTCAGTCTGATTTCTGATCTGGTTTTGGGAGAGAAATCAGCTGCCTCATAGTAGATACAATGACATCTGTTGCTGGAAGAACAACATTCCCTTGCTAAAGCTTTTCATTACCCAATCCACATTCACAGCCCTAATTTAATTCTAAAGCTTACATCATTCCTTTGGATAAGGCTGGCCCAAGACCAGAGGCAGATCTAAGGGAGGGCAAAGCTCTACGTTTTGCAAGAAGCCTTACCTTGCAGTGGAAATCACTCCTCTCCTGCACCCTTTTAGCCAATCCTCACATAACAGGGAAAAGCAACATCTTGGCGGTTGCTTACTGGCTACAGCAGCAAGGGAGAGGAGGGATTTACACGACAGGGTAAGGCTTCTTGCAACTCTTGGAGCTTTGCCCTCCCTGTAGATCCGCCTCTGCCCAAGACCTCCTGAGGCAGCAGGCCAAAAGCCGCCCCCACTTACCCTGTGATGGGCAAAGTTCTGCTCCTCCCACTCAAGACAGGCCCATCCATGAGGCCAACTGAGAAAGCTGCCTTAGGCAGCATTGGTGGGGAATGTGCTGGATTAGAAAATAATGCGGGGGGGCGGGGAGATAAGGAGAGGAATGTGGAGCAGAAAGGAGCCTGAGCAAGAACACTGGAGAGCAGAAGGAGCAGAGGTTGGCACACTATGGGGCAAGAGGGGCTTGAAGAGACCACGTCAATGAGCTTCATTGAGGGCCGCTCTTGCCTTTGGATACAATGCCTCCAAAGTCATGTTCTATATATTTCGGCTAATTCCCGCATTTTGGGGTTTTATGAAAGAGCCAGACTAGCTGCACAACTGCCTGCTCAAGTATCTCCCCTGGTTTACCATAATTGATTTAATTACAGCCCTGAAGCCATGTAGGGACTGCCTGCTTCAGCCTGTCAGCACAACAGCATCAGATGGTGCTTGTTGACACGGTGCAGGCTTATTTTTCTGCTTTGTACTCCTCTCCAGTGCAAAGCTGGTCCCATTCAAATGGCATGTGAGTCAGGCGGTGAGATTAAGCGAGGGAGGCAGGGAGGAATTTTTCGGCCAAACTAGGAAGGCTGTTTGATACGCAGCTGTGCATTTGCTGCCCTCGTGGCCCACTGAACGGCTGCTGTGAATTGATTCAAGGTTCCACCTTCAATCTTTTATTAGAGACTTCTCGTTTCCAGTTTGCCCAGGGGACTTTTAAGCGAGCTGAGGATGTGTTTTTAACGGAAATATATACAGCTGGAGTGTGACCCTCCCTTTTCCTGGGCCACAGAAGCCAGCATCTTCCCTGCTGCCGTGGACCTGTTTTCTTCATATGACGCGACTTCGTGGTTCTCTTATAAGGTAAGTGTGAATTTTTCCTCTCCCCAAACACCTAGTATAGTACTCGCCAGCCAGTACTGGCAGGATAAACTACTCTGCTCCTAAGCACATCACATGGAAGTGCATTACAATTCTGAAAGCAGGTCTCTCTCTCTCTCTCTCTCTCTCTCTCTCTCTCTCTCTCTCTCTCT
>JAJKFI010000019.1:14366874-14380323 GCA_029204185.1 Lerista edwardsae | reverse complement strand
TGTGTGTGTGTGTGTGTGTGTGTGTGTGTGTGTGTGTGTGTGTGTGTTCATTGCCCACCCAAGTCCATCTTTGTCGACTCACCTGAGCTACTGTTACCAGGACGCAAAAGAGAGGGGTTTTCTTCCTGCCCCTTCAGGAGGGGAGCCTTGTAGTCTTAGGAGGAGGAATACTGAAGAGCATAAGAACATAACATAAGAAGAGCCCTGCTGGATCAGGCCAAAGGCTCATCTAGTCCAGCTTCCTGTATCTCACAGCGGCCCACCAGGTGCCCCAGGAAGGCATGAGACAACAAGATGCTTGCATCCTGTTGCCACTCCCTTGCACCCGGTACCAGTAGCCCACCACCTTTGTAAGGAGGTTGCACAATCCATCATGGCCTATAGCCCACGATGGACATTTCCTCCAGAAATCTGTCCAATCCCCTCTTGAAGGCATCAAGACCAGATGCCATCACCACCTCCTGTGGCAAAGAGTTCCACAGATTAACTACCCGCTGGGTAAAAAAGTACTTCCTTTTATCTGTTTTAACTCTCCCAACCCTCAGTTTTAGCGGATGCCCCCTGGTTCTGCTGTTTTGAGAGAGGGAAAATATCGACTCTATCCCTTCCATGCATAATTTTGTATGTCTCAGTCATGTCCTCCCTCAGGCACCTTTTTTCTAGACTGAAGAGCCCCAAACGCTGCAGTCTTTCTTCATAAGGGAGGTGCCCCCGCCCCGTAATCATTTTTGTTGCTCTCTTCTGCACCTTTTCCAGCTCCACTATGTCCTTTTTGAGATGCGGCGACCAGAACTGTACACAATATTCCAGGTGTGGCCTTGCCATCGATTTGTACAATGGCATGATAATATTGGATGTTTTATTCTCAACCCCTTTTTTAATGACCCCAAGCATGGAATTGGCCTTCTTAATTGCTGACGCACACTGGGTCGATACCTTCATTGAATTGTCCACCAGCACCCCAAGATCTCTCTCCTGAGCTGTCACAGACAGCTCAGAACCCATTAGCCTATAGGTGAAGTTTTGGTTTTTTGCCCCAATGTGCATCACTTTACATTTGTCTATGTTGAAACGCATCTGCCATTTGGCTGCCCATTCCCCCAACTTGGAGAGATCCTTCTGGAGCTCTTCACAATCCTTTCTGGTTTTCACCACCCGGAAAAGTTTTGTGTCATCTGCAAACTTGGCCACCTCGCTGCTTATCCCTGTCTCCAGGTCATTTATGAATAAGTTGAAAAACACGGGCCCCAAGACAGATCCCTGGGGCACTCCACTTTTCACTTTTCTCCATTGTGAAAATTGCCCATTGACCCCCACTCTCCGTTTCATGGCCCTCAACCAATTCTGGATCCATAAGAGGACCTGCCCGTTTATTCCCTGACTGTGAAGTTTCTTCAGCAGCCTTTGGTGGGGGACTGTGTCAAACACCTTCTGAAAATCCAGGTATATGATATCCACAGGTTCACCCACATCCATGTGCCTGTTGACCTTTTCAAAGAATTCCAAAAGGTTTGTGAGGCAAGACCTACCCTTACAGAAGCCATCCTGACTTTCTTTTAGCAGTACTTGTTCCTCTACGTGTTTTAGGATTTTAACTTTGATGAGGTTTTCCACCATCTTACCCGGAACAGACGTTAGGCTGACCGGCCTGTAGTTTCCAGCGTCCCCCCTTCTCCCTTTTTTAAAGATTGGCGTGACATGGGCTATCCTCCAATCCTCTGGCACCGTGGCCGTTTGAAGGGACCAGTTGCATACTCTAGTTAAGAGGTCAGCAACTTCGTTCTTTAGTTCCTTAATAACTCTTGGGTGTATACCATCTGGGCCTGGTGACTTATGTATATGTAGTTTATCAATTTGATCTAAGATAGGGGAACGTGGGTTTATTGCAACAAGGTTAAACAAAGAGGTTTAATGTCCCCCAATTTGTTTTAACAGACATCCCAGTATCCATGGTCAACTGAAACTGTGGATACCAAATCAGTGGATACCGAGGCACGCCTCTACCTCTAGTGTCTTTCTTTCCATTTTCCCCTTGTATGTGTCTTGGTGCTGCGGGTTAAACTGTTGCCGCTGAGCTTTCTGACCGGAAGGTTGGGAATTCAAGACCATGCAATGGAGTGAGCTCCCATTGCTTATCCCAGCTCCTGCCAACCTAGCAGTTCGAAAGCACCTAAATGCAAGTAGATAAATAGGGATCACTTCAGTGGGAAGGTAACGGCGTTCTGTGCGCTACGGCGTAGAGTCATGCTGGCCACATGACCATGGAAGCTTGTCCTCGGAGAAAACGCTGGCTCTACAGGCTTAGAAACAGAGATGAGCACCGCCCACTACAGTCGGTCACAACTAGACCATTCGGTCGTGAGGAAATCTTTACCTTTATCTTTTTAATAGGCATCCCAGTATCCATGGTATCCATGAATAACTGAAACCATGGATACCGAATCAGCGGATTCCGGGGCACGCTTGAATTACAGAAATGAGGGTAAGAATATCTTATGAATCAGGCTGCTCTGGGGTGACACAGGAAAAAAACCCGTTGCTAAAAATACTCACCCTAGTAAGTGAGCTGCAACTAAGTAATAATCTGAAGTAATAATAACTGGGTAATCTGAATGCCATGCATTCAGCAAAGGAAGAAGGTCAGTAATGTTTGCTCTCAGGTGTTATAGAACATGCCTACTTCATTTTGGAATGCGGGCTGTATGTCTTTCTTATCCAGGGTTAAGGCCAGGGAATCCTGAAGCCTTGGAAGAATGTGAAAGGGCCCCTTGTTTGTCCTTGGCTCTTTCCCCCTCTTCCCAAAAGCCACAGGGAGAATGGAATTTCCCCAACTAGTGATTGCAGTTTATGCTGACATTTTAATCTAGCCCCAGGAAGCATGGCATGACTATTGTGACATCCTGCCATCCCAGCTAAAATACGTAAGTGTGGAGAGGCACACACAAAAGGATTCTGACTTAGAAGTGCCTCTGACTTATGTGAACCTCAGTATCTTATGTTTTGTGACTGCAGCAATCCCTTATCAGTAGAAGCCTTTGTTCCTGATGGGTAAGATAGGGATACAGTCTAAATCTTGGTGAGCACAATAGGCTTATTATGAGTCAAAGAAATAACACCAATTTCAAACACTTCTTATCAGACTCCAGACAACCACTCCCTTTAGTTAGTTTAGAGAGCAATCCTAACCTAGAGTTAGGCTGGCACAGTTAGGCCTGTAAAATTTCACGGGCACAAGGGCCACCGTAAAGCATGTTTGGACCACTCTCAGTCAGGGAGGATGGCGCACATCTGTGTGCTGGCCTCTTTGACTCCGAGTGGTCCAAACATACTTTACAGTGTCACTTGTGCCACTTGCCTAACTGTGCTCCAGGTTAGGATTGTGCCCTAACAGGCAAAACTGATTTGGAAGTTATAAGACTGAAGATCGCCCCAACATCTGAGGGGTGGGAAACCTTTTTACCAAAAAGGACTGCCTTGCCCCTCAGGATTCAGTCACCCTTATCTTAGAAATCCGGTATGTCTTCTGGCTAGGAGGACCCAAATTATCCTTTCACTCAACACTGACCTGGGTGTTAAGTAAGGTACTCTCATCCTAGTGATAAAAAGGGTCTTCACTTGATGCATGTTGTCTATTCAGCCAGGCATGGAATTTTCAGAAATGCAAATGAAAGGTAAGGCTTTTCCTTGTTTGTTGTGGTGGTGGTTGCTCTGAGGAACCAAAGCTTAGCATTTTGTTGTCGTCCCCCCTTCAGAACACCACTGCAGAGAAGCATTCTTTTTCATGCTCCTTGTGTTTTGCTAGTCTTATGTTACAGCCACAACTCAGATTCTAGGAATAGGAGGAGGGTTGTTAGCTACGAATGTCTTCCACTGTGGGGAAAATGGTAGAGGATCAAGTTTTAGTGAAACCAACAGCTTCTAAAGCAAGGCACAATAAATGTGCTTCTTTGGTGTATAAGCAAACAAATCAGGCAGGTTGCGGAAATCCTTGGGTTGATTGCTGTTTGATACAAGATTAAAACCACCCTGGGTTAAGGATTGGTGCATCGTGTAAGCATGATTAATTTATGGATTTGACTGCTGTGGAATGTACTGATGGACACGACCTTATATGGCTTTAAAGGGGAAGTACATAAATCTATTATTATTATTATTATTATTATTATTTATTATTATTATTATTATTATTATTTATTGAATTTGTACCCCACCTTTTTGCCCGAAGGCACTCAAGGCGGCATTACAACAATATAATAAAATATAAAACTTAACATAAAAACAATTTAAAAACAACATTAAAATAATACAATAACACAAAAATTAAAACAAAGTTAAAACAAATTAAAACACATTGTTTGCCTTTGACCACAGCATTGTCGGTGGACACACCCCACCCTTGGTGGGCTCTCTCAGGCTTTCTTGCAGGTAGGGCTCCTGGAACACAAACACCCAAAAAGGCAGCCCCGATGCGCCGCCGTCCTTCTGACTTTTTCGGCCACAGAGAGCAGCAGGCATCTTGAGGGCCTCCAGTCCTCTTTCTTCCCCAAATCACACCCCTGCAATACTCCTGCACTAGTGTTCTTTTTTGCTGAAGGCACACCTTCTTGGACTTACAGCTCAATCCTAGCACGCCCCTTGCGTCGACGCGACGTCATCGCGTCGACGCAAGGGGCGGAGCGCCGGCACGCGGGTGCCAAGCAGCACCCCCGTGTCTGCGCTCCAACTTCAGAGCGCCGACGGAGAGCCTCCCTTGCGCCGACCGAAGATGGTTGGCACAAGGGAATCTCTGTCCCGTTTCGGGCTGGGGATTGGTGGGAGGCAGCAGTTGGGTGGGCTTGGGAGGTGGCCGTAGGGCCACCTCCTAAGCCCATCAGGGAAGCCACGCGGCCCTGATTCGGGCCATGCAGTCTCCTCGGACCTGTGCCGCAGATCCGAGGAGCACATAAGGGAGGCTGCCGCGGGGAGGCTCCAGCCCGTCCTGAACAGTGTTGGATTTGGCACTGGCTGGCCGGCCTTGCTAGTCCAGCTCTGTTCAGGATTGCGCCCTTAGCGCAAATGTTCTTTTCCCTCTCTCAAAACACCAGAACCAGGGGGCATCCGCTAAAACTGAGGGTTGGGAGAGTTAAAACAGATAAAAGGAAGTACTTTTTTACCCAGCGGGTAGTTAATCTGTGGAACTCCTTGCCACAGGAGGTGGTGATGGCATCTGGTCTTGATGCCTTTAAGAGGGGATTGGACAGATATCTGGAGGAAAGGTCCATCGTGGGCTATAGGCAATGATGGATTGTGCAACCTCCTTACATTGGTGGTGGGCTACTTCAGAGTACCGGGTGCAAGGGAGTAGCAAGCATCTTGTTGTCTCATGCCTCCCTGGGGCACCTGGTGGGCCGCTGTGAGATACAGGAGGCTGGACTAGATGGGCCTTTGGCCTGATCCAGCAGGGCTCTTCTTATGTTCTCATGTAACGCGTTCATCGGAGGCTGAGTCAGCCTTAGACTGCATACCCTGGATTGACCATAAAGGTTTTGGGGAACAGAAACTCTGATCCTGAGCTGCTCTACTGCCTGCGGCATGCATCCATCCAGTCAATGCCCGGCTGGCGCCAGAGGCTCCCCAGAGGGAAGGGCATAGCATGGGCAATTGGTTTACTTGCCTCTGCACCAGCTATGGCTCCACATAGAGATTGGGATTGGTGGCGAGGGTCACCACCAGCCCCACCCCGCTCTACCCCTTCCAGGAACGCCCTCCCGCCCCACCCGAAAAGGACACAATGCAAGTGACTGCTGTACTCACCGTTTGCCGGCTTGCAGTGCAGCATCTGGGTTTTTATCCGTGGCTATCAGAAAGTGAACTGGAACCTCCAGGTTCACAGGAATTATACCTTAGGTGTTTGGGGGGGGAAACAGCCAGGGTGTACTGTTGCCTTCAAGCCCTGCTTGCAGACTTCCCCACTAGCATGAGACTAACCACTGCTGGAAACAGAATGCCTGCCTTGATGGCTTGGGCTGCTTCAGCACAGTTAACTTTCCATGGAATCTGAATGGGCTACACACACTCATGCAGAGGCAGATCTAAGGGAGGGCAAGGCTCTAAGTGTTGCAAGAAGCCTTACCATGTCATGTAAATCCCTCCTCTCCCTTGCTGCTGTAGCCAGTAAGCAACGCCAAGATGTTGCTTTTCCCTGTGAGGATTGGCTAGAACGGTGCAGGAGAGGAGTGATTTCCACTGCAAGGTAAGGCTCCTTGCAAAACTTAGAGATTTGCCCTCCCTTAGATCTGCCTCTGCACTCATGTGTGTGCAGATGAGATGAGGTGCAATGGTTGTTTCTGTGGTGCAGAAATAACAACCTAATCTTTAATATTAATAAAACTAAGGAGTTTTTAGTGGACTATCGGAAAAGGAAATCAGATATTCGGCCCTTGTTTATTGATGGTGTCTGTGTAGAGCAGGTTTTGGGGGATCACTATGAAGGAGGACCTGACCTGGAGCGCAAATACTGTAGCACTGGTTACGAAGGCCCAGCAGAGACTATACTTTCTGAGACTCTTCAGTAGGCAACAACTGACTGAGAAACTGCTGGTAACTTTCTACCGCAGCTACATAGAGAGCATTTTAACCTACTGCCTTTGTGCTTGGTTTGCGAGTTGTTCAGTGGCAGAGAGAAAGGCGCTCCAGAGGGTTATTAACACTGCTCAGAAGATCATTGGCTGTCCCCTCCCTTCCTTGGAGGAGCTTTATAGCTTAAATTGGCTGAAGAAGACTTCTAAAATTCTGAAAGATCCATCACATCCTGGTCATCAGTTTTTTGAACTACTGCCATCAGGCAGAACATACAGGGCGATTAGAATAAAAATGAACAGATTAAAACATAGTTTTTATCCTATACTAGTGCAGTGTCTGGACTAAATGCGGTGGTATAGCGACATGTGAGCAGAGTTTAAGCAATGTGGGATTGTATGTGATGTTTTTGTTTTTGCTTTTGTTGTAGTGTATTGTATTGTTTTTACCATGCAAAAGCACCAAATTTCGTTGTACATGTGTAAAGGTAAAGGTAAAGGTTTCCCCACGACCGAATGGTCTAGTCGTGACCAACTGTAGGGGGCGGTGCTCATCTCCGTTTCAAAGCCTGTAGAGCCGGCGTTTTGTCCAAGGACAAGCTTCCGTGGTCATGTGGCTAGCATGACTACGCCGTAGCGCACGGAACGCCATTACCTTCCCACCAAAGTGGTCCCTATTTATCTACTTGCATTTAGGTGCTTTCGAACTGCTAGGTTGGCAGGAGCTGGGATCAGCAACGGGAGCTCACTCCGTCGTGCAATCTTGAACTCCCAACCTTCTGGTCAGAAAGCCCAGCAGCAGTGGTTTAACCCACTGCACCACCACGTCCCCTGTATGTACACGTGTACCATTTTTTTTAAGCCACACAAACTACTTACCAGAGACACATAGAATAGAATCTATATATATATATATATATATATATATATATATATATATATATATATATATAAACGGACGTGGGTATGTATGTGTGTATGTATGTATGTATGTGTGTATGTATGTATGTTATTTATAGGCGTCTCCGTGCCTTGAGCCACAGCCACGAAACTTGGCACACACGTACCTTGCAGCCTGGCAAAGGACACTGCGGGGGTCAGACCCCCCTACAGCCCCCCGTGTTTCGGGGAGGGGGGCCAGATCGTCAGGAACCAAGGGGATTGCATTGGGCCACAGGTCTGCTGCCACCCTGTGGTCACAGACGATTCTGCAGGGTATATGATACACAGGGAAAGCGAAACCGAAAGCAATTTGCACTGCTGGAGTTGCACAGAGTTGCAAATGATCCAGAGAGTTCCAGCACCCAGTCGGATCTGAGAGGGACCTATTTCCAGAGAGCTAGCTGGCCACCTCTTCCACTTTCTCATACTTCAGTGCTATCCTAACACACGACCTGCAGACACTGATCAGTGAGTATGCCTGCTTCATCGTGCCCTTGTACGGGATTGTGTCCCTGTCTCCTCATTGTTATTCCTGCTCCTGGAGGTGAAACTAGAAATGTAGGTTACAAACAGGTTTTGGGTTAAATTAACATTACTGTGAGTGTCTCACACTGCCACGGGACCTGCAGACATTGATCACTGACTGTGACAATTTCAGTACGCTCCTTTTCTTGATTCTGTCCCTGTATTCATTCCTTCTCCTAATACAAGCTGGGGATACTTTGTCCCCCGGGCAATGCCGGGTAACAACAAGCTAGTAGAATATAAATTTATTTGTCGTTGTACATGTGTACACATGTACAATGACAAATAACTTTCTATTCTATGTGTCTCTGTTAAATAGTATGTGTGGCTTAAAAAAAATTCAGAATTCTGAACTCTGCAACATGTGCAATGTATGTTTCATGTTTCATGTGTTCTATTCTGTTTCTGCTACCAACAGGAAAGGATAAAGAATTATCTTTGTCCAGTGGCATAGCGAAGGGAGTACACAGGGTAGCAACTGCACTGGGCAACAAGTTTTAGAAGGGCAACCAGCTAAGCTTGACATTAGTGGCCAAAATTGTGAAAACCTTGATAAGTACAAATAATGCCATCATGTTATACATCATTGGAAAGGTAATTTAATGGTGAATGCAATGAAACAAACCATATTGGAATTTCTGCATTTTATCAAAAGGTATGGCTAATTAACCAGAAAACCTTGTATTTGTTTATTTACTAATTACATTAAATTGATTTTATTGTGAAGGGAGCTATAAAATCTTCTTTGCCATGGGTAGCAGATGCCTTAGCTATGCCACTGCCTTTACCCATTACACTGAAGAACCATAATACTGACGCTTTACACTCAAATTATTGGAAGTCTTGGCAGGTTTTTTTCAGGCTCTAACATTTAGCACTAACATCTGCATTGCCTACAGATTTTGGACTATAAGTTTGATTTTTAAACTTTAACCTCTCCTATCAAAAGAGAAACCTGCAATTGTCTTTTTGGTGTTTTTATAGCCCTTAAAAAGTGTGTGTGTGCGCGTGCGTGCGTGCGTGCGTGCGTGCGTGTGTGTGTGTGTAAAAAAGATTGGAGATGTTTGTTAAGGGACTGATCAAGGGACCTTTTCTATGTATAGAAAATACACGTGGAATAAAATTTTACCTGTTTCTTGCACAATGTAGTTAGATTCCCCCTACCCAACACACATACAAATGGAATAATGCAACATTAAACTGCTAAGTACTATTGCCACCCAATAAACAAGGCTGCATAAATTTTATTCAGAGGCAGTCTGTTATATTATTTGAAACAAATTGCCAAACCTCACCATTTTAAGGATTATTCCCATGGGAAAAAAAACTTCTTGTGAAATTAACAAGCTTTGCGCAAACTTGCCTGAAGAAGCTTTGTTTGCCTTGGGGAATGGTTTTGTTAGAGATATACTGCACCCTTTCTTTACTAGAATTTAGATTGCAAGATTGTCTGTTAGCCAGCCAAACACAGATATAAAATGAATTTGGCCCCTCCAAAGGCTGTTATGTCTTTTACAAAGGTTTGAGGCTTTGAAATACAGATGAGGTCTCCTGAAAACAAAACAAAACACTGTCTCTTATGGTTAATTGTTGATGAGGGAGTTAAAACAAAAAAACAAAAAATCTCTCAGGGTTACCAGTACTCCTAGTGCAACCCCCCCCCCCCCAAATACCCCAGAACTATTGAAAATAGACCTGGAGTTAATTTTTCACCCCATGAACAGTTGTTAGTGTCACTCTGGTTAACACTGTACCCTGGATATATATTTATTCACATCAAAGAAACCATATATGATATCTCACTAATTTATGAACTTGTTATAGACTAAGATTTTTGGTGATAATGTCTTAGAAAGGCAAAATTGCAGCATGGCTAACTTTCATTGAGCATTTAATGCTCAGATTTGCAAGAATCTGAATGATGTACCCGCTTCCAAGTTTTGCATCCTATAATCACAGACTTACAGTATAGCCCTGTCTGTGGGTCAGGAATCAAAGGCTGGGTCAATCCTTTGTGTAACTACTAAATCTGCATGAGATTTGAGGAGAGGCATGGCATCTGGGTCCATCAACACCCATCCATTCCTGCTTTATCTATATATATAAAAATGGACGTATGTATGTATGTTATTTATACACGTCTCCGTGCCTTGACCCACGGCCACGAAACTTGGCACACAGGTACCTTGCAGCCTGGAAAGGGTCACTGCGGGGGTCAGACCCCCCTACAGCCCCCCGTTTTGTGGGGAGGGGGGCCAGATTGTCAGGTACCAAAGGGATTACATTGGGCTACAGGTCTGCTGCCACCCTGTGGTCACAGACGATTCTGCAGGGTCTGTGATACACAGGGAAAGCGAAACCGAAAGCAATTTGCACAGCCGGAGTTGCAAAGAGTTGCAAATGATCCAGAGAGTTCCAGCACCCAGTCGGATCTGAGAGGGGCCTATTTCCAGAGAGCTAGCTGGCCACCTCTGCCTGCAGACAGTAAGTGGGACCTTCATACTGTTCTCTTAGTTGATTGTGTCCCTGTCTCCTCATTCATTTCACAGTGCTGGTGTGCATTTTGGGTTCCAGGTCATCAATACTGTTTTATTTCAGGGACGGGTTCTATATGTCTATATATGGATCTCACTATGTCACACCTCTGAGGGAGGTTTGTATATTTGTATGTTCCACCATTACTCTGGAACGCCTGGAACGCCTGGAACGACGTGCACCACACGTGGTACACTTATTCCTTACGATCTGGACAGATATACTGTGGGGGTAGGGCCCCCCTTACGCCCCCAGAGGTGGGGGTGCACCGCAGAACAAACTCATTCCTCCTCCTAATAGAGCCTGGGGATAATTTCTGCCCCCGGGCAACGCCGGGTCACAAACAGCTAGTATATTATATTATCAGTCATCTACCTCAGGAGTGTCCAGCATATGACCTGCAGGTTGATCCAGCAGCCCGCCCCCCCCCACACACACACAAGTTTTTTTCTGGCCCCTGTTATGCTTGCTTCCTCTCCCTGTCAGAAATGCAGATGTAGTTATCATCTCTATATGCAGATGTAGTTAACATCCATGTAGTTAACAGGAGCAGCAGCAAACTCCGCTTGCAAACATTTATAGAAATTCTACATGCCGGCCAGCAGGGAGAGCCATGAAGGCATTGGTAGCAGCACCTAGATCAGTGGTTCTCAAATTTTTTAGCACCCATTTTTAAAAATGACAATCTGTCTGGGACCCACTGGAAGTGATGTCACGACCGGAAGTGCCGTCATTGTGATGCCAGAGCCTGCTGCTTTCCTAAAAATGCAGCAATAAGTTGGGTTATTTCCCAATCACTTTGCAATAGCAAAGTGAATCAGAAAGAAAAAAAGCCCATTTACAACCTTGACACAAGCAAAACAACCCACAGTCCTCCCCCTTTCCAGCATCCCATCTTCCCATATTTTGAATATGGCTGCCCTAGGAGCTTTGCGACCCACAGTTTGGGAACCACTGAACTAGACCAATGGTTCCCAGAACCGGGTTGCCTGGATGTTCGGAAGGATCACAGGTAGTAATTCATTGTGGTTTCACTAGCCTGAAAACTCCTTACAGGTCCGGAGTGCATGTGTGCAGGTCTTCTCACTTGCCCCTCTTTTCACTTTCGCACCATTTTTCTCTCCCACTCCTTTTTCACTCTCCTTCTCTGTCTTTGCCTCCCTGCCCCAGTAAGGTTCAGCGATCCCCTTCCTTCCTTTTCCTGCAAGCCCACTCCAGGAGACATTTGCATACATGTTTTTCCCTCTCCCCCTTTTAGATCGGCTCCTTCGTCTTTGCCTCCCTGCCCCAGTAAGTTTCAGTGATCCCCTCCTTCTCTCTCCACTGCTGCCACCAAGATTCATCCCAGCACACAAACAACATGCCCCTTGTCTGGCCTGATCCATACCCATGGGCGGACCTAGTCAAAATGGCGCCCAGGGCACCCAATAGAAGTGCGCCCCCATGGGAGCCCAGGTCTACCCATTGGGACCAGCCGCGAGTAGACCTGGGCTCCCCTCGAGGGAGCCCAGGTCTACCCATTAGAAACGGCCGCGGGTAGACCTGGGTTCCCTTCAAGGGAGGTCCCAATGGGTAGACCTGGGCTCCGGAGCCCAGGTCTACCTGCACAATGTTGCGGGGGCCACTGGCACCCCCCTAGACGGCCCCAAGACAGCGCCCAGGGCTCTTGCCACCCCCTGCCACCCCCTAGATCTGCCACTGTCCATACCCTTATCCTCCCCTGATTCCACCACACTTAGTAACAGCCTGCTGCTCCCCAGGGGGAGAAGAGAAGGCAGCTTCCCTCTGGGCCGGTGGGTGGCAGTGAACCACGCCAATGTAGGCTCCCACTGGCATTGGGAGGGGGCAGCAGGTGGCATAGGAAGGTGTGATTTCAGTCACCGCCTGAGTTTTCTCCTGCCACCTGGCCTCTCCTCCGCTTTTAACGTGAAGAAGGAGAGGGTAGATGGTGGGGGGAAACCCCTGTGGTGGCTTGCCACAGCCGGAGCCTCCCTCCCTCCACTTAAAAAAATGGAGGGGGGGAGGGGACGGTTCAGAAGTTCACCACCATTATTTCCAGAGGGGCTTTTTGTGTGTGTTCCCCGGGCACGGCTTTGGAAGCCTTGCCCTGGAGTGCAAAAATGCTAGGACTGCCACTGACTGGATTGGGACACATGTGAAGCTTCCAGCTCTTTCCATTGGTGGCTCCAGGACCATCCCCTGTGTCCCAGCACCTGTGGCCCTGGCCTGTCACGGAAGGAGAACAAGTTCCATCAGTGCAAGGTGCCGGATAAGATTGGGCCTAAGTTTCACTGAATGCAGTGGGGCTTATTTCTAAGTGGACATGGAATTGCACTGTGTGTGCCAGAGAGAGGGGAAGAATAATATAAACACTGGAAACATTTAAAAAAAGTTTCTACAAAAGCTCAAACGAGAGAGAAGAAAGCTGCCCATTGTCTTTGAAAAAATGTTACAACAAATGTGATGGAAGAATAACATGTTTTTCTACAAGGCTCCTGTTGGTGCCTTCAATCAGGTGTCTCCAAACAATGGCCCAGGGGCCACGTCTTGCCTCCCTGCAAGATTTTATCCGGCCTGCAGCAATTTATTTTTTTTTGAAAGTGTGTTTGCTAATATTCAACATTTTTACCCATTTCTCAGTTTAAGTGCAGTACTAGTACTTCGTAATTGTTACAGTTTGTTCTGAACCATCTCACACTGATTCCAAAAAAAATTTCCAGAAAATTGATTCATTCATTTCAATTTTATTCATTTATAAAACTGATTTTTTCAGTCTGCAAAAATGTGAAAAATATACAATGTGGCCCTCCTAGGAGACTCCCTGCCTTATAGTCTAGTGACTTTGTGTGTGTGTGTGTGTGTGTGTGTGTGTGTGTGTGTGTGTGTGTGT
>JAJKFI010000019.1:14316759-14366864 GCA_029204185.1 Lerista edwardsae | reverse complement strand
TGTGTGTGTGTGTGTGTGTGTGTGTGTGTGTGTGTGTGTGTGTGTGTTGCCTTATTAACCTATTTCTGAGATTAAGTATTTTAAGCCCGGTTACAAACTCTGCCTGCTGAGTTTGAAAAAGCTATAGCCTGTATTTTATTTCTCATTCAAATGGTATTTGTAACGTTTTATTAACAGTGTTGCTAGAGTGCCAATGGTACTTTTATTTTCGTTTGAGATACACTTGTTATACTTGACTGTAATTATTTCAGTTTTGCAGTTGGAATTTTTTATTGGTAACGCTAAAAAGCAAAATAGATTATGAGGAAGAACATTACTCTTACAGGTAGCTATCCTGACAACCCAATTTCAGCCCCAATTGTAACTTATTAGTAACTGATCAAAACTGATAGTTAGTAACTGATTAGTAATTGTCTGCAATTTGGGTGATAGACAGAATATCTAAATAATAGATGTTTCCTTTTTTTCCATTTAATTCTGTTAATAGCCTTTACATTTTGTTTTGCTTCGGAAGTCTGATCTAAATTATTTCAGATTTGGGTTGATTCCCATCCAGAAATCCTACTAAGAGTTTGTAACACTGTTGTAAGAACTAAAAGGGTAAGTATCACATCCTGTGCAAACCAGCATATCTTACTGTTCAGTGTTCTGCTAGATATATAATCTCCAGTTCTATCACTACATGGCACACTTGAGGGTGGTCAAAAGGGACAAATGCCCTGCCTGGGGTGCCACGCAAAATCCCTTTCTCCCATCCTCGGTTGTGCCCCCCATCCCACGCCGCTCCAGGGACCACCCTCCTCTACTTTGGTTTTTTTTAGTGGGGGACAACAACAGTCCCCAGAGCGACACAGGAAAGCTCCAAGGTGGCAGATTGTGGCCATCCTTGAAGCTTTCCCCACTCCTTCAAGGGCTGCCCGCTCTCCTCCAGGAAATAATTGCAGTCATTACTTCCAGGCCAGGGGGGGGGGTAGCACTGAAAGTCTTGCTGGCACCACACAGTTCAGGATCACAGTTCAGAAACACTATGTTTAATATTCCTATGCACAAAGTAAATAACTATAATAACAAATACATGCTTGCCTAACTCCATTGAGTAAGTTAATTTGCCTTGGCAGGATCCTGTTAAGGGAGATTTTTGCTTCTGCGTGACTATACACAGAAGTTCTCCAGGTTAAAAAAAAAAAACATTGGCCCCGTTCCTCCTTGACCTATGCTCATTCAGTTCAGTCAAGAGCTTTTTCAGCATCAACGAAGTAAAGCAACGTTGAAGGAGGCTTTTTGTGCCAATCTAACATTTGCCTTTGTAGCTTCTTAAGTGATTTAGAGACCAGATACTTTTTGGTTTTACAGTTGCAATCTGAGGAAACGGCTCACTTGCAAAGTGAAAGGAGAGTCGGAAGTGATACATGGCACGGAAACGGTGACTCGAGAAGTCTAATTCCACCCCTCAAAACCCTGACACAATGTGACCAGAGGATACAACAAGTTCGGCTGCTGTGTGGGCTGATGTTGCCGTCTCTGGAGTGGAGCATGCGCTTACGGTAGCGACTATGAATTTCCAAAGGCATCGCATTCTCTGCCTTTTTGTCTTTGGCGTTTTGCTTTCAATTATAGTTTTCCAGTGTAAACTACTGGAGACAAACCGCCCCAGAAGATACAACCAGACAACCGCCTCCATCTTAACAGAGGCTTGCAATGCTCTTTTTGAAGGAAAGACGACTCCGGCACGTGAAAACTTGCTGCAAACCTCATTTGGACAATCCAGCTGCAGCGATTACGTGGCCCAAAATCACTACATCACCAGACCCCTCTCGGCGGAGGAAGCCACGTTTCCCTTGGCCTACGTTGTCGTTCTGCACAAGCAGTTTGAGACTTTCGAGAGGCTCTTCAGGGCTATTTACATGCCCCAAAATGTGTACTGCATCCATGTGGACAAGAAGGCCCCGACTGGATTTAAGCAGAAGGTGGAGAAATTACTGGGCTGCTTCCCCAATGCGTTCGTTGCCTCGGAATCAGAGCTGGTGGTGTATGCTGGGATCTCCAGGCTTCAGGCTGATTTGAACTGCATGAAAGACCTCGTGAAATCAAAGGTGCCTTGGAAGTACCTTCTCAACACCTGTGGGCAAGATTTCCCCTTGAAGACTAACAAGGAAATAGTCCGCTACCTGAAAGAATTTAAAGGGAAAAACATCACTCCAGGTATTTTGCCTCCACCTCACGTTATCCACAGGACAAAATATGTCCACAGAGAACAAGTGTACAGTTTCTTTTCTTTCATGCTGGGGACTTTTGTGCGGAAGACTCCTCCTCCTCATGACCTGACTGTCTATTTTGGCTCGGCCTACGTTGCTCTGTCGAGGGAATTTGCAGACTTCATCCTCAAAGACCAGCGTGCCATTGACTTCCTTGAATGGTCCAAAGATACCTACAGTCCTGATGAACACTTCTGGGTGTCGCTCAACAGGATGCCAGGTATGATGATCCACTGTGTCTTAAGTTGTGGGGTGTGTGTGTGTGTGTGTGTGTTAAGCAACGAACAGTGCAATTCTGCCCTTGGGGTTTACTCACTGGATGAGGATAGGCTGGCCTCGAGATCCTTTTGTTCTTGCAGAATACAAAGATACAGTGGTGTAGTGGATTTACCCCAGACTAGCAATCTCATGGCACCGGCTTTATGGTATGCTGGCATAAGCACAGCATCGGTATGACAGCACCAGCACTGTGGGAGCAGGGGAGATTGGGCAGAGTTATGGGCATAACAGTAGTGGGCCTTGGTTGGAATATTATGTCTGCTCAAAGATTCGTTTCCCCCAGTGTACGCATAAGTTTACAGCTATTCAGCTTGTTGGATTGGGCTGTCTTAGCTTAGCATTTACTAAGGGAAATCCCCCACCCAGGCTGGTTGCAAGTAATCAGGCGTATACAAAAGAGAAGGAGGCCATTTTCCGGTTTAAAAAGAAAAAAGTTTACTCACAGTTTCATTATGGTTCATATATACAGCACCAGGGGAATTCCTATCACTTAGTGGACCAGAAAGCCCTAGATACCTGCTTCTGCTGCATATAAGTATGGTGGCTGAGTGCAGGGGCTCAGCCAAGCACATCCATTCACCTGGAAGTTCAATAGGGCGGAGAAAGATATGGACACTTGGAGGAATAATAAAAACAGGAGCCAACATCTCTTAAGAAGAGGTAGCCCCCGAATGAATCCAGTGGGTGGGCTTAACAGCCATGTTGGGACGTCCAAAACAATCCGTATTCCAAGCATTTCAGATTGGTTTGCTTGTTTGTTTAGGACTGAATAAAAATAAAAACTTACGAAAATAACGTGTGATCGTGGAGAAACATTATTGGGAACCTAATTATGAGTTAATATGCAATTCCAAGGTTTAATTCCGCGTAATTATATTACTGAACATACCGGACGAAATGCCACTTGCTGTCTATTTAAACTCGGATTGCACTATTTTGACAGACTTATTTTTTGAAATCTACACAAGCAGGAATAAAGTGTGAATGGGAAGGAAAGAAAAAAAGGGGAGGGTGGGCAAAAATTAGATAAATATGTAGGAAAATTACATTAAAATCTTTCAATGTATAACACAAGCAGTTGTCAATATGAGAGTAATTCTTTTTTACTTCTAAGCTATTGAGAGTACTTTTTTAAACTTCTACACTCACCCCCCCCCATAAAACAAATTCTGTTAATGTTCAGAAGTTCAAAAATATTACCGTACAAAATGGAAGGCGGGGAAAAAAGTGTAAACGGGATGTAATGTGAATACATGAATCTTTCCGTGGAAATTAAATCCCATTTTTCGTGCAGCGATTCGCACACCCGTATGCCGAACACGCAGGCATTATTAATGAGGTAGATATTAACTTCTACAGACGTGCAGGGAGAGTTTTATTAGAGAATTCACGGCAATCCTCCTCGTTGGCGGCAATGCTCTGTGTCAGCCATATTTGTCTGTCCACGGCTTCAAGACCGTGACGTCATGTCGGCTCCTGTTATTATTCCTCCAAGTATGGACAAAAAGGGAAGAGGAAATAAAACAAAGGTCACACCTCCTGCAGTGATCACTGAGAGGGGACAGCTAGAGAGTCTGTCAATGTGCTGCCCCCTCCTGATACATGCAGGTCGGTGTTGCTATTTCCAACACAACCATGGTGTCCTTCTGGGTCGGTTGGCTGAGTTGGGGCTTGGAGGCACCGATCTGTGGTTGTTCCGCTCCTCCTGGCTGACAGGTCCCAGAAGGTGGTGCTAGGGGAGGCTTGCTCACATCCTGGCCTCTTAGGTACAGGGTGCCGCAGGGTTCCATTCTATCCCCCGTGCTATTTAACATCTACATGAAGCTGTTGGGAGTGGTCATCCGGAGGTTTGGGGCAGGTTGCCATCAGTACGCTGATGACACCCCGCTCTATCTCTCCTTTCCTCCTAAGTCCAAGGGGGCAGTTGAGGTCTCGGATCATTGCCTAGAGGCAGTTGGGGGCTGGATGTGGGCAAACAAGCTGAAATTAAATCCTGAGGTTCTCCAGTTCCAGAAATCCACGACTCGAGAATTGGACTATCCTTCTGCTCTGAATGGGTTTGCACACTGAGGAGCAGTTCCGCAGCTTGGAAGTTCTCCTGGATCCACAGCTGCTCCTGCAGTCTCAGGTGGTGGCCATGGCTAGGGGAGATTTTGCTCAGCTTTGGCTGAATCTTTTTAAAAGGAATTAATCATTAATCTTTGCTCTTTAAAGATTACAGTAATGCTGTCTACATGGGGTGGGTGGGTTGGATTACCTGATTATACCACCAAGCTTACTTGCTTACTGCTTGTAAATATTGGGATAATCTACTGGAGAAATCAGCACGGTCTATCTTGGAAAGTGATATTATTGCCCCCCTTGAGGAAATGGACTGTTTTAGGATCCACACACTCTTAACATAAAACAAATCACACTCGCAATATCTTCAGTACAATTTATTTGGAAAATGATGGCTCGTAAATATAATTGTGACCTTTATTCCCATGCTCGACTCACATTATGGAAAAACCCAGAATTAAAAATTAGGAAAACCTTTCATGTGGAAGATATGGGCAGATAGGTCAACTCTGGATCAATTAATGGATCCAAATAATGAATTTGTGTCCTCCTCTAGTTTAAAGGAAAAATATGGGCTGCCCAATTCTGCTAATTGGTAAAATCTTCAGTTGGTTCATCTTTTAGTTACGAAGCATGGGCCTTTGGCTCTTTCTGCTTCTGAGACTCCCACCCCTTAGAAAAATTCCAAGTTAAATGAAAGGAAGAATTCTACCATTTTAATTAATAAATATTTGATGACATGTAACAAATATGAATATAAATACCAATATTTTTCATATATGTGAAAAATAGATGGGGATCTCAGTTGACGAATACAACATAACCAGTGGAGGATGGCATTAAAAAGCATTCCCTTAATATCAGTGGATCTTAGGTTATGGCTAATCCAACAATAAAACATTTTTTGTGTATATTGGATGTCTCATCAATTGTACAGTAAAGGATTAAGTATTGAATCGAGATGCTGGAGGTGTAATGAAATGAATACCTCAGTGACCCATATGTTGTGGTTCTGCCCAGTGATAAGAGACTTTTGGGAGGAAGTAGTTGATTGTATTAGGGTGCAATCCTAACCAGGAGTTAGGCCAGCACAGTTAGGGCAGCAAAGTTTGGCTGGCACAAGGGACACCGTAAAGTATGTTTGTACTACTCTGGGAGAGAGAGGCCAGCACATAGACGTGCGCCATCCTCCCTGACTCCAAGAGTGGTCCAAACATGCTTTACAGTGGCCCTTGTGCCAGCCAAACTTTGCTGCCCTAACTGTGCCGGTCTAACTCCAGGTTAGCATTGCATTCTTAATATTGTAACTAGACAAACACTGATAT
Source organism: Lerista edwardsae (assembly GCA_029204185.1). NCBI lineage: Eukaryota > Metazoa > Chordata > Lepidosauria > Squamata > Scincidae > Lerista > Lerista edwardsae. The sequence continues at coordinate 14,360,944 of JAJKFI010000019.1, read as the reverse complement.
TTACTGACATCTAAATTAAAAAACAACAACCTTCCAACCACTTCAGGGACCCAATCCTATCCCAGTTTCCAGCACTGATGCAGCTCCAATGCAGGCCCTAGGTAAGAGAACAAACGTCCCCTTACTTTGAAGTGTCCTCCGTGATTGCCCCACCTCAGGATGCAGTGCACAGCTGCATCAGTGCTGGAAAATTGGAGAGGATTGGGCCCTAACCTTGCATAAAACATGAGAACAGACACATGAGCCATGACAGTAAGGACTTCTACTGTACACTTGCTCTTAATGTGTGATTTGTTCCTGTGTGTCTCTGTTTCCTTGTGTAAATAGAATATCCTGGGAAAGCCCAATCCAGATTGGAACTGTGTTGGAAAGTAGGGGGTGAACCTTAACAGTTTTCCCACTGTAAATCCAGTCCAGACTAGGGACCCTCCGCATGCTGCTTACATGGAGCGAAGGAGCTCCCATTGTCTCCAAGGAGCACTTGTGAAGATGAATTAGAAGTGTTCTGGCTTGTCCAATTCTAGAAAGATATACTATTATGTCAAACTGTTTTCAAACCACAGTTTTCAAACTGTGGGTCGGGACCCACCAGTGGGTCACAAGCCAATTTCAGGTGGGTTTCAAATCACCTAAAGCAGCCATATTGAAAATAGGGGATGCTGGAAAGGAGGAGGACTGTGTGGTGGTTTTGCTTTTGTCAAAGTTGTAAATAGGCTTTTTTCTTACTGATTCACATTGCTATTGGAAAATGACTGAGAAAGACCCCAACACTGCTGTATTCTCAGGAAAAACAGCAGGCTCTGGCAACACAATGACAACATTTCCAGCCATGACATCACTTCTGGTGGGCCTGGGACAGATTTTCAAAAGTGGGTCCTGCTGCTAAAAGGTTTGAGAACCACAGCTATATGTCCTTTAGCGCCATCTCCTGGTAATTTATCTATGAATTAAATTAAAATTCATTAGTCATTCTGGTAACAGAGAACAACTGCTGTCAAATGACCTAATTGTGCAACAAAGCAGAGAATAAATTAAGCCTTGTTCTATTGGAGATACTTTTCTATTATTAGTAACCCAGTGTAATACACAAAGTTCCAGTTGAATTTTACAATTCAGCTCTTTTCCCCCCATCAAGTTGATCTATGTTGGTTCAATTGCATTTCTCCCTTCCCCTGTACTATGAGAATACCTAGTTTGACAGTAGCTCTTCTGTGACTTTTGCCTTCAAGAGGTGGTTTCTCTAACATGGCTAAAATATGATTCAGCAACAAACACAAGTATATGTCAGTGTGTTCAGCTTGCTTTACCAGGAAATAGACAGAAAAGCAGTGGGTATTGTAGTTAAATATCCCCAAGTGCTAAAAGTAAATCAGAACTGGGAGTGGGTGGGAAGCAAAAGCACATTTGTAGACCTCTTTAATCAGGAATGGGTGAAATGTAGCAAAGGAACTATAGTCCTCTGCAAAGATGATTCATGCAAGAAGGACATAGACCAAATTCTTTCCCCCCCCCCTTTTAAATCACTTTCCATTCGGGATGTACAAATCAGTGGCATTTCTACAGGGACGGCAAAGCTCTAAGTTTTGCAAGAAGCCTTGCCCTGTCATGTAAATCCCTCCTCTCCCTTGCTGCTGTAGCCAGTAAGCAACGCCAAGATGTTGCTTTTCCCTGTGACGATTGGCTAAAACGGTGCAGGAGAGGAGTGCTTTCCACTGCAAGGTAAGGCTTCTTGCAAAACTTACTTTGCCCTCCCTGTGGAAACGCCTCTGGTACAAATATATATTTTACAGCAGTTGTTCCCAAACTGTGGATCAGGACCCACCAGTGGGTCACAAGCCAATTTTAGGTGAGTCGCAAAGCATCTAGAGCAGCATCTAGAAAAGATGGGATGCTGGAAAGGGGGAGGCCTGTGTGGTTGTTTTGCTTGTGTCAAGGTTGCAAATGGGCACTTTTTTCCCTTTCTAATTCACTTTGCTATTGAAAAATGGCAGAGAAATAACCCAACTTATTGCCGCATTCTCAAGAAAGCAGCAGGCTCTGGCGTCACAGTGACGACACGTCCAGCCACGACATCACTTCCGGTGGGTCCCAGGCATCAACCCAAGTGATGCCACTGCATTTAGGCTGTGCGTATGATATTGCAATTTATTCCACATCGTCTGGTACAGGAGGAAGTCCGCCATGGGGGTGATGCAATGAACTCTCACATGGAGTAAACCCTGCTAACACCCTGCCCTCCACTCCTAGCATGCTCCCCACCTGAACCACTTCACAAGAAGTGGAAGGGGAGGAAAAGCAGCAGAGGAGGCAGCAGCAGAAAACACTCTCACAGTGGCTGGGTGGAGAGGCCAAGCTGGCCGGAAGAGGTGAGTGCCATGCACCCCCTGCCAATTTGCCACTACCCCAGCCGGATCCTCAAAAGCAGCACTTTAGCCAGCCTCCCAGCAGGGCTGCCCCTAAATGTCCCTTACTGACAACTCTGAGCTGTCAGCTGCATTGCCCCTTACCTGACTCTCCCATCGCTTCTCGAAAGCTACCTTCCATTTAGCAAAGAAAAGGCTCCTGGCAGTTGGAGACAAAGACAAGAAATGGGAGGCCCTGCAGGCAGTCAACCAATGCTGTTTTGAGTGGCTTGCTTTGTTTAGGGCCCTCTCTGCAGCGGCTCCAAAGCAGGGCAATTCATTCTGGAATGTGATTCTTCCATTCTTTCCAAATCCAACCCCTCCCTCTGGCTTTTCACTTCTACCTGGTCTAATGAAATGACAGCAGCACCACACTTCGCCTTGGTGCTACACAGCCACACTGTCAGTTCCATCTCTTGGGCTACCTACAGAAGATTCAGCTTTTCTTAATCTAGAAGGAAAGCTTCCTGAATCCATGTTCACAATGAATCCATGAGTAAAGACTCACATCCCCAGGTCATCCATAGGAATGCACTATCTAAAAGGACAACCTTTTGTCACTCTGGTAGTGAAATTTATATTAATTGCAAGTCGAATTAGGATGATGAAATACCATGAGGTGCCAGAAGATTTTCCCCAGATGCCTCAGATCTCCTCAACCAGTCTCCTGTTAACCTCGCAGTTCTAGCACGTGCCTCATCTTGCTGTCCCTTGAACCTGGCCATGAAAGTAAGAAGAGTAGAAATAACTGGTGAGGTGGGACAGAGAACTGTATCGAGAGCAGGTAATGCTACAGTAGTAGACCTCTGACTTAATGGATCTGGAAGTCTATCTTCATTTGGATTACAATAATAAACTACTAAACATAAAAAAATTACAATTATAATGAAAAACCCAAAACCAAGATCTATCCTGGGCTTGGAAATGTTATATACGAATGTTACGTCTCAAATATTTTCAGATAGTTGTATCTCTGGCACATGCATTGTGCCAGAATAAACTATTAGGTTATCGTATCTTCCTGGCAGTATTTTTGTTTAACTTTTATAAGCCTATTTGCCACTTCGTTCTGTTTCACTTATCCATGCGATACAAGATTATTTTTCAAAAACACATGCACTTACAAAATCTCATCAAACAGGCTTATCCAAAATGTTCAAGCAACTAAAAGTCGGATTTGGAAGTTCTGGAAAACTAACCACAGAGAAGGAGAGATATGACATGTGTACTTTTACTGTCTACTCTAAGAGAAGACAGTCTCTAATGGAAAACTGCTGTTCTGTGGACAGATCTCGTTCTTCAGAGGGCTGAACTAGAGGTGATGCTACTGATAATGAGTTCTGCTAAAATCAGCAACTGTACCACCCTATGTCTTTCCCTTTTGTACCCATAATCTAGTAAAGGCAACAGGGCAACCAAACTCCAAGGATTCCTGGATGAGACTGATTATCTTGACCCATTTTCATCTGTCTTTCAATCCAGATTTGGAAATGAGACTATATACAGGGGTTTCATTCACTCATCGAATGAGATACTTTTGGAAAAATAGACTGTGCATGCACCAAGGCGCAAACTGATTTTGTACATGCCACTGTGGGACTTGCTTCCTCCTGATGTTAGTGCATGCCTTCCTGCATGTTTTGTGATGCCTGGGAAAGAAATCTTTTGTCTGAAGTGCATTATTGATTGTCTATCCTTTTTTCCAGAATAGTGAAGTGTCGTTTCATCTCTTCCTTGCACAGCATGCCCTGGTGTCTGCTGGGGATCCATTCCGGACCCACCATGCATACCTGAAAACATGGATACCGGGACATGCCTGTATTAGAAACTGGAACAAAGAGACAATTCTCTATACAAGGAGGAAATGAGAGGATGATGGAAATATAGTACCTTGGGAAGAGAAGGCACAAAACAGAAGATGCTTCCTAATTCAATTTTTTTTTTTTACACAGACACATCAAACTTGTTGTCCACATATAAAAGTCACAGGCTTTTCTGTCACCTTAAATGAGAGGGTTGCTCCAACCAGGGTGGAGTTAAACTTTGGGGTTGGGATTTGGGCTATATTGGCCATACCCTTCCAATAATTCAGCTGCAATGTGTTTCCTGGCTTTCTTAGCAATTATTGTTCTTTTCTGACGTGAGCCTTTGTGAAACCCAGGAGAGTTACAGATACCGGCCTTCTTTATACTTCCTGGTATTTAGACAATTCAGAATGTCACCAGCTTGGCTTCTTCCCTACCAGACTGGCTGTGCAATCATTCCCCTTTGGACTGGAACGTGCTTTTGTGCCTTCTAGAATCTTCCTCCAGGTCCTTTTTCTGAACATAATCTGGAGCAGAGAGAAGCAGAAGGACAGATCTGGACTCCCAATTGTTTAACAAGAGCAACACCAAAAAGCTTCTCACCTTTTAAATTAGATTGTTAGAAAAGACAAGAAACCCTGATTGGTAGGTAACAAATTCAGGTTTGTACTTGTTTGTGCAGATCATTTCAGTGTTATAGTCCTGGGGTGGAGGCGATAATTGGTTCTTTACTCTGTACTGCAATGTTGCATTTGGCTCTGCCCACTTCCTGCCAATAGTTTCATGAGATTCTAGCAAAAAACAAAGTAGGTCTTTCCCCACCTGCTGAAGTTATAAAAGTGCAGCTATGCTACAGACATGGACTATTTTCTGAGTAAGAAGAATGGTTTTACTGAATACCCTAAAACAGTGGTTCTTGAAATTTTAGCACCTGGACCCACTTTTTAGAATGACAATCTGTGCAGGACCCACCAGAAGTGATGTCATGGCTGGAAGTGCTGCCAGGGCAGAGCCTGCTGCTTTTCTGAGAATGAAGCAAGAAGTTGGGTTATTTCTCAGCCATTTTCCAATAGCAAAGTGAATTAGAAAAGGAAAAAAAAGCCTATTTACAAGCAAAACAACCATACAGGCCTCCCCCTTTTCCAGCACCCCATCTTCCCCTGTTTTCAATATGGCTGCTCTAGGTATCTTCATGACCCACCTGAAATTGGCTTGTGACCCACTGGTGGGTCCTGACCCACAGTTTGGGAACCTTCCCTAAAAGGAAAGTGACACTTAAAATTAAAAGGAAAACACACAAATTCCAGAATGACTCGAAATACTGATGGTGGCTGAGCTTAAGTGGCTGCTGAATAACCCAACAAGGTTGGCTGCAACCATCCTTCGGAAGATGAGAAATAAATACAACAAATCTTCCCTTTGAAAATCCAATAATGTGCCTTTCCTTATTTACCTTTCAAACCATTCATCCTGAACGGTTAAATAGTCATCAGCACGGATGCTCTCTGTAATCCTGCCAAGGGGCTAGAAGAATCTCACCACACCACTTCCTTGAGTTTCTGATCGTGATTGTGATAAAACTCTGCTTGTTACGTGACGGGGGTGGTGGTGCTTACAAGGAACTGGCTGAGTTACTAGGTGCTTATTCATTCTGTACATATTCTTCGCGAGTAATTTTGGGGAAAACCCTTCCTTTCTTGAATGCAAAAGGTTACATTGGGACACAGATTCTTTCACTCTTTTAACGTCAACGCAAAATCCTTTCAGACGGTTTGTTTAGTGTTGCAATATGTGAAAATCAAAAATCTTTCTTGTTTAAGTGTACTGGACTACCACTGCATACTATCCCTATAAGGGGGTGTGTATATTTTTATTTAACTAAATACTTGCCTTTCCACCATCAAAAAATCCCCCCATTTATAACATTTTAAAAAAAACAATCGAATCAAAAAATATAAAATTACACAAAGAAAAACTTGCCTAAAATGAGATGGATAAAAAGAGCAGTAGAGTACAGTAGAGTAAAATGAACTAAATGCCTAAACAAATGTGTTTTTACCAAATGGTGAAAAACTGCTAGTGAGGAGGCCAAATGGACCTCCAAGGGAAGGGAGTTCCAAAGGCTGGGAACCATAACTGAAATCATTTCTGGCAGCAAGTAGGCATGTGTGCTGCCGGAGCACCATCATGAAGGCCACAGATTGCTGTGGCACAACCACTGATGCAGGTAAGGTGGTAGGCTAGGTTGGGGGGAGGGCAGAATCAGGCAGTGACAAGGACAGGGGCATGGCAGAGGAAGGGTAGATTGGATCCACCAAGGGAGTGGGTTCAGTGACAGTGAAAGCCACCAAAGCCCAGCCCCCTTTGTCTGGACCCAATTCTGTGACATGGGTCCATATGGACCTGTGTCAGCAAATTCACTCGCACAGCTCCAGGTAGACTCCTCCATGCTGCGGAGGCTCAAGCCCTGGGTAAGTGAGCAAATGTTCCCTTACCCAAATGACACCTCTGAGACTGGCCCGTCCCGCCCTGCAGGATGCAGCAGTAGCCTTTTTGCATTGGAGGGGGAAAATGGTTAGAACAGAGGTCAAGGAGAGCTAGCCCCTGACAATGAATTTTGGGGTGATGCATAATGGTATGATTATTCATGGCTTGGATTGTCGGGTCAACCCACACAGCGACTATCCACAGTCCCCTGTTTCTGTTTGGACAAGGTACCAATTGTTGCAAACAGTGAATCCTTGTGCATGTTAGTGCTTTGGTGGCTAACGCTCCATCCTTTCAAATATGAACATATTTGAAACCAACAACATTCCTTCTCACACTACCTGTCTTCAGAGCAGAGCCAAACTGTCTTTCAATACAGCAGGACAAGTAATTCCACATCAAGAGGAATTAAGCCTGTAGCATGCCCAGAAACTGTGTGTCATCTCTCTACGAGGTACTGATGAGGGCTTCCAAACAGGGCTGTACAGTTGGGTTCAGGAAAATCCAGACCGCCTTGTAGACATCTGAGCCTAACTGCCAGTGTTGTAAACTTGCATTTTTTTGGACCAAAGGACAGGGAAGAGAACCATATCTGTGGGCTTCATATCTTTCAGACCCATATGCAATACCATCTTTTTGCGGTTACACAGAGCAAATCAAAGGACAGTTTCCTATTGCCAAATACATGGTCCATAAATGCAGGAACGCAAGTGGGTGGAGAAATACTAGCATGAAGTGGTTTGTTCAAGCGTGGCATCAACAACTACCTGGCAGGCGGCTGTGCTTTTCCGCCACAGAAGAACAGTTTCTATTGTGCTTCCCTCCAGTTTAGATGTAGATAAATGGGGTGGCGTCATGTCTTCAAACATTTCCAAACCCAGAATGGGAAAATCCCAATAGAATTAAATGCTTACAAGTGCTGATCTGCTTTTTGTGCATGGCCTATCTCTAAGTTCATAACAAGAAGTTAACCAACAACAAGAATATCAGGGTCAGAACCTAGAACAGAAACATTTTAAAGGAGCATGTGGATATGAGCAGAAATTGGCTGTGCGTGAGCAGAAATGTGGCTCTCCAAATCGTGGCCTGTAGGCTGGATCTGGGGTTTGGGAAAAGCCTCCCTTCTGCCCTGGTGCATGGCAGTTACCCTTCCATTGTGTTGCTGTGCATTTTCCAAGTTCCCTGTGCACTGGGATGCTCTGAGCACTCATGTCTGCCTGGACATCCTGCTGGGAAGAAGCCTGGCAACATGGCAGAACAGTAATAGCTGGTTGCAATTCGGAACCTTTAATCTGAACACAGTCGTCTCTGGTTTGGAGACAACTGTGTTAGAACATAGGAAGAGCTCTGCCAAAGGCCCATCTAGTCCAGCTTCCTGTATCTTACAGTGGCCCACCAGATACCTCAGGGAGCACACAAGACAACAAGATGCCTGCATTCTGTTGCCACTCCTTTGCATCTGGCATTCTAAATAGCCTACTTCTAAAACCAGGAGGTTGTGTATGCCCATCATGGCTTGTAACCTATGAAGGACTTTTCCTCCACAAATATGTCCCCTTCTAAAGGCCTCCAGGCCTCCATCACCAGATCTAATCCTGCTGCAAGGAGTTAAATCTGGAGTGTCTGCCATGAAGTCAGGTTAACTAAATCTTACAACAAAGACCCAAGAAACTGAATTTGAATTGGATCCTACTTTGAGCTTTTTTTTCACTTTCAACTCCTTTCATACAGAAATTCTAGTCTATAAGGTATGACAAAGATCAGCAGCATGCGAACGCCCAAATGAATATTGTTTCTCACATTTTTTTTCTCTGAACAGTGAAAGAGAATGGAATGTCTAGGGCAGCCTTTGAATCATCTGCATTGAGATAAAAACCTTTTCATTTGCTAATGTGCACCAATTGGGAATCAGGGTTGGATGTATTGGGTACTCTCTACAGAGTATGACCCCAAACCCAAATGTCAGCTGCTTTTAATATGCTGAGTGAATATCTTCTGAATGAGAGAAGAAGGCTTCATAATATTTAAAGATCAAGGAGAGATACAATAAAAAGGAACAAAGGTGGAAATGGCATGTAATTGAAAGCATCCAGTCAGGGCCAGCCCAAACTGAGGCAATGTGCCACAGGCAGACCTACCCATGATCTCCACTGCTTCTCTTCTTTCTTGATTGGAAGAGGGGAATAGAGTAGAGGAGGCACAGAAGACAGTGTCAAGGGACACTCTAGCCCATCACTCTCTTCACATTTCTCCATCCCTCTCTTTCTGTCTAAGGAGTTGAAAATCAAAGATTGGCACAAGTAAGGGGGGCAGCATTAGGCACACTAGGTCTTATGGAGTGGTGGGATTCAGGGGGTTCGCCCAGGTTCTATAGAACCGCCCACTCGCTTGCCTTGGCTGGCATTGGGTTTTTTTTTTGCTCCGGCTATGACATCATAGAACCGTTTGTTAATTCATTTGAATCCCACCACTGGTCTTATGTTAGCCCTGCCTTCTGTGTTCACCTTTGTGAATGAGAATGCCAGCAAAGAGGGAATTAGACTTGGGGGTGGGAGCTAACAGCCCAATCCTAACCAACTATTCAGTGCTAAAGTAGTTGCTGCTCAGCCCTGAAATAGCGGAACAGACATTTCCTTACGTTAGGTTGGCCTCTGTGACTGCTCCTGTACCAGAGAATGCAGCGCACACCACATTGGCATGGCTGCTTTGGTGCTGGAAAGTTAGTTAGAATTGGGCTGTCAGTGTGTGCTTTTGCTTGGGGTAATCAAGTACAGAACCGTAAAACACAGGGACAAACCTAGATGCCATTGGCCCAGTTATGCCATTAGCCCTCGTGTGTGTGTGTGTGTGTGTGTGTGTGTGTGTGTGTGTGTGTGTGTGTTTTCCACGTGTAACTAGAAGTTGCAAGTGGGGGGCAGTGGCATCACTATGGGGGTGTGGACTACACTCAGAGGCATTTCTACAGGGATGCCAAAGCTCTAAGTGTTGCAAGAAGCCTTACCCTGTCATGTAAATCCCTCCTCTCCCTTGCTGCTGTAGCCAGTAAGCAACGCCAAGATGTTGCTTTTCCCAGTGAGGATTGGCTAAAACGGTGCAGGAGAGGAGTGATTTCCACTGCAAGGTAAGGCTTCTTGCAAAACTTAGAGCTTTGCCATCCCTGTAGAAACGCCACTGACTACACTGGGTGACATGCCCACAGTTGTGTGTGTGTGTGTAACACCACTACTGGCCAAAATGGTAAAATCTTGGTAGTTTCAAATAACACCATCATATATCATTCTATGTGGAGTTTAATGCAGAATACAATGAAACATACTGTGTTGACAGACTGTATTGTATCAGAAGTTATAGCCAAATAACCAGAAAAGACACAACTGCCTTATGTAACAAAAAGTGGATTTTCTTAGCTCAGAGCTGACCAAAGGGGGGGGGAAAGTAAATAAAGTCAGTAAGGGTTCCACCAACCCTAGTAATGCCACTGCATTTAGGCTGTGTGTATGATACTGTAATTTATCCCATACTGTGATGGTACGGGAGGAGGTCCATCATGGGGGTGACACAATGAGCTCTCACACCGGGTACCACAGAACCTAGTGAAGGCTGGGGAGGGGCAGCAATACAACCAGGGTTGGACTTTAGTGAGAAGAAGAAGAAGGGCTGCTAACTTTTCTTCTTTACTTCTAAAAAAGGGAGTTGTGCGTTTCTCTCTCCTTCCTTTTTTCCCCCTTGCCCCCTTTTGGGACTAGCTGACTGATTTATTTAAAGATTTATATCCTGTTTTCTCAAAATTAATGTCAGGATGGCTAACACTAAGAAACCAACAACAATGGTAAAACCAGTTGTACGTGTGTTTTCTTGGAGGCAAGTCACACTGAGTAAAAAAGGGCAAGGGAAAAATGTAGTACTACAATGACAAAGTGTGTTTTGGGGAAAGCATTCAATGCATACCTGAAGGCACACCTGTTAGGCTGCATTGGTATCTGCCTCAAAAAAGGCTTCTCACAGGAAGGGCACAGCTCTGCTCATGCCCAGAGGGGCTTAGCTGAGGTGCCAGCAGAACAACTGAAAATGACAGCAAGATGGCAAGGCTAGGAATACTCTAGTCCTTCAGTGTCTCTTTTCTTTTCAGGGTTCTCTCTCCTGTTTTTGCTCTGTCCAAGGAGCCACTGCTCTCCCCCCCCCCAAGAACCCCACAGTGCAATCCTGTGCATATTTACCTGGAAGTAAGGTCCACTGGAGCTTTTATTTACCTGGAAGTGAGGTCCAGTGTAATCAGTGCAGCCCGTCCCCAAGTCAGTGTGCCGAGAAAAGACAACCTGACCATGACTACTCAGAAGTCAATCTTGAACACAATATGGCTCATTCATAATGAACACAATATGGCTCATTCATTCCCTAGGAAAAGTGTGCAGGATTTCAGCCTTAGCTTGTCTACTCCTCAGATTCTTTTTGGGGGGGGGGGGCGGGGGGGAGAACCCCCAAAATTGACCAAAAAGTGGAAGAAACCAGATTTCTTTCACAAACGGGGGGGGGAATTATTTGTAAGATTTATTTGTTTCTAACAGACTGTATAGTCTGCCTTTTACTTGCATAAGCATCCGACAGTGCGCACCAGATTGTCAAGAATCCATTTAATTGACATCCAATGCAGTGCCTAGGCACAGACAGAGTAGCTGTGCTGCATTTCTTCGTTTTGCAATAAGCTATTGAGTCCATTCACAGAGCAACTTTTCAGCTCTTGCGCTCACGGGGAGTGTTTGGCCAGAGCGACGCGGTTGGGTTTGGAGCCGGTGGTTTTGCGGTCTTAACGGGCGTGGCCGCGAGCGGAGCCGGGAGGAGCACCTCCGCTCCCCGTCGCCCCTGCAGCGGGAGAATTTACGGCCCTGCAGTCGGCCAGTCACCCTGTGCGTGAGCCCGTTTCTCCTGCGGCGCTGCGTGAGCCCTTCCACTCGTTAGAGGGCGACGGCGCCTCCCCACGCAGGGACGCGGCCGCGAGCACAAGCCGCCGGTGCGCGGGGCGCCTCCAGCCCGGGGCTTTCACACGCAAAGGAGCCCCCTTGCTGAAGGGCGGGCGCGATGCGGGGCGGAGGGCAGGATGCTCGCCCCTCCGGCTGATGGCGCCCTCAGGCTGGAGCATCCGCTGGGGACGCCGTGGAAGTAACGCGGCTGCCAAGGCAACCCCGGGAGCGGAGAGAGGCATTGCCTGGCGAAGTCCGTCGGTAGAGGAGGCGGAGAGCCCGGAGCAGGACCGTGCCTGCGGCTAGCGGAGAAGGCGGCGGCGGGTAATGAGTCCCTCCGCGGCCCGCGGGAGAAGCGGCGTCCCAGCGCGCTGGCTGGGCCGGCCCTAGCAGGCATGGAGCTGGCTGGCGCGATGCGCCCCCCGAAGCCCTGGCTCGCCGGCGCGCTGCTCCTGAGCGGCCTGGCGGCTCTGCTGGTCCTGCGGCGCGGCCAGCCTTGGCCTCCCGCCAGAGGGGCGCCGCCGCGGCCCCGGGAGCCCCGGGAGCCCCGGGAGGGTGAGCTGCTCCGTCCGGTGTGCGGCGCGCTGGCCCAGGGGCGGAAAGCCTTCGTGTGGGGGAACGGCCTCCGGACCTCGTTCGGGGGCTCCGCCGAGTGCCGCGATTACGTGCCCGGCAGCCGCTACCTCACGCGCACGCTCTCGGCGGACGAAGCCGCCTTCCCCTTAGCCTACATCGTGACGCTGCACAAGGACTTCGGCACGTTCGAGCGGGTCTTCAGGGCCCTCTACGTCCCGCACAACGTCTACTGCATCCACGTGGACGAGAAGGCGCCGGCGGAGTTCAGGCAGGCCGTGGAGAGGCTGGCGGAGTGCTTCCCCAACGCCTTTCTCGCCTCCAAAGCCGAGCCGGTCATTTACGCCGGGGTCTCCCGGCTTCAGGCCGATTTGAACTGCATGAAGGACCTGCTGCGATCCGGGACTCGGTGGAAGTACGTTCTCAACATGTGTGGGCAAGATTTCCCTCTGCGAACCAACAAGGAGATCGTCCAGTACCTGAAAGGGTTTAAAGGGCGAAATATCACCCCTGGCATCCTCCCTCCGGCTGCCATGACTGTAAGGACCAAATATGTCTACAAGGAGCACATAGGCAAGGCGGCTTCGTATATGCAACAGACTAGGAAAGTCAAATCCCCCCCACCCCACAATCTGACCATCTACTTTGGCTCAGCTTATGTCGCCCTCACAAGACCCTTTGTGGAGTTTCTGTTTGATGATCCTCGGGCCCTTGACCTGCTGGAGTGGTCCAAGGACACCTACAGTCCAGATGAACACTTTTGGGTGACGCTCAATCGGATACCAGGTACGTCGTAGCAGGGGCGTTCGCTAAGAGTGCAGGGGGGTGCAATTGCACCGGGCAACAAGCTTTAGGGGAGCAACAAGCTGAGCTTGACTCCAATGGGCCAAACTGTGAAAACCTAAGTAACTACAAATAATACCATTACGTTATATATCATTGGAAAGGTAATTTAATGCTGAATGCCAAGAAACAAACCACATTGGAATATCTGTATTTTATCAAACAGTATGACCCCAAACCCCCAAGAAAATGAAAATACAACTGTGATATCACTTCCTATTGTGACGTCACTTCCGGGGCATCATTTTGCCCTTCACACCAGGCTGCGCTTCCATTAGCTACGCCAGTGCATCGCAGTGTCTGACCCTCTTTGAAACGGCTGGGATTTGTGTTGATTTCAAGATGTGCATCTCTCAAGTGCCGCATCACCATTGACCTGGTTGCTAAGGCCATTTCCAGATAGATTATTTTACAGGGTTGAGTCTGTTGTAAACCACTTGTGGGCTGGGTTGATTCCTCCTTATCCAAACCACAGATTATTGAGCAAATTCCGACAAGTTGTTGGTACCTAGTCTTTTTTTTTTTCTGGTTCCCTCTCCCACTGTGCAGTTTCCTGAACGAGGAAACAATCCGCGGTACAGGAAATAGCTATCTGGACACAAGTAAAGTCAACATTGTTGTGGTATGGTGGTAATTGATTTTTGTTCTTCTATTGCCCAAGATTTTCACATGCAGTTTTTTATTATATTTTTATTTCACATTTTTATACCACCCTTCCTGCAAGGACCGCAGGGTGGTGTATGTGGTACTACCCCTCTTTTTGTCCTCACAACAACCCTGTGAGGTAGGGGAGGCTGGGAGGTAGTGACTAGCCCAGCGTCTCATGGCTGAGCAGGAAATTGAACCAGGATCTGCCAGGTTAATGCCCAAATCTCAAACCACTACACCTTCCTGGCAAGCCACACGCGTCCTTCAAACTGTGCCCAACGGACTTCCTTGGAACTTATTTCAGAGAGCTCCCTCCCTCCCTGAGGCCCTTAAGTAAAGCTAGTTGTCATTGGGATTTACTCCCTGGTAAGGGTGTTTAGGATTGCAGCTGGAAAAGGAACCGCCAAGTAAAGAGGACCAGACGGAAGCATAGAAGTGCACTGCACTCCCCTTTGGACATTAAATGTTGGAGGGCTTAAATGTTGAACATTCAAGTAATATACCAGCTCCAGGAAGATAAGGTAAAAGGAAAGGTTTTCCCCACGACCGAATGGTCTAGTCGTGACCAACTATAGGGGGCAGTGCTCATCTCTGTTTTTAAGCCGCAGAGCCGGCGCTTGTTCAGACAAGCTTCCGTGGTCATGTGGCCAGCATGACTATATGCCATAGCACACAGAACGCCTTACTGTTAGGAAGATAAGAGACTGCCTTATATGGAGTCACTCCATTGGTCCATTTAACTTGGTATTGTCTATGACAGCTGTTTCCAGAGTTCTACTCGGATTCTAAGTAGTTGCGGAGGTAGGGCCTGGGGTTGCAATGGTTTCCTGATGGCACCGCAGTGATCACAGTGCCATGGGACACCCAGGGGCTTTAGCCCTTACCCAGGGGTTGCACTGAGATCCCAGGGGGTCTGGAAGGCGTGCAGCCTTCTCTGCGGGTCTCCCTACTGCAAAAGAAATCCCTGTTTTGCATGTGATGAGTACTTCCTGTTTTCGCTCAACAGCAGGAAGTGCTTATTATGCACAATGAGGTTTTCTTTTGCATCGGGGAGTCGTGCAGAGGAGGCGGCACACCTCCCAGATTCCTTAGGATGTTAATGTGACCCCCAGGTAAGGACTAAAACCCCTGGGTGTCCTGGGATGCCATGATCACTGCAGCGCTGTTGGGACACCCAAAACTGGTCCACTCCTCTTAAGGGTAAATGACCCAGTTCCTCTTCCCAGTGGTAGTTTGTGACCCACAGATTGGGAAGCCCTGGTCTATGACATTGTCTGGCACTGGCTCTCCAGGGTAGCAAGCTCTTCCCTAGTCCTACCTGAAGATGCCAAGGATTGAACCTGGGACCTTCAGCCGCTGAACTGCAGCCTCCTTCCCTGACTCACGTCTATGATAAACTTATTCCCCCTAACCCACATAATCTAACACAGAAATGAACGAAGTTTCCCCACAGGTAAGATGCCAGGTGCAATAATTTAAGGAACTGTAATCATTTCCTAGTAAATTATGTTCAATTACTTCCTGTAGTCATTTATATAGATTGCTATTGCAGTGGTTTTATATTTCAGAGGTTTGAATTGCTGCCAAAAGTAGTTCTTCTTGGCACATGAAAGCCTTAAGGCCAATCCTATCCCCAGTTATGTTAGTACCAAGTGCCACAGTGATACAGATAACTCTAGAAAAGTTTAAGAGACAAAGTGAAATACTGGTACTTGGTTGATGGCAAGCAGTGGCGTACCTAGGGGAGTCAGGGGGCAGATGCCCAGGGCGGCACCACACCCCCCACTGCCTACTGCCGTTGACTGCCCTCTTATCTGCATATTGGAGGGGACGGGCCGCCATAAGCCGGAAGTGAGGTCATGATTGTTGCCATGGATGTGATCATGTTTGTAATAACTTCAGCTTGTGGTTAGTGTTGATTTAACTTCTATTGCTTTGCTTTCTAGAGATGTGTATAGACATAGTTTGCTTCAACTGTTCCCTGGTTAAATAGCAGGGGCCAGCTTCGAGTGGGCGGGGCCAGCTCAACTTCTAGGAACCGGTACTCGCGTAGTGGTGCGTAGTGGGTGCATGACATCACTGTATGTATGTAGTTTATTTGGTTTGGGAGCAGTGTTGTTAACAGAATCTTTGTGTCCGCCAACCCCCCTGCAAGAATCTCCCCCGGGCGATACTTCCAGCGGCACCTGCCTCCTGCGACACACGGAGGAGCTGAGCCCCCCTTGCAGCAGCATTGAGCCGCTCACAAGGAGTGGCCTCATGCGGCTACAAGGCACCCTGTTCCTCCAGCAATCGGAGAGCCAATCACCCCTTGCGGTGGCATGAGGCCACTTACAGGGAGTGACTTTGTGCTGCTGGAAGTGGCGCTTACCGCCTCTGATGGTCAACGCAGGGTGACCCTTTGCAGCAACACTGAGTTGCTCTGGGAAGTGGCTTCCGCCATGGAAGCCGCTTCTTGGAACCATAAGACACGGCTACGAAGCGCTGCTTACCCTTCTGAGAAGGGGAGGGTCGCCCTTCGGCGTATGCTTGGTCACTCCAAGAAGCTGCTTCCATGCAAGCTGCTTCCTGGAGCGATCCAGACCTTGGGGGGGGGCTGGGGCTGGCGAAGGGGCAGGCGGCATCGCTGTCCCCTCCCCCAGCCCAGTGCCTGGGCATTTGCACCCCTTCCCCCCCCTCAGGTCCCCACTGGCAAGAGCCAACTTTTAACAGGAAGCATGCATCAGCTTTGCATTGTAGGATGAAGAATGTAAAATTGTAAAAATATCAGTTAGTGAAATATCAGTTAGTGAACTCTCCCACAAACTAAAGTAAAAACATTCTAATATATTTGTGTCATTAATACTCAAGAGCACAACTGCCTTCTTCCTGAGCTTCTTTTCCTGACCTCAAAGTCTCCCTTGAGGGCACTCAAGGTTCAGAGCATCGCAGGGAAATATACCTGCTACCTGGGGGAAAGGGAAGGGCTTATTTAATCAGTCTTTCAAATGACACCCTTTGGCCAAGGAAAGTGAAGCTTGTGAAAGCTGGAGAGACAGGTCGGGCTTCTTCAGAGCGTCTGTTTCGTCCTCTCGAGTCATGGCTTTGGGCAGTTCCATGACCTTTCTAATGAGGCAATGCCCTCCGCAGAAAGAAGTAACTCTGTACAGCAATGACCTGACTATAAATTTGTGCATAATGGATAAATGCATAATAGCATTTGTTGATCAGCTTTAAGCAAACCCTTCTTGGTTTCTGGAAATTACTTGAGAGGGGGACAAGATCTTTGGGTAATAAAAAGAAATGGTCTCAGTGTTTACCGTTGGAACAAACAGAGTTGAGAGCAAAGATACCCCAAAGTAAGCTGCTTTCTAACTGATTTTGCAGCGGGAAGGTTTTTCAAAGGGATCTCTGCCTGGGGACTTCATTTTGCGAGGGTTTTCTGTGCCCCCCAGCGACTGATGGATAGTTTCCCAGGAGCAAAATGAGGCAGACTTGTTTTTAGGGTATACGATTTTGGGCCCAATCCTATCCAACTTTTAAGCACTGATGCAGCTACACTGATGCAGCCCCAAGATAAGGGAACAAATATTCCCTGACGTTGAGGAAGCCTCTGTGACTGCCTCACCAGCACATGGCTGCACAGCACTGGAAGGTTGGATAGGATTTGGCCCTTTGTCTCTGTGTGGAGATGAACTTGGGGCGGGGCGGGCTTTACAGTAATGTACTTTAAGCCATGCCCCCAATGGTAAAGTGCATTAGCCCCATCCCTGCAACAACTGCTGATTGCAAGGAAAAGATCTTCTTCCCGATTGACATCCTACGTCATCCCTGGGGAGAAAGGACTCCCTGTTTCTGTTTTTGTCATTGCAGACAAACCCTGATCATGGGAAGGGCAGGACTACACATGTTGTTGGAGAGGGTGAGGCTAGGGTGTGCATTCCCATAAATGCTTATCTCCATGCGGAGATGAATGCCTGAACAGGGCAGTAGTGTGAGCAACCTAAAGCAAGATTGCTCCTATATAAACCACCTATACAAACCCTGACACCTGGATCCCAAGGCGATGTTTTCTGGTCCCCATCTCATCTCACATGGAAAGAAAAGCAACACAAGACTGTGTGTATCTCTATACGCCTGTAACAGTTTCGCTATTTCATGGGCCTTCTGGACAGCTATAATAAAGGATCGTAGAGAATCTGCCTCTTGATAGTTCAGGAAGTTTGTATGTTCCTCAGTCCCCATTGGGGTTGCCAGACCTTGACATTCTAGTGCCTAAACCGGGATGGAGTGTGGTGGGCTTCTTGCTGGATCTTCAGGGGGAGCTCTGCAGCTTGGGGGGGGGTGGGGGGGGGGGACGGGACAGAGAGCAGCTGAAAAGCTGGGGATATGTTTAAGGTATTGTTAAAATGGTTACTGTTAAAACTGGTGGAAGGGGGAAAAGTGCTTTGTTCCCTGAGCATCTGTGAAAACTGCCCCCAAAGCCCCTAACCTGGCCAGTTAGCAACCTACGCATTGTATATCACATGCACCATGTCACAAGCCCCTAGCTGGAGGTGATTTTATTTTCACAAACTTTCAGTGGCTGCCTTTAAAACTGATCCAGAGGCAGATCTAAGGGAGGGCAAAGCTCTACGTTTTGCAAGAAGCCTTACCTTGCAGTGGAAATCACTCCTCTCCTGCACCGTTTTAGCCAATCCTCACAGGGAAAAGCAACACCTTGGCGTTGCTTACTGGCTACAGCAGCAAGCGAGAGGAGGGATTTACATGACAGGGTAAGGCTTCTTGCAACACTTAGAGCTTTGCCCTCCCTGTAGATCCGCCTCTGAACTGATCAGATGATTGGTCCATCGAATACTGCCTGGCTGCGTCTCTCTGGGATTGGAGAGACAGGCAGAGGGCTTGGCCAGCCCTAACTGGAGACGCCAGGGCTTGAACCTGCATGCAAAGCTAGGGCTGTACTACTAAACTAACCATTTTATAATATGGCTTATCTGTGAGAAGATAGGTTTGGTCTGACCCATTCAAAATAGTGCATGGGGAGTCCTGATGGGTGCAAAGTACTTCCCCTGTGGTTCCCTTTCCCGCAGGGTTTCAGCTAGGTTTATCACCATGTGCTGTTTAGTAGTTTAAAAAAAAAAGGAAACTTCACTTAGGTATTTTGGCTCATGTCTAGTTTGGAAGTTCTGCAACCCAGAGAGCTTTTTGGTCAACAGACAAAGGGTGCTTCCTTCTGAGATCTTTTGAAAACCACACAGACTGGAAATACAGGTCTTCAGAGTTTCTGTTTCTTCCTTTCCACTGCTACGGGCCATTTTGCAACCTTTCAAAATATTCTTTCAAAAGTCCATAGATCAAAGCTTACTCTAGCTGCGGCTCAGACCGGAAGAGAGCACCAGATGTGTAGTGTCCGCAGGGTCAGCACTCCATTTGGGTGTGGGGAGGCAGCTGCAGAGTTTGGGATCCCATTAAAGAACAAAAAATCAATTAAATTGCATGAATGTGTTGGGAAGGGGTGCCATTTGGATTGTCCTCCTTAGGCCACATAATGCTTTGCATCAGTTCTGGATCTTCTTATTTTTAAGAGTACATTTTTTAAAAAGCTTATGTACATCTACAAAGTATAATAGGTGACATTTAAGTATCTCTAAGTTAATGGAAAGGGACGTGGTGGTGCAGTGGGTTAATTCGCTGTTGCTGGGCTTTCCGACCGAAAGGTTGGGAGTTCAAGACTGTGCGACGGAGTGAGCTCCCGTTGCTTGTCCCAGCTCCTGCCAACCTAGCAGTTCGAAAGCACCTAAATGCAAGTAGATAAATAGGGACCATTTTGGTGGGAAGGTAACGGCGTTCCGTGCGCTACGGCATATAGTCATTTCAGCCACATGACCACAGAAGCTTGTCCTCGGACAAAACGCCGGCTCTTCAAGCTTAGAAACGGAGATGAGCACCGCCCCCTACAGTCGGTCACGACTAGACCATTCGGTCGGGGGGAAACCTTTACCTTTTAAGTTAATGGAGTACTTGAAAAAAAATCCCCCAAACCTAAATCTAAAATTTAATCCTGTGGATCACTCTCTGATGCCCTCAACTGTAGGAAGTGTTACATACCATTGTATAGCTTTTCAGCTCCTGGCTTGTTAATAGTGATAAAAAAGACAACCCATTTCTGTGATTTTCCATTGAAATGTTTCTCATTTCACGGGTCTTGGTTTTTCTTTTTGCTGTAGGTAGAGGTGTTTGTTTCTGGTGAGTAAGATAGGATTGCCGCCTAAGGGCCCAATCCAGAGCCCTCCAGCGCAAGCAGTACAAGTGTATCGGTCATACTAGTGTCGCACAAGGCATTGTAAAGGGCAGTGGTGTCGCCCTACCGGTTCGCTGGGCGGAGTTATCTCGGCTGCAGGGAGGGTTTCCACGGTGATCGGCAGCGTGCTCGCTGCCTCCCGTTGCGTAATGGCGAAAGCCCGCCCGCTGCAGTGGGCGGGCTTTCGCCATTACACAACGGGAGGCAGCGAGCACGCTGCCGATCACCATGGAAACCCTCCCTGCAGCCGAGATAACTCCGCCCAGCGAACCGGTAGGGCGACACCACTGGTAAAGGGCCCCCGACGCCAGCCAAGCACGCACCTTTCTGGGTGGGGCAGGAGGGTTCCAGGGTGGGGGGAGGGGTGGAGCAGGGGCAGGAACAGCGACAACTCTCGCCGCTGGTTCCCGGCCTCCGTGTAAGGCTACACAACCTTGCATTGTAGACCGCTCACCTGCCCTGCACACTTACCACAGGGAAAGAGGTTGAATGTCTCCTTTTTCCGCAGAGCCTCCTACGGCTGCCTGGCTACCATGGGATTCAGCTGCAGCTGCCTGGCTACCGCTGTGCTCCCAGGCAGTCGGGCAGCTCTGGATTGGACTGTAAGTCTTACTGAACCCATTGGGCGTCCTTCTGAATAAAATAGATAACACCATTTTCAAACACCTCTGGTTGTAGATAAGATGTGGAGTAGAACAGGGATGTTATGTTGCATGACAGAAAGGAATAGAAACGAAGCTCTTGCAAGTCAGATACTAGATGCTGTTAAGTAAGAAGGTACAAGAATCTTTGCTTCCCACCCCCATGAGAAGCGTCTACGGTCTGTGAAAACGCCTTTTTATCGTATTTTACTACAGTCCAATAGTCTAGTGGTTCTCAAACCTTTTAGCACCAGGACCCACTTTTTCTTTCGGGACCCACCTGGTTTTACAAGACTTTTTTAAAAAGGTGATCTACAAAGAAATATTGTACTTACTTGCAAAAAAAGACCTCAATCCCTATCTCATAATGAGGCAGCCCTAAATAAATAGCCTCAAAGCTTGAGGGGACTTAAGAGTGCAATCCTAACCTGGAGTTAGGCCAGCAGAGTTTGACCTAACCATAAAGTGCGTTTGGACTACTCTCGGAGTCAGGAAGGATGGTGCATGTCTGTGTGCTGGCCCCTCTGACTCCATGAGTGGTGCAAACATACTTCACAGTGGCCCTTGTGCTGATCGAACTTTGCTGGCCTAACTTTGCCAGCTTCACTCCAGTAGGATTGCGCCCTTAGTTATGTGACCCACCCTTCGCCTGCCCCCACCACCTGTCATTGATGGACGTGAAAAGAAATAAGAAAAAAGGTACTAAAACCTTTATCTCCCTAGATTTACACAAGGACAGTTAGCAGGTATCTGATTTTTTTTGAATAGCCTCATGTCTTGAGGCATTTAGTTATCTGATCTTTCCATCACCCATATTTTCATTGGAGGCTCTGTGGAACCTACCAGAAATTGAGTCACTACCTATCCAGTGGGTCCTGACCCCCAGTTTGAGAAATGCTACTATAGTCAATCCAATGCTTACTTGGAAGCAAGTCCCATTGTGTTGGGTGGGGCATACTCTCAGGTAAGTGTGTACTGTATTGCATTTTTTTACTATCAGCATCAAGGGTCTTACTTGGAAACAAGTCTATGGCCAGTTTGTTGCATCTTCTTTCTATCTCAGCCTTGGTTTTATTTGAAAATACAAATAAATCCACAAAAACTAACTACTGTCAGTGACCAAAGACTATATGCATAAAATACCAAATGACAAATTAATTGTTGATATTGGACATCTCCCTTCTACAGCCTGCCTGTTCAACTGTAATTATTATATTTTCTTCTGCACAGTTCCCCAGTTTGACCAATAAGCATTTTGCATTTAACTTTGCTATTTGCTGTCTAACTGGTTGGCCGGTAAATAGTTGGAGATTGTTTATCCTCCTTTTTTTTTTTTTTCCAAATGGAGGCTACAGTCCTAGCCTCCTGACCTCCTGGTTTGTTTGTTTGTTTTTCATTGCAGTGAATACTTTGCCAATATTGGACCCCATCAGTTAAGATTTGCTTTAAATAATTGTGCAGATAATACATCCCAGGAGTTTTACGGTTGCTTAATGTCTCAATGAGATGTTCAGTTCTATCAGGGAAAACGGGAGGGCAACTGTTGGACATTTATTTTGTTGTTATTTAGAGTCTTTCGTGTCAGTCATTATAGCTTAGAAATGTTGGCAGGCGTAATTATTTCTGTCAGCTGACACCAAGCTACAGGAAAATGTAGGCCATCTGTTTCCGCCAAAGAAAGGAAACTGTATGAAGGACATGAAAGAAAGAGAGAGAGAGAGAGAGAGATCTCAATCCTAACCTGGAGTTAGACTGGCACAAGTTTCCGCGCAAGGGCTCAAGGGCCACCATAAAGTACATTTGGTCACTCTCTGAGTCAGGGAGGATGGTGCACGTCTGTGTGCCAGCCTCTCTGACTCCAGGAGTGGTCCAAACATACTTCACGGTGTCTTTTATGGCAGCCAAACTATGCTGGACTAACTCCAGGCTAGGATTGCACCCCTAGTTTGGTATTATGGCTTTGATGTGGAAACTCCAGGCTGAAGCTAGTATTGTGCTATAAATTAGGAGTGGTCAGATTTCAGGCTTTCAGGATATACAATATACTACCTGTATGAGAGGATGGGAGACAAGGTGGGTGCAGTGCCTAGTGGTAAGCGACTGGCACCCACATTCCTGTGCTTTTTTTTACTGGGTAAACTGGGAAAAGGTATTTTTTCTCTGCCCCCAGCCAAAGCTGGAGAGCCCAAGCAAAGGAGGCTGCCTTGGGAAAGCCTCGCTTCCACATTAACCCTTGACATCAAACTGCAGCCAAATGGGATGCTTTGCGAGATATAGTAGCCCGCTCTCTCCCAAGTGCACTGAGACCAAGTAGGTTAAAATGTTAAAAATAACAGTTTACTCTTTAATTCAAAGACCTCCAAACAATGGAGAGAAGAGGAATGAATACAAAAGAAGGCTTTGATAATCCAGCATAGGAAGAAAGGGGACAGCAATAGTTGAGGATGTGAAAATGGCAAAACCTGATATGACTTCTCTGGGGGCTTTTTCCCACACTGCTTAGTCATGCTGTTCCACATCATTGGACTTAGTGTGGAACGAGTGGGAGTTCTGGGTTTTCAACACACTACTTTTCCGAAGTCCACCGATTGAATCCAAGTACCAGGTAGTGGCTTGGAGGGCAGATGTATGGACAGTGGTGTATCTGAGCACATGCTTAGACCAGCATATTTTCAGTACCAAAACTGAGTTCCTGGTGCTTTCAGGCAAAAATCCATCCTTAGTATTTCCCCAAGATTTCCTTCATTTGAGCAGCCTATGGTGGGGCATGGGAAAGTCTATTTGTTATTGCCATCATTACACAAACAGGAAGTACGTTGTCAGTCAACGGAGCTGCCTGGATCAGAGCTGGCAATTGCCCTGTGTGACGAGCACCAGAACAGCAGCTGGGTTAAACTGATTCCACCTGAATTATTGGGCTTGGCCAGATAAGAAAGTCTTCCTGTTCAGCTGTCTATGCTTGAGCAAGAATATTTGCTTATTCTGATGTGTCATACGTATCACCTTACCCTGGGCTGTGCTTCCGGCTTAACTCAGTCCTGGCTTTGGGTTTGATTCCAGACCCCCGATTGGTTCCTGATCCCAGCTTCTGACATTTCATCATTGCTGTCCATGGCTCAGCTCTGAACCTCACAAGTTTCCCATTGGATCCTGATTCACGTCCTGGCTGCTATGATGTAGATAATTTTGTTCCTACTGTTCCCTGCTGCTCCATAGGGATTTCTCCAAGACACTCGTTCTACTCCATCCATGTATGCATACGTTGCTTAATATGATCCAACATTCTTTCCAATGTTGGGTATTGGAGCATGGGCATCCCAAATACTTTGCCTGGGCACTTGGCTTTGGCTGGTGGCAGAGAAATTTATTTTCCCCCAGTTCAGTGCCAGGTCCAAGGCTTTGAAGACTTCCTGGACACAACCAGAAGCACCTTCCAGTTGCATTTGGGAGGCCTTCTGAGGTGCAGTGAGGTCACGCATGGCCTCTTCACATATCAGAAAGCCTCTTAGAGGCTTCTGAAAGGCACTTCCGGTTTGCCGGAAAACGCTTCTGAAAGGCATTTCTGGCTTTCAGTTTGCCAGCAAGGGCCCCACATGGATTTCACTATCCACGGAATTTGGTATCCACATGTAGTCCTGGAATGGATGTCCCACTGATACCAAGGTCCCACTCTATATGGAAGTGGATTCCAGTGAACAGGACTTGCTTCCTGAGTTTATAAGATTTTTGTTGGAAGCTTCAGTGGAATCTAGGTGCTCCCACATTCAGATGAAACTAATTCGCTTGCACTGAACTCTTTTTGCATGTAGTGGTAAAGGTGCTTGATATTTCTTTCCCTTATGCCCAAACTCAGGCCATTTTTGGATCTGGCCTGCAGGTGCAATCCTAACCTAGATTCCTGGCCCAGGAATGTCACAAATGCACCATAAATGGGGTTACCAGATTCAAACAGGGACACTGTGCCTATACCTTTAACCATTGTATATAAGAGGGAATTTTGGCAGGTGCAGCTTTTTAAACCCTTCCACATTGAGCTGCACCTGCCAAAATTCCCGGTTCTGTACAATGGTTAAAGGTATAGGCACAGTGTCCCTGTTTGAATCTGGTAACCCTAACCATAAAGCACCACCCCTCTTTGTGTCAGAGAAGGCCGGCATACAAATGTGTGCCATCCTCCCAGACTACAAGGGGTGCTTTACAGTGCATTTGCAATACACTTAGGCTGGCTCAAGAAACTTGTGCTGGCCTAAATCCAGGTTAGAATTGTGTCAAGCCAAGTGTTTTTGGAGATGTGTTGGCAAAAAATGCCTGATTGCTTTCTAATTTTTTTTGTCATTTTGGACATTTCCAGCCCCCCCTCCCTCCGAGACTTCTACAATGTCTCAGTTGCCCCTTTCCAGATCATGGAATATAGTATTCCAAGATAGCTTTATCTGAACTGGCTTCCCACCTGTGGAGGTAGAGATTGACCAAATCCCCCAATACCACAGCCCAGCCTATGGTATAAGGAAGTGAGGGAGAACAAGGGCCAGGATGAATGTCACTAACCACTAATCATTGGGCCTGTTTTGCCCTCCACCTGCACATGCCCTTTTCCACTGTGGGAGAGGTTGCCATTGTTTTTCCCTCAAAGCCAAGAAACCTATGGCTTTTAATTTCATTTTAACTTGTTGGCCACTTTTTGCTATGCAACCATTTTGAGAATTTATTATTGAGAAGTATGTATATCTTCAGTATAATGAAATATGCATTTGTTCAATTCACATCTCAGCCCATTTTTTGTGTTGTTCAGCCCCATAATTGTCTGTAGAGGAAGTGCTTTGGCAATGTTGTGACCCCCTGGTTTATGTTATTGTTTTTTCTGCTCTCACCTTTTAAAATTTGTCTTTGAAGTGTTTCTATTTAAATAAGTTTCTTGTCCTTGATGAGCCTTGTTGAGTAAATATTTGGCCAATCGCTCTCATGATGGTGGTTATGAGAATAAAACCTTTTATGTCCCAGTGCCTCTCTGGAGGGAACAGTGTAATAAATATTAAATGGAAAATGTTGGGTTAATACACCTTAAACCAGTGGTTCCCAAACTGGTTAGTGGTCTAGTTCCCAAAATGGTGGGTCATGATCCAATTTTTGTTGGGCATGAAACTGACAGGACAGAATAGACTATGTGCGTCAAGGGTTAAAGAAACTGTTACTTGTGGGGGAGCACTGCTACTCAGTCACCATTATAGCCAAACCCTCTGGCATTTATAAATCAGCCAGCAGCCTCTAGGGACTCTAATAAGTTTGGGAACCTTAAACCAGCGACAGGATCTACAAATGAACAAGGGGAATGCTGGGCGGGACATAGGCGGGACTTCCGCTTGAGTGGCAGCCCGTCCGTAGCATTCCGCGGCTGCCCTGGCCTCGGGGGGGGCTCCTGCTCGCCGCGGGGGACAGGTGAGGGTCGCGCCGGGTGCCTGGGCGAGCAGCGGGGGGGGCACGCTAACCAGGGGCAGCCCCCCCGAGGCCAGGACAGCTGCGGAACGCTACAGACGGGCAGCCAATCACGCGTTAGCCCCGCGGAAGTCCCGCCCAGCGTTCCCCTTGTTCATTTGTAGATCCCATCGCTGCCTTAAACCATACCCTTTGTGTGGGTAGACTCCACACTCGGAGTGTAGCATTGTGTT
This sequence comes from Lerista edwardsae, assembly GCA_029204185.1. Taxonomy (NCBI): domain Eukaryota; kingdom Metazoa; phylum Chordata; class Lepidosauria; order Squamata; family Scincidae; genus Lerista; species Lerista edwardsae. The sequence goes on along the minus strand of JAJKFI010000019.1, from coordinate 14,334,641 downwards.
CATTCTTTTGTAGGATGTATTCAGTTGTGTTCGGTCTTTTTGAAACTGCAGTTCAGTCATGCCAAAAATTAACAATGCAATGGTGGTTTGTATAGCTGGTAACTCTAGGACAGCAATTTTCAACATTTTTCATGGTATGCTGACAAAACACTAAAATCGTTGAGGCACATCAGCTTTTGATAATTGACAAGGCCCACCATGCTGCCTATTAATAATAATAATAATAATAATTAATAATATTAATAACAATGCCTATTAATAATGGCCATGTTAATATTCTTTAAAAAATAAACAAACTGCCAAGCTCCTGTGGCCCACCTGTGGCCCATTCGCAACACTGGTTGAAAATAGCTGCTCTAGGATGTAACTTTTTGAAACAGAAAATGGTTTATTCCAGGTGATTTAAATGAAAGCCAAAGTTGCCACATGAAGTCCCATACTTTTGCAAGAAATGGAGAGAAGGTATGAGCTCCCACAGAATGATTGCAATGTTAATCTCCTCGACAGTCCAGCTGGCATTGTAAGAATAAACACTGAAGTCTCACAGGACTCAAGTTTCTCTCTCGCTTTCTTCAAACAGGTGTCCCTGGTTCCATGCCAAATGCTTCATGGGAAGGTGATTTAAGAGCTGTCAAGTGGAGTGATATGGCAAAACAACATGGAGGCTGTCATGGTAAATACAGTTTTGACCTTTCATTGTCAGTCATTGAAAGCTTGACTCTTTCCACTGAACATCTTGTGTCCCATGACTGGACTCTGTGCTGGGCTTATTTTTCCTTCTGTTTTTCTGTAGGTTTCTAAAACATCCTGGAATCTGTCTGATACTTATATTTCCCATGTACTCTGTCACTTCTATTTCTACTGAAGACATTTTGCATTCACACAGGTTTATGTTCAATCACACCGTATTCAGCGGGGCTTTTGGCAGTATTGAGATCAGCAGGATTTCCTCTTTAGTATAGGAATTGGACTCCAAAGTTCAAGAAATGTACTTCTTGTCTTGTCTACAAAGTATTTTGGACTTGCATTTCTTAAAATGATGGTTATATTTTATCTCCTGGCAGGTCATTATGTCAGAAGTATTTGCATCTATGGAACTGGTGACCTGAATTGGCTGCTGAATTCCAAACAACTGTTTGCTAACAAAGTTGAACTCAAAACATACCCACCTACTGTGGAGTGCCTAGAATTGAGACTGCGGGAGAGAGCACTGAACCAGAGTGAGATACCAGCAGAACCAAGCTGGTTCTTTTAGTAAAAAAGAGATTTGCTTGAAGCTGGTGAATGGCAGCAAACGAGAATGCAGAGCCAACATTTTCAGAGACCCATTTCTCTTTGAAGACTTCCATCTTTTGAATGGACTACAGATAATTTTTAGAACACCATATACATACTGTACATTTTTTTGCTATGATTATGTCTTTAAAACTTCCATTTTTGGAAAGAGATTATCTAATTTCATCAAGCAATCAGGTATGATTTGTTAATTCTTTGACTGCCTGTTCTGATTAACTGAATGGAAGACGATGAGTTCACCAATGGCAATGTCTAGGACCTAATGTTCAGATGAACAATTTTTGACATTGAGGATCTTTTGATGAGACATCATCTCTGAACTCAACTCACTCCTTGGACAATTCAAGTCCATTTCTGCCTGCTCTCGATCAAGATCATTATATTTCATACTTAATAGTCGGACCTGCTATTCACACTGTAACTCCACATGAACTCCCAGTATCATCCGCAGGAGGAGAAAAGGCTTCATATACTAAAGGGTGGTCCAGCTCCCTTATTTAACTCCCTTCCTATGAGCATAGCAGGAGGTCATGCTGTGGGTTGCAGTATGATAGCATAAGTTACAGAACAAAAGGAGGACTGAAAAAATGCTTCAGATGAACCACTTGTATGCTTACACTTTTGCCTTGTTTGGTTTTGCTGTTAGCTAAGAAAAGAGGAACCCTCAAAGATATATAAAAACTACTTAATTTATTAGGACTCAACATGTTTTTGAGTCCTGGCATTTTTTCTCAGGGATAACTAAACTAGTTTCTTCACAGGGAACTTTGAAAGCAATCTTTTAAGTACTCTCTAGTAAAGTTAGGGAGGAAGTCAGCTCTCCTGCTCTTCAGAAATCATTTCTGCCCATTGTTTCAATTTCTAGACCATATGATTTTGAAAAGTGAAAAAGTGATGAAAATATGTGCTTATGGTCCCAGGGAGAAATGGCAACATCAAAAAGCCAATAGTAATTTCTCCCCAGATTTTATAATTTTGAGATCCATAATTTAAAAAAGAGGTGTGTGTATTGACTCAAATACACTTTTTATTTTATTACTCACTTTTTATTTAAGTGGGATGACATTTTACTCAATTTTGCTGACAATTAGGGAAAGGTTTATTCAGTCCAAAATAACCAGTTGTTGCTTGCTTTCCATTGTATTGATGAAAATAGCATGCAAAGTCTGAAATTAACTGATACCTCAATAAAATATCAAATTTATAACAGCCTATTAGCTCAATGTCTGTTTCCTTTCATGTTGCTTGTATCTCAGTTGTGGTCTGTCAACTGTTACACTTTACCTAAATTGAAAGTATAATTTTTCCTATCGAGCAAATGCATTTGCAATTATATGGAGACTGCGTCCAGCCAAAGCTGAATACTAAAGCTGTACTCCTAACCACGCTTGCCTCAGAGGAACAGAGCTTACTTTATTTTGATGAACCTGCTCTTCCCATTTATTTCAGTGGGAAAGATTAAAGGCGCAATCCTAACCACCTTTCCAGTGCTGACATAGCCATGTCAGTGGGGCATGTTCTGCATCCTGCAGATGGGGTGCAATCACAGAGGCCCCCTCAAGGTATAGTAAGGGAATGTTTGATTCCTGACCTCAGAGCTGCATTGCCCTGAAATCTGCGTTGCTGGAAAGTTGATTAGGATTGACCCTTAGTCTGCAGGCCCAACATGGGAACAATCTATAATGACGTGTTATGCCATGGCACCCAGACTTTTGTGATAAGGTAGTCAAACATTTGCAAAGAAACAGCACATTGATTTCAATGTGGTGAACATTGGCTGGGTTGTGTCGTTTCCAACATCTTTGTACATGTTTGTTTTTGAAAACAGCATTTTCATAGTGCAACAGGCCTGGTTAGGTTATAGTCTTAAAGGTATGCAAGATAAGCATGGTCACAATTCACAATTGGCAACAATTTTTAAGCTATGTTACTTATCACTGAGACCTGTTCCATCATTTGTGGAGAGGATGATAAAGCTTAGTATAAACTCTCATTCAGTTGATTTTCTGCCTGATGTCCCAATGAAGTTATTTGATTGAAGAATGGTCCCTTTAAGGCTGGAGTCCTATCATGTTTACCCAGGAGTAAATCTAATTGAACTCAGTGGGACTTCTCAGTACACACACATAGGATTGTGTTGTGAGATACACAGGTTCTCTAAGGCTTTTCTGAATGTTCTGGAGCAGTGGTTCCCAAACTGATGGGTTGCATCCTATCAGGGAAACAGGAAAAGGGTGATGCCCTGTTAAGGGGAATGGCCCAGAAGTTGGCAGCAACACAATAGTGGAGATCATGCTGTTGCTGTCCCCCACCCACACAAAGACTTGCAAAGACCTACTTGAACTTTGGGAACCACTGTTCTGGATGTTGCCATTTCTAATGTCTGAATGCAACATCTCTAGGAGTGCCTAGGTTGCAACTAACCCTTCACACGACAGGCCTTGCTCCTTCTCATCCTACAAGGAAATGCTAGTAGCAAGGAAAGCCATACTTTTCTTCTGACCATGCAACCGACAAAACTAACCCACGAAGAAGTGATGGCTTAATTTAAATCAAGAATCTCCAGAACTTAGGGTGCAACCAGTGATGGGATCTGGAAATCAGGATCTGAAACGCTGGGCGGGACTTACGTGTGATTGGCTGCCCGCCCGTTCCGTTCTGCCGCCTGCTCGCCCGCCGCACGGGCTGCCCTGGCCTTGGAGGGGGCGCCTGCTTGCCGGGGGGGGATGGGTGGGGAGGCGCGTCGGGTGCCTGGGCGAGCAGCAGTTGGGCGCGCCAACCGGGGGCAGCCCGCGTGGCAGGCGGGCAGGCGGCGGAATGGAACGGGTGGGCTGCCAATCACACATAAGTCCCGCCCAGCGTTCCAGATCCTGATTTCCAGATCCCATCACTGGGGGGGGTGCAACCCTAACCTGGAGTTAAGTTGGCACAGTTAGGCCAGCAAAGATTGACTGGCACAAGGCAAGGGACCCTGTAAAGTATGTTTGGACCAGCAGACGGACATGCGCCATCCTCCCTGACTCCAAGAATGGTCCAAACGCGCTTTACAGTAACCCTTGTGCCAGCCAAACTTTGCTGGCCTAACTCCAGGATAGGATTGTGCCCTTAGTTTTGCATGGTCCCTTGCTCATATTATGGGGGTGGGAAAGGTGGGGGCCCTTAATGAGATGCACAATATGAAGGAGTTCTACATGTGCTGTCCTTCATGGATGTGCAAATTGGCAGTAACATGTACGTGGAAGCAGTGTTGTCATCTACTCTCTTGTAGACGGAACGCTGGGCGTGACTTAGAGTGATCGACAGCCCGTCGACTTACTTCCGCTTTCTTCGCGCTCCCCGCGCGGCTTTCCCTCGCCTCGGAGGGGGCACCTGCTCGCCCAGGCACCCGGCGCGCCCCCCACCCATCCCCCCTGGCGAGCAGGCGCTCCCTCCAAGGCAAGGGAAAGCCGCGCGGGGAGCGCGAAGAAAGCGGAAGTAAAGTGACTCGACGGGCTGTTGATCACTCTAAGTCACGCCCAGCGTTCCGTCTACAAGAGAGTAGATTACAACACTGCGTGGAAGGGCTTTGGCCATCTTCCACAGGAATGTTAAAATTATTTCTTGTTTCCCAGACATTGGGCCTCTTCTCACTGTGTCCCACTGATATCTGCTTTGTGGTTCTTAATGGCTCATCTTATTGTCTTTGTGGTCATTATTTTTTGTTGTTGCTTTTATTTACTGTAATTGGGAGCTGCTTTGAATCCCTCCTAATGGAAGAGCAAGACAGCATATACATATTTAGATAAATAGGTAAGTCCCACTCCCTGACCCTTTCCAATGTTATCCAACCCTTCCAAAACCAGTAGCAAAGGAGGCACAAAAGGGAGCTGGGCCTCTGTGCCCCCCCCCAACTTAAAACTGTGGGATAGTTCCTGTTTCCCACACCCGGACTCGGCTGTAGAAAAAACAGACTCCTTTCATACAAGTTTTGCTCCTGTGTCTTTTAACAGCAGTAGAACTGGTGAAGGTAATGCTACATCAGTTGCTTCATTTCTGCTCTTAGAAGCAAAGAAACAGGACTTTAAAACAAAAAGCAGTGTGTATTGCTGAGAACCTGTGAAGTAATAGAGAATCTCTGAACACGTGTAGAGTGGCATTCCCATCCCCTCCAGCAAGCACAACTTGAAATCCTCAATTTGGGATTTGAAGGCAGGTTTTCTAGGCAGCCGTGAGCCCCCCCCCCAATATTTCTCTTTTCAGAAATTAACCCCAAGAGTCAGACTGTAGGCGTGACCCTAGTAGATAGACTACTCCATTTGACCAATCAAAAGCCCCCTGATACAATGCATCTTATAGCAAATACATGCACCTTTCAGTTTAAACGTTAATTTATTTTTAGAAAAACGTTAGGACTACTTTTCTGTTTGAGAAAGAAATATACAAAACATATTGCTGTCATGAATAGCATGGTCTTAGAACCATATTTAGGATTAAAAATATAAGCCTCCAAAAGGCCTTGGCAAAACCTGGTGCTGAAAAGGTACCCAGGTGGGGTCGAGCAGAAGCTCCCTGGGGCTTGTATCAAGCAGACTTTCACAGCATTCTTGCATCACAAATAGGTGCTGGCCATGGACCAGGCATCAGTCCAGTTTTTGCAGCCTGTTTTCAGGTGTGACTCAGGCCACGGGAATAGATGGATGGATGGCAGAAGATTAGATCCAATGAGCATGTTGCTACCTCAGGGCTGGGGTTTTGACAATAGGCTAGCGGCTGAGTTCATTCCTTCTACTCGCTCCCTAACCTGGAGGAAATAGATCCCTTCTCTATGCATACAAAATTATCAGCAGTCATTGTTCTGAAGAACACCTTCAAACACTTCCAGAATCTCTGTTTGCACTTCTGAGTTGTGTTTAACTAAAGATATTTATTTGTGTTAATGATTAATGTTAATGATTTCTATTTGTGTTGTGTTCTTTTTATGATTGTTGACCTTGCAATGTCAGTTAATATACTGTACGAAGATCCTGAAATTCTTGTCTTGGTTTCCTTCAAGGAGCCTCCCTGTGAACATGCTGGAGGAAACAAAGGCATATTGTACTTCATGGCACTCCAAAGGCACAATCATGTGCATGTCTGCTCAGAAGTAGGTCCTGTTGTGATAAATGGAGCTTACTCCTAGGAAAGTATGAATGGGATTGCAGCCTTTGCATTTAATGATCTGTAAAACAAAACTTTGATCCATGCCTGCCGTCAATCTTCTGGGACTATTTCCAGCTCACAGTTCTTACCCTCTTCTGTACCTCAGTACACCCAACTTCTAGAGCCACTGGTAGCCGAAAAAATTGATTTTGCTTCGTTGGATGTGTATTGGCAGAAGTGCACATAAAAGGTAAAAGGTAAAGGTTTCCCCACGACCTAATGGTCTAGTCGTGACCGACTGCAGGGGGCGGTGCTCATCTCCATTTCAAAGCCTGTGGAGCTGGCATTTTGTCCGAGGACAAGCTTCCGTGGCATTGTGGCCTGCATGACTATACACCGTAGCGCACGGAACACTGTTACCTTCCCACCGAAGTGGTCCCTATTTATCTACTTGCATTTTAGGTGCTTTCGAACTGCTAGGTTGGCAGGAGCTGGGACAAGCAACGGGAGCTCACTCCGTCACGCAGTCTTGAACTCCCAACCTTGCGATCGAAAGCCCAGCAACAGCGGATTAACTTGCTGCATCACCATGTCCCATGTGCACATATCAGATACCAAATGCTTTTAGCTGACAGCTTGCATTCCATTCTGTTCTGCAAGTAGGACTTGAAAAAGGGAACGGCCTTTATTCATTTCCATCTTTCTTTCATCTGCTTTTCAGAAAAGCCTCTCTGTAAACACAGCAAAAGGGCCGATCCAGCAATTCTGGCTGTATGAGTTTGCATCTATCTTGCATTGGCATTTGTGACATTCGTATGAAATGTTAATTATGGGCACTGAGTCACTCCAAGAACATGACGTTGTCTTCTGACCTTTCAATGCCCCCCTTTCATTCTTATGATTTCCTTGAACTGACTTTGTGATTCTGACTTTGAGAATAAAACAGAAAATATCATCATGCCATTGTACAAATCGATGGTAAGGCCACACCTGGGATATTGTGTACAGTTGTAGTCGCCGAACCTCAAAAAGGACATAGTGGAGCTGGAAAAGGTGCAGAAGAGAGCAACAAAAATGATTACGGGGCTGGGGCACCTCCCTTATGAAGAAAGACTGCAGCGTTTGGGGCTCTTCAGCCTAGAAAAAAGGCACCTGAGGGGGGACATGATTGAGACATACAAAATTATGCATGGAAGGGATAGAGTCGATAGAGGGATGTTCTTTTCCCTCTCTCAAAACACCAGAACCAGGGGGCATCCGCTAAAACTGAGGGTTGGGAGAGTTAAAACAGATAAAAGGAAGTACTTTTCTACCCAGCAGGTGTAGTGGTTAATCTGTGGAACTCTTTGCCACAGGAGGTGGTGATGGGTTCTGGTCTAGATGCCTTTAAGAGAGTATTGGATGGATTTCTGGAAGAAAAGTTCATCGTGGGCTATAGGCCATGATGGATTGTGCAACCTCCTTACATTAGTAGTAGGCTACTTCAGAGTACTGGGTGCAAGGGAGTGGCAACAGGATCCAAGCTTCTTGTTGTCTCATGCCTCCCTGGGGCACCTGGTGGGCCGCTGTGAGATACAGGAAGCTGGACTAGATGGGCCTTTGGCCTGATCCAGCAGGGCTCTTCTTACGTTCTTATGTGATGCTTGTTCAGTGAGCAGGTTGGCTAATCTGCAGGGAAAAGCAGGGCTCCTATACCTTTAATCCTTAGATTGGTTTGAGACATGCAAGCCCAAATCAAACACATAGGAGCCTTATCTTCCTTTAGCTGTGAACAGCTGTTCACTGACCTGGTGCCACAAAGTCAATCCAATGAAATGAATAGCCATGTCAGGAAAGCCACATTACATTGCTAAGTGAATTTGTCTGGGGAAGGGGGTGTCAACAGCTCCCTGGTTGGATCAGAGATGGAGGCCCCTGTAGGTTACTCTGCTTGACCTCAGCTGGTCAGTGGTGGAGGGCAGGAGGTCCACACTGCTCCTTCTTGGCTTGCTCCTTACATGCAGCCTCACATGCTCTCTAGCCAGCAACCTAGACCTGACTGACCCCTCATCATTGGCCAGAGCGGGTTTTAAAGCCAGTCGTTCCACCCCCATAAAGTTTGCTCCACCCTTACTTACTCCAGAGGCAACACTTTCCTTCTTCCTGCTTATTCTAGTTGGCCCCAGCTCCAACCTCCCTCTCCTTAGCTCTCCACTCTTTTTTCCATGGACTGTGGAGATCAGGAGCCTCTTGATTACCCCTGCTAACTGGGCAAGAGGCCCTTTTCCAAGTGGTGCTCCTCTTATATTTAGCAGGGGGAGAGTAACTGTCCCTCTTCACCCCTGTGCAGTGTCTTTCTAGTGGCTGTTGCTGGTGGTGTTCTCCATTCTTCTAGATTGTGAGCCCTTTGGGACAGGGAGCCGTTTAACTTTATTATTATTATTTGCCTGTAAACCGCTTTGTGAACTTTGTGTTGAAAAGCGGTATATAAATACTATTTGAATGAATGAATGAATGAATTAGGGCTGGCTCAGATTCCTCCCCCTTTCCAGCCCCCACCTCCTTGCAGTGTTGGCAAGGGTGGCTGCCCCCTGGCTCACAACCCTTCAGCTGAAGGCGCCAGGCACAGCATGGCTGCTTGTGCTGCCAGCGCTGAAGGCGCATTTGGCCTCCCCATCGAGGAGGGCACCCCGTGAGTGTCCACTTCCTTGGTGGGGCTTGCCAAGTCGAGTGGCAGAGGCCAGGTCATGCAGCGGGCAGCCCCCGGGTCTCATGCTGAGCCGCTTGCCTGGAGATTGAGTGGCAGGCCAGCCGGTGTGTCGGCTGTCAAAGGACTGCTGCTGTGCAGTCCTTGGTGGTTTGGACGGCGGAGGCTCGTTCATCCCCTGATAAGTCAGGGCTCTGGGAGAATAACCAACAGAACAGAGCTACATTTCTGCTAATTGTGTATTCCTTTTTAAGCCATTCTCTAAACTAAAACATTCCATCCACACATACTGTACATTGATGGTATCCCACCTGTCAACCATGAACCACAAAAGAGATCTTGGCATCGTAGTGCATAGCTGCATGAAAACTGACATGATGTGCAGCAGCTACGAAGAAGGAAAATTCCATGCTGGGGGTCATTAGAAAAGGGATTGTGAATAGCACTGCAAAAATTATAGCCCCCATAGAAAACTATGGTGCGGTCACATAACAAATACGGCATATAGATCTGGTCACCACACTTCAAGAAGTTATTGTAGAACTGGAAAAGGTGCAACAGATGGCAAGCAACATTCTCAGCGGGCTGGAACACCTTCCTTCCACAGAAAGGCTGCAACATTTGAGGCTTTTTCGCTTGGAAAAACCAAGTTTGACAGGATTGGGCCCTAACTTTCTCAGCTGCTCCAGCTACCTTGGCTTCATGTTCCCGGGGAGTCAGGAGCATATTTTATCAAGGTCCCACCCCCAGCTCATTCCCAAAAGACAGACTCTGTACATTACACAGGAAAGCACCCAAACCCAGTTGACTTTCTACCTATTGATGGTATGTTTGCTTTGGTTTTCACTGGATAACTAGTTTACTGAAAGGCGAGGTCTTTGTATTTTATTTTAGGGAACTTGGTTTTGGGGAAGGGGAGTGTTATGCCTGCCCTGTTGCTCACTCACACAGATACTGGCCTGTTTGTTTCCCATTTACCCTGACGCTGAACCACAGAGATCCATTGTAAGCAGACTTTTCTCTAGCTAAATGGATCTTTTGTACCTGTACACTTTGTTGTCGTCATCGCTAAGTCATGTCTGACTCTTAGCGACCCCGTGGACCACACCACACCAAGCCTCTCTGTCCTCCATTAGCTTCCGGAGTTCGCCCAAATTCATGTTCATTGCTTCGATGACACTATCTAACCATCTCTGCCGCCCCCTTCTCCTTTTGCCTTCAATCTTTCCCAGCATGAGGGTCTTTTCTAAAGAGTCCTCTCTTCTCATGAGGTGGCCAAAGTACTTGAGCTTCAGCTTCAAACCTATACAGTACCTTTCCTCTTTTCATGTTTATGAGTCGTTCTGGTTTTGGTTGACTCTGACTGCAGTTGACCAAGCCAAATCTACCGCAGAAGGACTGAAAAGCTGAAATTTCTAAAGAATTCCCCCTCTAGAATTCAGCTCCTGACAATCAAAAGAACATAAGAGCCCTGTTGGATCAGGCCAAAGGCCATCAAGTCCTGCTTCCTGTATCTCACAGTAGCCCACCAGATGCCTCAGGGAGCAGACCAGACAACAAGATGCCTGCATCCTGTTGCCCTTCCCTTGCACCTGGCATTCTGAAGTAGCCTACTTCTAACAGAAGGAGGTTGCACCACCCAGCATGGCCTATAGCCCACGATGGGCTTTTCCTCCAGAAATCTGTCCAAATCCCCTTTTAAAGGCACCTAGGCCAGATGTCATCACCACTTCCTGTGGCAAGGAGTTCCACAGATTAATTACACACTGGGTAAAAAATGTAATCAGTGTCGTTGCTTTCAATCAATGTAATCGATGTCATTGCTTTCATTGCTGATAAATGCTAATACTTCTCACACAGAAGCATAACTGGCTGATTTGCTTCTAATTTGCCTGCTAGGCATCTAGCTAGACTAGTTTTGTTGCCAGGACACTTTTGTTGCTAGGACACTTCTTCGCTGGACTCCCTGTGCTCTTTTGTTCTCTCTTCCCCTTTGTGCACTCCCATCTCTCAGATCCCCTTCGGTTTTTCTCCCTTTAGTCTCCCTCCCATTGTTAAGTTCAATGCAGGCACACAAGACTTTCACTTTCAGCAAGTCAGACAATGAAGGAGTCGCAGACCCAGGTGGGGTCTGCAGCATAGCTGGTTGGCTGGCTGGCAAAACTGGCACTAATGCAACCATGCACCTTGGAATCCAAGAGAAGCTTATGTCATGATGCCTAGCATCACTTTGATAAACTTAGGTGGATTCTGTCTAAATCCCTGTTTGACAGAAGCCTTCTCTGTCTTTCTTCGCCTGTGAGAAAAGCCCATCAAATCAAAGTAAAGCAAGAAGTCCTAATTGATGGAAGTCACCAGTCAACCAGTCATTCATCACCACAGAGTGAGATCTGCACCTTCTGGTAACTTATCCTGGGCCTTCCTCATTTAGTGGTTTCAACTAATCTCCTAGCTATGCTATTAACCGTGGCTGAATATGCCGGAATTAGGAGGTGCAACTCTTAAGGACATGAAAAATCAATGTTATCCTATGCTAGTTGAAGGCACAGCTACAGAAGCTGGTTAAACCTCTTAAGAGTTGAGAATTGAAAAGACGGTATAATCTCTCATTGCTGGATGAGGAACTCTTCAAATGTCAATTGAAGTGCTCTTACCTGTATCTGATACAAATTCCTTGGGCAACATGACTGAGTAAGTTGCTGCTTCCTTTTGACATGTCCAAAACCAAAGAGACCAATCCCTCGAAATCTGCTCCTGTTATTATTTCCTTAATAATATTACTTGTTTTTATTTTGGAAATTTGGATTAAAAAAATTTCTAATTGGCACGCGGAACATTGATACAATCCAGCAGATTTGAAGTGTCTTTCAGTCAATTCGTCACAAATATGTGGTGTCCTTGCAGTTCTTTAATCAATCTACGAGCGTGAAAGGCATGTTTGGGGCCAAGGATATTGCTACTTTTTTTGTGCCAAAGCCACATGCATGTCTTTTAATCTGGGGGTGTAATCCTAACCCTGGGTTGTTGGAATAAGCAACCTGCCCCATATCTAGCCTGGGGCTTGGAAGTGCTGCTGCTCTACCCAAGGAAAGGGGAAATATTCACCTTCCCCTGGGTAATGCGCAGGGCTACTTGAAGCTGCACCGCCAACATCAACAGCACAACTTTGAGTGGCTGAATTGGGGCCACCTGGGACAGGATACTGGCTCCACCCACAGGCTCGCCCGTTCCCCGCCTCCCCTCACCCCATTCTGCCTTTCCCCATTACGCCTCCTTCTGCCCTCTCCAAGTCCCTGTGCTGACCTAAGAAGGCCGGCCTTACCTTCAGGCCTCCTGGCCTGGGCAACAGGGCACCAAGGCCAGTACACACCCTAACTCAACTGGCACATATGTGCTTTACGATGCATTTGCAACAGCCAAAAGCTCGCACAAGGGACTTTTGCCAGCCTTTCGGCTGGTTTGGATCGTGCCGTTACTGAGTTTAACTATGTTTCCAAAATGCATTTTTTCTGATAATAAGATTAATGCTGGCTCTCTTTTTAGCAGTCTGGCACTTTTCCACAATTTGATCGGGGAGTTTAACTCTTTTTCATTCACTGAAATAATCTTTAAAGGCTGCATTTTAATGTTGATCATTAAGAAAATAAGAAATGTTACCAAGGGCTAAATATAATAAGCAACTCTAGGTATCTTCTGCTTAATATTAGCAAAAGTATTATAAATATTATCTAATGTATTTGTTTTTTATCAAATGAACCCACAGAGCCATTCTTTGTCCATTACAACATTTAGGGCCCAATCCTTCCTCCCCTACCCCCCCCCCCCCCCCCCCCGCCAATGCAGGGACACCAAAAATGGGCAGGCTATATGCAGTGAATGGTGGATTGGGAGGCTTTGGAGGGGAAAGGGGGATCATCGTCTTTTACACCTCCATAAATCTCCGGCTCTGCAATGGGTCTCCTCAGCCTGCACTAGCCATGTAGCTCTTGTACATCTGAGATCAGAAAGGAGGCAGGAAGGGATAGGACTTGGCACAAATCATTTGCTGCCAGATCCAAGCCTTCCCCAACTGCGCCGGCCTCAAATGCAGAGCTATAATTGGACTTTGGATCTTTCTCTGCAGCATTTGGTCTGTTTGTTTCCCCTTGCCCTCTAAACTAAGGGACCAGGGTAAAAGTGCAGAGCTTCCCTATAGCTCTTTCCCTGGAAATTGTTTCCTTTTTCCTTATTTATATGACGTACCAAATGCACACTGCAAACACAAGTGAATGAGCTGTTTTTACTTAACCCTTTTCCTTATTCTTACAACTTTCATTAATAAGTCTTTGGTAACCTGGGATGTTCTCTTGAACTACTGTAGTAGTAGTAGTAGTAGGTTGGTCTTTGCCCTTTAATCAAAAGATCCCTTGTTCTGCTGGGGGCCTGTGCAGGGAGGGTTAAGGCCAGAATGGGTTTAGCTTCCCTAATCCTCTTGAAGCTACCCTAATCCTTGGTACAACCCACAAACCTTTAAAACAAGGAACTGAATAGCTAACAGATCTCCTTACTGGCGGAGATTAACACATATGCACCCACACCCACCGTTATTTTGCAAGTCTAGCTCACACACTGTTGTTCTTCTAACATTTAGTAACCAAAACAAGCCGAAATGTAACAGATCCACACCATAGCTACATGTTAATAGCAGGACATGCATTGTCTGTTGGTCTTTCTGTTCAAAGGCTTTGCAAAACTAGCCTATCCGGATCTCATAACAGCAGTTGTGTTGGTGCTTCCTAATGGACAGTGAGCTGGTGATTTGGACTGGCAGAATCCATTTATGGCCAGCCTTAGGAGCTACAGGGCCCAAGTGGGAACTGTTTTTTGCTGGACTCCAGGTTCACAGTCTATTATTTATATTTACAGGATCATGTTGCATGTATACGTTCATATTTGTCTTTTTAACTTTTTCAGAGAAGTAAATTTTTATGCTCTTCTATAATTAGCATTCCTGCCTCCTTTCTGAATTTGGGCAAACTTCGGAAGCTGGTGGAAGACAAAGAGGCCTGGTGGTCCATGGGGTCGCGAAGAGTCGGACACGACTTGGCGATTGAGCAACAACCGTCCTCTAGTGCTGGCATCTAACCTTGAAGAGACAAAACCATAGTATTGCCTCGTCTCTTTTCCCAGTGCCCCCAATGCCAATTGACAGCTTGAACATATTGATGACAACTCTCAGGGTTTGAGGAAGCAATATGAGCACAGCCTGGACCGTTCCCTTTCCCTGTAAACTCTGAAGGGACAAGCTTGCAGCTTTGGTCTATGCACGTCTACTCTGAAGTAAAGTTCATTGTCTTCAATAGGTAAAGTTCATTGTCTTCAACACCTAGGCACATGGGTATAGGATTAAAGCCTTAGAGGGTTGCCAATAGAACAATAGATATGGAGATCAGAATAAATAACTTGCATAACAGTTCCCAGACAATTAATCATTCATACTGAGAATGCCTTAAGATACAATGTACTTCCGCACTGTAAAGATTTGACACTTTATCGCTATATTCCTGCACATTGGTTAAAGCAGTGATTTTCAACCTTTTTCACTTTTGGCACACTGAGAAGGTATGAAAATGGTCAAGGCACACCATCAGTTTTTTGACAATTGATAAGACACACCATGCTCACATCCCCATTGGCCCTACTAATAAATGACCTTCTCCCAAATTCCCGCAGCACACCTGTGGCCCACTCACGGCACACCAATGTTGAAAATGGCTGGTTTACAGTGTCCCCAACAAATCCTAATATAGCTGCATATTACAGCGTTGCTACTGAAAATGAGCAACTTGTGTTCTACTTGTAAAGCATACATCCAAGGTTTGAATTAAGCAGTCTAAAACCAAAACGCTGTGGATGTGCTCCATGGGACTGAGTTCTCCGCCACTGTCCTATGGGTGCATGCTGTGTCTATTTTTTTACTGGTTTGTCCAGAACACAAAGCAATTTTTTATACTCTGAAGAATCCTTGCAACCCAAACATATCCAACTTTTCAGCACTGATGTAGTCTCAATGCAGTGACTGCACTGGTGTGATAGAAGGGGGCTCAGAGGGGAGATGTGCCCTAGGGCACTACCACGCAGTTATCCATTGCCCCTGCAGTGTGCACTTAAGAACTATGCACATGCAAGCTTTTTTTGCTTTTTTCAAAGTGAAAAAGGCAGTCGGCTGTGCCAAGCAAAAAAGCATGTGGTGTCACACCACTCCGAGTGGCCGCACACTGTTTTCGCTATTTAAAACTACTGCTTTTTTAACTTTTACTTTTTTTTTTTACTTCTGGGTCAGGGTGGAGGAGTGGTAGCATTTGTATTCCTGGCCCTAGGTGCAGTGACATATAAATCATGGGGAGGTGTGTGTGTGATACCACTAGTGGCCAAAATTGTGAAAATTGCAGTTTCTAGGAATAATACCATGATGCTATATATCATTTGATGTGGAATTTCATGAGGAATTCAATAAAACAAACCAGAGTGAAATATCTGTATTCTATCAAACGTTATGCCCAAAAAACTAGAAACTGAAAATACAACTTATGTAAAAATTGTGATTTGGTAAAATAGTGGTTTCTAGAAATAATACCATCATGTTATATTTCATTTGATGTGGAATTGCATTAGGAATTCAATGTAATGAACCAGAGTGTAATATCTTCATTCTATCAAAAATTATGGCCAAAAAACCAAAAAGATACAACTGTCTTATGTAACAAAAAGTAGATTTTCTTAACTCAAAGTGGATCAATGAAACTGTTTGAAGAGCCATTGATATGGTACTATGACAGGGCATGGAACCCTAACGTGTTAGTAAGGACACCCTTGGGAGGGGTGACACCACTAGGGACTGCCAGCACTACAAAGCAGTATTATGAGTTTTTTGTTTGTTTTGTTGTTGTTTGTCCTTCGAAATTAGGAGAGGGAGATTATCCAAATCAGTAGCCCCTTCCTCCTCTCCTATCCTCGGTCATCAACCTGGCCTTTAACCAAGGTGGCTGCAATCCTATGCACACTTTCCTGGCCGTAAACCCATTGAATACAGTGGGACTTATGTCTCATGAGTAGACATGCATAGGTCTGGGCTGTACATTATTATACAGTGCTCGCAGTTTTAGAGGTGCTTTTGGCAGATCGCTTCCGTCGTTAGCAACAGTTGCTCCTCGACTCCCAATCGTATTTGCTTTAAAATAAATTCCATCGGTTTCTATGGGACATTTCCAAGCCAGTACGCTTAAAGACTGCGGTCTAAACAGGAATAAAAATAATCCAGCTCACGATGTGTGGCGATCGTGCAGCTTGCAGGCAACAGAAAGGTTAAAGGAAACTGCGAGCAACGTGCTGCAGCTTGCCCTTCTGCCTTGATTAGGTCAACGTCCGGTCGTGCACACTACACGCTCCAGCGGGCGACTGGGAAACGAAGACCCGCCCTTGGAACGTTGGGGACCTCAGCGTTCGGAGGGGGGTGTCGCAGGCATTGATTGAATTTGAGCGAGACCTTGGGGGAAGGTCAGTCCGTGCAAGGCGTTACCCTTGGGGGGGGGGGAGGAAGGTGAGATTATTTGACTTTGCCCCTGCAAGGGGAACGGGGGAAACACGTTACCACCTCTTGCACGTACTGCGGCGGTCGCAAATCCGGAGCAGTCGAATCAAAGCAGATTTCCGGTGCGGGGGGGGGGAGAGGGGAAGAGTACCCCCTTCTCTGCTACATTTCACGGGGTCACTGCAGGGCACGCTGCCCTCGGCTGAGTGTAGGAACGGATCTCAGAAGATTGGCCGGCCTGCTAGATCCCGTCGACCTTCTCCGCACTCATTTCGTTAGCCTGACAGCTCGATTCGGGCTCTGGCTCTGACGAGGAACCCGTGTCCTCGCAAAAGGCTGGGCTGAGACTTTCCTCCTGAACTCCGCTAGCCTAGCGGGTTGCCGTCCTGCGTTGAACGCGGCTCTTCTGGACGTTTAACAAACGCATGGCGAGTGGATATTCAGCAAGCACCGCTTTTTCCAGCCCGTGGGGCGGGGCGGAGGAGTTTTGAATTGCAGTGCTGCACCTGTCGAATGTGCACCTGCCATGCGCTTGTTAAAGGCATTTTCCCGTAGACCACCTCATGTCTGCCTTCTGCTAGTTGCGACGATTCTTGCGAACAGTGCAGTCGAGAAGGGCTTGGGGTGATCCAGCCGAACCCCTCTTCGACTCTTCAGAACACGTGCGTGCTCAGGATCGGTCAACATAGAGGAGCAATGCCTTGACCGTTCAGAGGTCTGGAGTATCGCAGGTTTAAAAAACGTGTTGGCGGATCATGGGTGTGCGAAGGGGGAAGGCAGCCCTTCTGCTCTTAAATATGTTTCTTTTCTTAAATATGTTTTCTTAAATATGTTTAAATATGTTTTCTTAAATATGTTTCTTAAATATGTTCATTCTTTCTTTTTAAGGCCGTTTGGTGTCTTTTTTTTCTTATCAGGGAAATGGGCAAAAAAACAGTGTGGTGGAGGATCAATTCAAAACCCTCACTATATGGTGCCTGAATAAAAAATTAAACAAGTCAACTTTAAATTTCAGACCAGAGCAAAAAATCTGGGAAATGGGATTAGACCGTAAGAAAAAAGACACCAGAGGGCACCAAAAAACAGGAACAAGATCTGTTTTGGACTGACCCTAACCTAAAGGGCTCCTATGTGGACTTCAGCATCCTGAAGGGGCTGCTGAATCTCTCTCTCTCTCTCTCTCTCTCTCTCTCTCTCTCTCTCTCTCTCTCT
>JAJKFI010000019.1:14279779-14316749 GCA_029204185.1 Lerista edwardsae | reverse complement strand
TCTCTCTCTCTCTCTCTCTCTCTCTCTCTCTCTCTCTCTCTCTCTCTGTGAAGTATGAGACTGGGGACCCCACTCCCTCCCTGGACCCTATCCCCCCACCCCATCACCGTACCTATTCTTCTTGGTTACCATGATGAAGCCTGACTCCCATGAAAGCTATTTTAGCACAATTGCTAAGAACCCAAGCAGGCCTGGGATACGCTGCCCTGGTACCTGAGTACCATCATGCCTCCCCCTTTACCTCGTGATGCTCTAGGCCAGGGGTCAGGGAACTTTTTTACCTTTTACCCCAAAATATATTCAGATACACCGACGTTACCCCCTTGATGTTACGCCCCCCACCCCCCGGCCAGAACAAAAGAAAAAAATTACATATTGGAACCCATTACTTTTTATTTGATTAATTAATGAGCTTAATTAATGCTATGTAAATATGAAGTTGTAAAGTGTTTGGGTACACCTGCAGACCTTGAGAGAATAGAATTCAACCCTTCTGGGTCACAACAGGTTTTTTTTTTGACAACAGGTTTAGGTGCTTGGACTTAAGATTTCTCTGTATAATGAATTGAGATTGGGGCTGGCTGGCGCTCGCTCTCGCTCACACACACACACCAGTTCTGATTTTGTTTTTGTTTTCTGCTGTTCGCCTTGCCTCGTTGCCTCCCGCCTCTCTTTGTGTCCCTGACTCCCTGTGCAGGTGCAGGCACCCCAGCCCTCCCTCCGCTCGCTTGCCCGCCCACCCCACTCCTTGGGACAGCAAGACAAGGCAAACCCAGGGAGAGCCCTAGCTGCTCACAAGCAAAGAGGCACATCCACAGAAGTCCTCTCAACACACACACACATGTGCACGCCTGCGGGCACATGCGCACACGCACACACCTCAGCCGCTCACCAGAGCCTCCCCCACGCCTGCACGTCTCGTGTCCCTGCCGGGCTCCTGGGTGGCGGTGACGGCAGCAGCTCCTTGGCCTCCCCACCCAGAGCTGGTTTGGGCTCTTCCCTGGCATCGAACACCGCTGACTCCATGGCTGCCTGAGTGCCAGCCGGGAGCGGGTCTGCGCCGGCCTCACTGCCCGGAATAGGCTTGGCTTCGCTGGCTCCCCCATCACCCATCACCACCACAGTTGCAGCCACGGCCGCCATTTTCTCTGCTGTTGCTTCCTTCTCCCTCTACCAGCAGCAGGATCGATAACCACGGCCTTTTTCGCCACCTGGGAAGGGAGGGGATGCTGCCTATTGGGGGCCAAATACCTTGCCGCTTCTAATCTCCTATTGGAAGCAAGGGAAATCCATCAAGCATGAGAGGAACTTCCCACTGGTCAGAAGAGAGAACGTTGGTCATGAAGGAAGGATGAGGAAAAGCGGGCAGGGCATACTCCTATCTGTCCATTACCCCCAGGAATTTCATTTTTACCCCATTTGGGGTAATTTACCCCTGTTCCCTGACCACTGCTCTAGGCCAATAGTCTTCAACCTTTTTCATTCTTGTAAGTTGCCGCAACCCCACAGCTGAGGCTTCGCAAGCCCACTGGGGTCCTGATATGACTCCAGGGCTGAAGAATACTGGTCTAACGTATAAGTGGTTAGTGTTCCAATGTTGTTGCTTTTAGCCTGTTCATTGGACCCTGAAGCCCACCTGATTTCCAAGGAGGCAATGAAAGTGACTCAAGTGACCCCAAGTATCCGTCTGCACAGGTGAAACCTGGTTCATACCCACAGGTTGTAAGATGCAGAGTCACACACACATCCCTTTGCAGCTTTGCCTCGCTCACTGTTGAGAGCAGCTGATGCTCCAGGGTCCACCCAGCTAGGTGTGGGTTCAAGGTCTGTGAACCTGGGCTTGCAAGAATCTGGAGGGGAGGGAAACCCCCAGGGAAATCACATTAGTGGCTTGTTTTAGGTTCAGCTTGCTTTTTTAAATTCCTATCCACTGGCAGCCTCCCCTTTCTTCACTTTCTCTTTGGATTTTGCCTGCCTTGTTTTTTAACCCTTGCATTGTCCTTGCCATTCAAGGCAGCCCCCCCCCCCCAAATGGTCTTGGGCATTGGCAGCAAGAAATACCATCCCAGTTTCTGGACAAGATGGACTGGGAGGGGGTGCTGGTTGCAAGGCACCTCCCCCTTGCCCATCAATCTAACTACCACACAATTTATTTAACAAGGGTAGATAACCTATTGTTACATGACCTTCATGTTATCTTTAGTGGAATTTGTTCTATTGCGTTCTGTCTTCCCAAGGAACTCGGAGCAGTGTTCATTGACATAATGTTTGTATTTTTGTTCCAGAATGAGTGTGGACTGGGTTGGCTACGGCTATGCAGCACTGGTCACCTCAGGTGGAATAGTTGGCTATGTGAAAGCAGGTAAAGTTGGAAACCGTTCTTTTATCTTTCCCAGAGCGCAATCCTAACCTGGAGTTAGGACGGCACAATTAGGACGGCAAAGTTTGGCCAGCACAAGGGCCACTGGAAAGTATATTTGGACCACTCTTGGAGTCAGAGAAGCCAGCACACAGACGTGCCATGCGCCATCCTCCCTGACTCCGAGTGGTCCAAACGTGCTTAACTCCAGGTTAGGACTGCACACCCATTCTTCTTTATCCAGCTTGGTGATGTGAACATTCATTTGTGCTTTGTAGCCTTGGCTGGAACAATAGATTCTGTACTGTTTGAAATATATTGATACTTCTCCAGCTTGGTGGCCAAACCTGTTTCCCAGGGCTGGCCCCAGGAGTCGCAGGGCCCAATTCAATTGGATACATTGGCTTAAGGCCAGCCCTGCTGTTTCCTGAGACACACAGGAGGCACAGGATGGATGTCAGCTCTATGGAATATAAAAAGTTTTCTTCCTTCATGATTTGCAGTATTGAGCCCATCAAACCTTTAACTACCTCCCCGCCCTACAAACGCACACAAATCATGATGCACTAACATTTTTATGGCCTAAAAATTGGCTGTGACGAATTCTTTTGCTTAGTCAGCTTCAGTCTATTCTTAGGCCTCAACACCTTCTTGGGAGTAAGCCCAATTCAATATAATGGGACTTACTTCTAAGTAGACATGTCTACGCTTGCACTGTTGTTCCCCTTAGTTCAGCAGCTGCTTACAAGCCTAGCCTGATGGATGCATGATCCCATATGAGCCATAATGTGAGAAAAATAGACATGGAGGGTGCAATCCTAACCTGGAGTTAGGTCAGCACAGTTAGGCCTGCAAAGTTTGGCTGGCACAAGAGCCACCATACGGCTCTTGAATAGAGCCATAGAGGCATTGGAATAGAAAAAGAAACATAATGATATCAGGCCATAGGCAAAATTTAAGTAGACATTATCAAAACAGAACATTTACAGAACTGCAACTTTTGGAGGTTAGGATTGTGCCCTAAATGTTGGGCACCAGCATTTCCCCCTCTCAGTTTCATAAATGTGTAAATTATATATTTGAGGGGGTATTGCAAATGGGCAGGGGTGTGTGTGTGTGTGTGTGTGTGTGTGTGTGTGTGAGAGAGAGAGAGAGAGAGAGAGAGAGAGATTAGTCTTCTGATGAGTGCCATGTCATTCACTTTACTGCAGGAAGTGTTCCATCTTTAGCTGCTGGACTTCTGTTTGGTGGCTTAGCGGGATTTGGTGCATATCAGCAGTCTCAAGATCCAAAGAATGTTTGGCTTTCATTGAGTAAGTATTTCTCTCTTATACGTAACTTTTTTTTGGGGGGGGGGGGTCCCAGCACAAATATTCCTTGCCATTTTAAGCTTTAAGTCAGCCATTATGTCAGTTCTAGTCAAGTGGACCCCAAATGACCCAGGAATATGCCTGAATGGATGTATAGCTGTGTTTCACTTTCACCATTATAAATCCATACATCATTTGTACTGTTTGTCATGCTGGTGGATTTTTCATTTATTCTCTCTTAAAAAATGTCTATCCCACTTATAGCCAAGGCCCTCAAAGCAGCTCACAAACAGCATTAAAGATACAATAAAGCCAGCAGCAAATACATAGTAATCAGTTCTGGATATTGCACAACAAAAGCCTAAAGAACTTTCAGTATAGAGCAGCATTTCTCAATGTGTGCTCCTTGGATCTCCCCAGATCATTGTTGGGAGTGGAAAGGGAATCCAGAGACTAAAACTTTTGAGAACTGCTGGTGTAGAGTTAAGCTTCTCTGGAGCAGAAATGGGATTCCAGAGAGATAGGAGAAGATGATCTGGTAGCCCATTGGGGTACATATGGGAGGAAAGTCTTCAGTGCCTGGCTGAGTGAGCAGCTGAGTCTCATATATGGAATTGCCTTTGCAGATCAGCGCTTAGAGATAAGAGGACTTTAAATGGCAATCAACAATCTGTCTCTTCAGTAATTACAGTTTCTGTGTTGCTAGTTGCATCTGGTACCTTGACAGCTGTGATGGGGATGAGATTCTATAACTCCAGGAAATTCATGCCTACTGGGTTAATAGCTGGTGCCAGGTACATGACGTTCTCTTGTTCTCCAGTTGTTAATGTTTGTTCTTTGGTTTGGGTAAGCAAGAAATGTGGCCTGGTCTGTCTTGTGATTATGTTAGCGAAAGTTACAGCCGCTTGGCTTATACGAGCACCAGTACTTTCTGAAATGCTGATTTACTTTTGTCTTTAAACAGTCTATTAATGGTGGGGAAACTTGGACTACAGATGATGGAGAAACCCCTTCAGCCATAATTGTAAAACAGGCAAGAAGCAGATACGATGCCTGAAGAGACAGCTTTCTGAAACACCCTGCTTGAAATGAACAGCAGATATAACTGTTTTATTCACTTGGTACTGAAGATATATATTTTTTTAAACCACAGCATCTTTAATTACAAAGGCATCAGGTTTCAACGGAATCAGGATATGATCAGTATTGGCTATCATTGCACAATTGTAGAGCCAATAGCTAGCGAATCAAGGCACACTTCACACATGTGTACATTTCTTCCCATAGATCTGAACATTTTAAGTTGACAAATGGAAGAAAGTGATAGCCAGCGCAATGATGCCTATCATGAAACATCCTTGTTTAACTCATACCTGATCATCCTGTGCCTACTTCTGCATTTGTCTTGATAAACTGAAATTCTGCATTCTATATATGGCTTCATCCAATAATATAGGACTAAGCTCATTTGTTACTATTCCTACAAGGCTGCAATCAAGACTGAAAGGTTTAAGAATATGAATAGCCTATGAAAAAAAGTTTTATTTCCTCTTTAAACTCAGGTGAACATTTGCTAAATCACTGTAAAAAGCGATAACAGACAAACGATACATCGGAGTCACATCTTGTAACAACTTGGTTACTAATAAAAAATTTGTGTGTTTCAAAGTACCATTCACTACAGAAGATAAGACTTGGCGCTCTCTCTCTCTCTCTCTCTCTCTCTCTCTCTCTCTCTGTGTGTGTGTGTGTGTGTGTGTGTTAAAAGAGAGCAAGCATATACAAACTAACAACTGCTATAAACTTTTGGCTTTCCTTGATCAATGGTTCCTTAAAACATTTGTCGGTGGCTAGCTGAATTCAAAGTGATTCTGGCATTGATGTAGAATTTGATGGGTGCTATGATGTGAACATAGAGTTGCTTTGTCTTTCCTGTTCACAAATGCTTCAGAGTTTGTATTCTAGAGGCTACTGGATTATATTGCGCACACACACACCCTACAATACTGAACCTGTTCCTTAAAAAAGAAAACAATGCAGCTGCAATACTACACTTTTCAGAACCCACTGATTTCAGTGGAAGACATTTAAGTGCTTCATCTAATTTAAGATTGGTGGAACTAGAAAGTGCTTAGCATTGGATGGATTGTGTTCACAGCTCTTCGAATGATGAATACCTTCCCCTCCCGCTTCTTGTTCCCGATTAAAACAAAAAATTGCAAAGCAAACAGAAGCTGAAGCAATGCCCCCACCCTGACTCTTAGGGCGCAGTCCTAACCTGGAATTAGGCTGACACAAGTCACTTGTGGCAGCTTGGGAGAGTCACAAATGTGGCAAGCTGAAATTAAATCCGGATAAGACAGAGGTGCTTTTGGTTCGGAAATCCACAGCTCGGGTATTGAACTATCGTCCTGCTCTGAATGGGGTTGCACTTCCTCTGAAGGAGCAGGTTCGCAGCTTGGGGGTTCTCCTGGATCCACAGCTACACCTGGAGTCCCAGGTGGCGGCGGTGGCCAGGGGAGCCTTTGCTCAGCTTCGGCTGATTCGCCAGCTGCGGCCGTACCTGAGTTGTGCGGACCTGGCCACAGTGACCCACGCCCTAGTGACATCTAGATTAGACTATTGCAATGCGCTCTACGTGGGGCTGCCTTTGAAGACGGTCCGGAAATTACAGCTAGTGCAGAACGCGGCGGCTCGGGTGGTTGCTGGGGCACGTCGGTTTGACTCTGTCGAGCCGTTGCTCCGGCGACTGCACTGGCTGCCGGTTCTGTTCTGGGCCCAATGCAAGGTGCTAGTTTTGACTTTTAAAGCCCTTTACGGCTCGGGTCCGGGGTATTTGAGGGACCGCCTCCTTCCATATAATCCTACCCCTACTCTTAGATCATCTGGGGGGGGGGGCCCTTCTGACTGTGCCGCATCCAGGAGAAGTGAGAGGGGCGGTGGCCAGGAAGAGGGCCTTTTCGGTGGTGGCTCCCCAACTTTGGAACACCCTCCCCTTCGAATTGAGAACTGCCCCCTCTTTATTAACTTTCCGGCGGGGGCTGAAGACCTTTTTATTTCAAAAAGCTTTTAACTGTTGACAGGTTGGCTGGCTGGCTGGTTATACTTTTATATTTTATGATCCACATGGCCTGTTTTAAATTATGTTGTTTTAGTTTTGTTTTATTGTACTTTAATATTGTTTTTAATGTTAAGTTTTTATATTTTATACTGTTGTAATGCCGCCTTGAGTGCCTTCGGGCAATAGGCGGGGTACAAATTCAATAAATAATAATATAATAATAATAATAATAATAAAGCACATTTGCACCACGCTTGGAGTCAGGCGGGCCAGTGCATGGACGTGCACCATCCTCCCTGTCTCCAAGAGTGGCTCAAATAAGCTTTACGGACGGTGCATTTGTGACACTCCTAGTCCTTTGTGCCGGCCTAACTGCAGATTAGGATTGCGCCCTTAGTGGAACATTCCATCTCCATATGTGGGACTGGCTTGTATACTAGTAAAAGGGGGGGGGAGAATATATTTTTAGAAACTTAACAAAAAAGTTCTAAATGCAGATGCAGGTAGAATAGGTCTACATAACTTCACTGAAGAGAATACTTCTCATGGCAGAAGCAGCAAAGAATCTTATACGCCTGCATCTTATCCAGTTTTTTATGCTAGAGGGTGAGATGAGATTCTAATTGCAATCCAGGATCAGCTATTCTACACAATTCCAGTTATTCAGCTTTTACTTTTCTTCTCCATTCTCCTCTCCTCCATCTCAGGTTTGACATTAAATACCCTCCCTTGTTCCATTTCTGTAAAATAGTGTACGTGCAAGTCTCAGGCTATAATACTATGCATGGTTACCTAGCAGTAAGCACTGCTGAACACACTGGGACCTTCTTCTTAGTAAACATGCATACATTTGTGATGGACACATGGAACATCACATCAAAAAACACAGGGGCCTCATCCCCAAGATTGTCCTCAACTTACTCCTCTGGCCTGAGGTCATTACAATGTGCATTTCTCTACTTCACTGGCTAGTTAGAATAGAAAAAGAAACAATGATATCAGGCCATAGGCAAAGTTGAACTAGACATTATCGAAACAGACCATTTACAGAACTGTAACTTTTGGAGACCCATATTCTGTGTAACACGTTCCTCCACCCTGGAATTGGGCCCTTAAGTGGTGCAGGGCTGTGAAAATTATTAGATGGCTTTTCTAATGGAAGGCTGCTATAGTCTTGTATTCCTGAGAAGTTAACTTTATTATAAAACAAGTGATCTGAAAACCAGCCTAGTCATGAAGGCAAGTTTCTTACTTTTACTAACATGTGAAACCTATAAGTGGATACCTACAAAATAGCATTTCAGTTACACAGTGAACAATGTACGTTTGGACAGACTGAAAACACACCATTCAACACCAGATCTTCATTCAAAATCTTCAGAGTAAGAGCCTGGAATTGCTGCAAGGGGATATAGTATGGTCAGCATAAAAGGAACCGTGAAAACTACTGAAGCCAGTGAATCAATGATATCACTTTTTGAACTCGGTGCTGCGAGTTATACCAAGGGTTCAGCCTTAAACACATCAGTAAATCCTACTGAAATCAAGAAAGCCTACTCAAGTGAATTTTTGTCTGAGTCCTAATTCAAGCCTCAAATCAACCAATAAATACACTATAACAGAAATATACAGTTTAAAAAAGTTAATAAAATACATATAAAATACTTATTAATCTGCAAATAAATCTTTAACATTTTACATCTTTAAAATAAATGTACAATACATGCTACTTTAAACATTTTGGATTGTCAGGTTTAATATAACAAGTATTACAACATTTAGCAGATGAAGAAACATATAGTTCAAAATGATGAAACCTGAGAGCGCAAGATTCCCATTGTCAGTATTAGCAAATCTAATAAAGACAGAAATGCCTTAAAATAGCACATATGTTTGGAGTCACTGTGTAATTTATGGCATCCAAAAGAAGGAAGGAGGGTACAGGGGTATCACAGATAATTGGCCACTAATTCTATACTACAAAAACAGGGTCATGAGAATGAATGCTCTGGCAGTTGTTACCAGGTTTAAGCAAGTCCTTCAGGAATGCGTGCAGAATTCTGTACTTGTTCAGCTTTGGTTACCATAAGAAGGCACTACAGTTAGGCAGGACTAAGATCAGCTAATTGGACAAATGTAGTGAAGACAGAGTTCAAAAACACAATGGCGTTAGGCTTCCTAGAAATGATTTTGATGCAACAGCAAAACTCCCCTTCCACAAAATGAAGGAAGACTGGAGAGTGATTTGTTTGCATATGAATGGAGAAGGGGACATCAGCTTAGAGCCTGCTAAGTACATTGCTAAGACTACATTCAATTACTACATGTCTGTTTCCTGGCTTAGCTATTACGTTAACTGGCTTTTAGGGTTAGCTTTCACAACAACATTCACACACATTTCCCAATCACAGGAGATTACACCTGCAAGTAAATCACCTGCGTAACTTGCATCTCCAATCGGTCCTTACATATTAGGGCTCCAATTCATATGCTTATAGACCTCTTGAGCAAGTCTTCAGCAGATGCATGTGTGTAGCACAATACTGTGCATGAGGGTCTGTGGTTTGAGGCCAAGATATTTTACAGATGAACCTCTTTCAAACCCACTCATGAGGTTTAAGGCCCACAGAGCAGCCATGCGTGCATCAGTAAGGAAATGGCGTATGCAGGGAAAATGTTTTAACACTTTCACACATACATCTGCAGGAATTGCACGCACAAGGTTCCTATGCCTGCAAACTGTGAAATGGACTTGGCCCTTAAAGATACACCACCTTTGTAAACACTTATTAGTGGTCTCATTGAGTACCTCTGGAGTCAGTTACCCAAAAGCAGTAAGACTATAGGAAAACTAAAGAAAAAAAAGACAAATGTGATGTTCAGCACCTTTGCTGCTGGATAGACATTGCAATAGAGAATTCTCCTCTGACCTACTCACATTGCTTTCATTGTTCAATTTCAACTATTAAAAAAAAACATGTTGAAAGCAACATCTGCTTGAAAGTCACCTTTACCTCCACCTTTTGCTCATCTGTTGTATATACTGAGCTATCTATAATTGTCAAAGGCTAACGCACAAGCTCTTATGCTACTTAAACATATTTTATCAGAACATATTGAAGGGATCCAGTAAAACCATCCATCTAGTAAGATTTCTGTTAGCTTTGGCAAAACACTTTGGAGAATACTTTGGGATTTTTGTTAACACCCTACCTCAGAGACACTGTTTTGAAGACTGCTTTCTAAATAAAATGTATTTATTATTTTTCCCTAGAAGCAATAAAATACAGGCTCTCATTTGTTTCCAGAATTCTATTGGTAGAAGTGTGTTCCAAGTGTCCCAGAATAAAATGATGGTATGAATTTAATAGTCACAGTAAGTCTATATGGTGTGAGAAAGCACTTCTACCGATGTCCTCCATACTTGGCAACCCAGTCTGTTCTTCCATGCACTGGCTGTACTGGTGGTGGGCGAGTTAAAATGTTCATGCCTTTTGCTGCTGGGTTGTAAGTGGGACCTGGTATCTGAGCACGAGCAGCTTTTGTTTTCCAAGTATATTCTGGGGGAGAAAAAAAAAAACACCACTAAATAAATACAAGCCAAAGTCCAGCAGTCAATTAATTTTTGACTAGTAAGGAGTCTCATGAGTTTGCAGTACTTGACACAATTATCGGTGGGAAGACATACGAGGCAGAAGCAATCTGGACATGAAGTGCTTTGCCCCTGGATTCATCTAGAGAAGAACTTGCTCTTTGCTTTCCTGCCATTGCAAGGTGGCACCAGCAGCATGTGGTAGTCAAGGGTCATGCCAATGGCACAGGCACCAGGTGTTGGGTAAGAGGGTCTGTTAGTCTGCTATGTGGTAGATGGAAATTGGATCCTGCCGTCACCAAGAACTTATTATTTATTTATTTATTAATCGATTTTTACCCCGCCTTTTGTGCCCGAAGGCACCCAAGGCGGCATTACAAAATATATATTAAAAATACAACATAACAATTAACATTAAAAACAGTTAAAACAGTATTAAACAACAATAGCAAAAAATAAAAACCACAAACAATTTAAAAACAGTTTAAAAAAACAAAACAAAAAACAAACCCCGTGAATCATAATAACCAGCTGGCCAACCTGTCAGCAGTTAAAAGCTTTTTGGAATAAAAAGGTCTTCAGCCCCCGCCGAAATGTAAACAAAGAGGGAGCAGTTCTCAATTCTAGGGGAAGGGTGTTCCAAAGTTGGGGGGCCACCACCGAGAAGGCCCTCTTCCTGGCCGCCGCCCCTCTCACTTCTCCTGGCGGCGGCACAGTCAAAAGGGCCCCCCCCAGATGATCTAAGAGTACGGGTTGGATTATATGGAAGGAGGCGGTCCCTCAAATACCCCGGACCCGAGCCGTAAAGGGCTTTAAAGGTCAAGACTAGCACTTTGAATTGGGCCCGGAACAGAACCGGCAGCCAGTGTAGTCGCCGAAGCAACGGCTCGACAGAGTCAAACCGACGTGCCCCAGCAACCACCCGAGCCGCCGCGTTCTGTACTAGTTGTAATTTCCGGACCGTCTTCAAAGGCAGCCCCACGTAGAGCGCATTGCAATAATCTAATCTAGATGTCACTAGGGCATGGGTCACTGTGGCCAGGTCCGCACAGCTCAGGTACGGCCGCAGCTGGCGAATCAGCCGAAGCTGAGCAAAGGCTCCCCTGGCCACCGCCGCCACCTGGGACTCCAGGTGTAGCTGTGGATCCAGGAGAACCCCCAAGCTGCGAACCTGCTCCTTCAGAGGAAGTGCAACCCCATTCAGAGCAGGACGATAGTCCAATACCCGAGCTGTGGATTTGAACTTCGTTCAAATGTGTTTTAAAACTGCATAAAGGTCTAAATTGTGGAAAGGCTAGATAAATATTTTAAATAAATAAAGAGATAGCTAATTATATTGTTAACACAAATGAGAAAATTCTACTCTCGCAGTTTAGTTTGGTTTGCATTAGGTGTTGGCAAGAGGAGGAAAGTGGGACATTTATCTTTAATTCTGCTGAAGTGATGACATACAGTGGATTGCCAAAGAGATAGCTAAACGTTTTTTCAAACCCTTAAATTGTTACAGTAATAGATGATACCATACAAATTAAGTATGATTCCATACAATGCTCCTAAGATGGCTATTTCACCCCAGGGCAGTTTGACTGTCTATAATATATCCCCAAGTGGCATGGAAAGTCACAGGAGCTTTCATTTATGCACTGAGACAATGACCTCAAACCTGGGGAGCATCCATACACATGGCTAATGGCTTAGACTAACTTCTTTTTCTCCAAAAAAACAGTCTCCAGTATCATTTCACAACCTCCTTTCAGAATTCCCTTGAGTTCCAGAAGCGGTGTGACATGTAGCACTGGAGGTACTGTTTTTGAGAGACAACCCCTAAGCCTTTCTGGGAGCATGAAGGCACTGTATGGATGGTTCTCTAGATTAGACAGAATAGCCACTGCAACACAGAGTTATTATGATCTTCCCCAAACTTGGAAAAAGTGTTCACCAAGAATACTAATGAAATGAAAAAAAATTTCTAATGAAAAACCTGAATACACATTCAAAACAGGACTAGTGACATTTCCACATCACATTCTATAACAAATCTATTTATGACTACCATTCAGAACCATTGCCACCATCTTGACACCTACATCTCTATAAATAATGTATTGCATTATGTTGAACATACAAAACACATGCAATACCATAAACATTCACTATTAATCCTGCCATGATATGTCACATAATGACATATTACCCAAAAATTGCAAGTCACATTACCCCACCCACTGCACTGAACAAAAAATAAATGTTCAACCTGTCAAAAAGGAACCCAAACGCTACAGATCAGGAGTATCAGGGGCCACACATGGCCCACTGAACCTCTTCTCCTAGCCCGCAAGTTTCACTCCCTCCAAACGTGACTGCTCCAGTCGCATCCAGAGGATATTCTGATGGCTGGGGAGACTGCACGCTGCCTCCCTGACCAACAGAATGACGTTGTGAGGCCTTGGAATACCTTAAGACATCACTTCTGGTTTTGGGAAAAACTGGAAGTGACATTTTAAGGCCTTAAAGGGCCTTCTTAGGCCTGAGAAGTGCCTCTGGACGTGACCGGACTGGTGGAGGGGCCTGTCCCGGAACATCAGACCTTGGGGGTTCAGTGGGGGCCAGGGTCTGGTCACAGGAGGGTCATGTGACACTGGCCCTCAGCAGGTACTATGATGTGGCCCCTGGGGTGAAATGAGTTTGACAACTCTGATACAAATTTTAAAGTGTGCTTCTTTTCTGTGATAATCTTATAATCTAAATAAATGATTACACATGGCCAAACAAAGAAACAAACAAAATGCCCTTCACTTTTCAAAATCTTTTTTAAAAACAATTTTCCTCATTGTGGCTAGTAAACATTTTTGGCAGTAACTCTGTTTCTTATTTCTAAAAGGTTTGACCAAACTTGACAAAAATACTGAAAAGAGCATCCGCCAGTATAGCTGAAGACTCATAAAGCTTTAAAAAAAAAAAAAAAGGAGGGGCAAATACAATACAGCTTACAAAGAGGGCTTTTTAAAAAATGGCTGCCAGTTGCTTTATCAAAAGTAAACACAGAGTCCCAGGTGGAAATCCCTCAAAGCAGGTTGGGGAAAATTGTCCCTATCAAGAATGAAAGGTAAAAAAATGTCAGGACTTCCCAAATCCAAAACCTGCCAAGAGCTGGGGAAATCCAGTCTATCCCTGCTTTCATCCTTTACTGCACTCTTCAGAACTCCTGTTTATTCCTCTGACTAGTCATGAAATGAATCCCATTGGATCAGGCCCACAGTGGCCCACCAGATGCCTCAGGAGCACACGAGACAACAAGATGTCTGCATCCTACTGCCACTCCCTTACATCTGGCATTCTGATGTAGCCTATTTCTAAAACCAGAAGGTTGCACATATCCATCATGGCTTGTAACCTGTGATAGAAATCACAGAAATATGTTTTTGAAAGGCAGAAATCTGTTTCTGAAAGGCAGAAGGCATTTCTTCTAGAAATCTGTTTTTTTAAAGGCACCCAGACCAGACGCCATCACATCCTGTGGCAAGAAGTTCCACAGATTAATTACCCTCTGGGTAAAAAAGTATTTTCTTTTAACTGTTCTAACTCTCCCAACACTCAATTTTAGTGGATGCCCCCTAGTTCTGGTGCTGTGAGAGAGGGAAAAGAATAGAATAGTCCTACAGAATAGCACAAAGAGGGCTAGCTCAGCTTGAGGCTGACCACTGGCTTTGTTTGTTTCTTCAGCATAGTGAATGCTGTTCCTCAACTCCCCAGGAAGTAAATGCCTCAGTCTATTCTAGAACTTCCAATTTGTAATTCCTCGTAAGGAAAGGTGTTGGTTTCTGGTGAGTAAGATAGGATTACTAAACCCAGTGGGCTTACATCTGAGTAAAATAAATAACCATTTTCAAACACCTCTACTCATCACAGGCAGTGGCTGGTATTCCTGGGATAATGGTTGAAGAGGAAAGGAATAGCTGGTAATATTGTCAGGAAGGGAGTGGATGAGTTCATCCACTCAATTTGCATCCACGGCAATTTGTAAGCACTTGGTACTAAAAGACCTCTGCATGCAATAATGGTGATGCTCTGCCCTATCTATTATAGCCACTGTGTGTGAACAATTATCTTGCAGAATCTGCTTTCTATGGTTTCCACAAGGCAGGCCAATCATATCTTGTAGATTGATCCGTACACATCATCTTGATTACATCTTGATTTAAAATTGAGATAGCAATCCTTTCACACACACAAACACACTCAAGGAGAGTATGCAGGAAGCTTTGCTTTCTACCATTATACCTCATTACATAAGCAAATTATTTCTACTGTAGCTTAATAATGTTACCTTTCTTTGTGTCACAGATGTTAGGAAGATCTGATAGGCAGAATAAATGAAGTAATGAAAGAGCATTTGAGAAAAACAGGTTTGAGAACATGACAAATAAATGATCAAGAACATGTTTGTTCCATAAGGAAAAAAAGCTAGAGGATTACAGAAAAGTTAATTCACAATGGATATCAAGGAAAAAGAGATGAATAGTTACATCTTCACTAAATAAATGTGTCTGCCCCAGTGATATTATTAAAATGTTATTCTGACTACTTCCAATTCCTTAGAGGATTTCTTCCACAGATTAACTGAGCTTGATTGTAGGTTTTCCTCTAATGTTTAAAAGAAACAATCACTTCTCAGGTTTACCTTAAAGCACACAGAGTTGCATCATAACGTTTCTTTCCCCCTATGGATAGAGTCCTTCTGCAGGTGGAAGGAAACCTTAGGATCCAATCAATTGATAGGAGTAGCTTTGCCATCTTTTTTTTTCTTGTGCAATTAACAGCAGTATAGGAAAGCGGAAAAATCAGTAGGCACAGCTTCTCCTCACTGTGGAAATACTGAGATGAATCTACTGAATGTGCATCTACATACTGAATCTACCGAATCTGTTTGGAGTAGTTGTTGAGCATGAGACTTGGACTGGTGACACCAGGGTTCAAATTCTCGCTCATTCACAAAACACTGGGTGACCTTGAGACAGTCACCACGTTTTAGCCCAACCTTCCTCTTAAGGTTGTTGTGAGGTATAAGGATGTGGGCAAGAGAGGGCCTTGAGCTCCTTGGAAAACGGATGGGATCAAATGTTAGTTTTTGCTTACTTGGGAGTAATTGAAAACCCAAGATCTTTGCAGAAAAAGAAACTGGCAACTCGAGTCGAGACAAACAACTCAACTTGTAATATAATTAAGCCATGTTCTTGAAGATTCATCAAAGGTCCGTTTTATGTCACAAATGGCAAACACTTATATTCAGTGCATGTAAATAACTGGAGATTTAACTGGATGAGGTCAAAGGTGATTGGACACGGTGGGGACCAAACATATTTACAGTGTAAATGTAAACATGCTTACTCAGAATCAAGTCCCACTAGGTTGAAAGCCTCACAGTGAAGTATGTAGCCTCATACTCTAGATTAGTGGGCCAGCTGGCTTGGGGGGACTACCCCCTCTATCACCTTGGTATTTGACGTTTCAAGTGCTGTAATGGATTTCCTTGTTGCAAACATCAAGGACCATGCAGAATAAGACAATCAGGGCTTTGCACTCACTATGGCTGCTCCTATGTTTCCTACCTCAAGACTGCTCTGCCCACACCCTGGTTCCGCTCTCATTCTCTAAAAAGCCACTTCCACATCCCTTATATCCAGGTGGGGATAACGAGCCACCTGCAACAGTGAGTCAGTAAAACACACATTTTCTAACAAGACTGTCACCTTCCAAAATACGGGGTTTTCAGTTAAGTACTGCCAGCTTGTTACATCCTTTTTAAATTTAAGTCTTTATCAAAATAAAACATACCTACAGCCCAATCCTATTGGGCTGCCCCACTGATGGAACATGCAGCCAGCCAGCACTGGCTGCTGCAAAGCAGCTGTAAAGCACACTCCAACAGGGCACTGAGCAGCATGCTGTTGCAGCATCGGCAGGAAGGCCAGAGCCTTCCTGTGCAAGTTGATGCTGAAGCAGGTAAGCCAAGCCGGGAGGGGAGGGGGAGAGGGCGGAAAAGGGGGGGAGAGGGGTGAACCTTGGCAAGCAGGGTGGAGGAAAGGAAGCAGGAAGGCTGTGGAAGGGGCAGTGGATCCAGCAGCGATGGCACACGCTGGATCCTATCCCCGCCAACAGCAGCCTCCCTTCCTCCTTTCCCTCTGCAGACCTGCGCCAGTGAAATAGCTGGTACAGGTTTGAGGAAACCCATTGTGAGGTGGGAGGCACATGGAGGTGTAAAGGGATTTAAATCCCATTTCCCTTCCTCCACTGGATACAGCATGCACCTTTCTAGTGCAGTTGAACCAGCATGGCGGAAAGGATAGGATTGGGCTGTTATACTCATTGGTGTAAGTGAAATGAATAAACCTGAACATACGTAAGTATAACATAACATACGTGTTCAGCATTTGAATAGCCTCCGTTACCAAAAACAGATGTAGAGGCCAGGTCATTCAGGCCTTTTGTATGTTCTTAAAACATGAAGTAAGAGCTTGTATTAATTTCAACTGGCCTGTGTAGCTATTCCTTTAATTATGGCTTGATCTACAGCAACAAGCAAATGATCTTGTTTTTAATTTTTTCCCATAATGTGAAAAGCTTCACCAAATCCCTCCGTATCATGCTGCTGCTAAAGGCACAGCTACTAAGACCAGGTGAAAAGCTGGCTCCCCTAGGGTGAAATTGGTTTTAACCAATATAATAAGCTGTTGTAGCCTACACAGCTACTAGTAAATTACTGAATTCATCTACCCAATCCTTGTTTTCATTATTTAACAAACACTTCTTCTAATTAATTAACACATTTCTGGCAGAAGGCTCCAGGCATGTATTTCTTGTTATGGAAGTTGTAACAAGTAATAACTTATTAGCCATGCATGCTTTAATAGAAAGCACAATTTGCATCTGTTCCAGAGAAAATTAATCATATATTTAACAGAAAACAAAGATGTTAAGCAATGTAAGGCTGCAGTTCTGGAAGTGATTATTAACAAAATAATAAGGTTCAATGATGTACAGCACCCACCAAGAGTAACTGTAATACTCCGGAATGTATTTGGCCAGCCCTTGAATAATGAGGTAAGTATGCCTTTTTAATCCCTCCTAATGAGAGTCAAAATGAAAAGCCAAGAAGAAGGGAAGGTTTTTTTTATATAAAAACTGAAGAAAATTTAACTGGGGAGCAATGTTACCATGGAAACTCAATTAAACTTAACAATGATTACTGCTGATTGTATAATACCAGTTTTATTAAGAGAACCGAAGGGCCCATTCTAATACAAAATTAACATACAATAAGTTAGATCTTTTCTACCGCATTACTTAAGGCTGTTTCTGTTTTTCCCAGTTGGGCAACCAGTCCACATCTTTTAGGAATGTGGAAGAGATAAAGCAGCCAAAAATATTTAGCACCATTTGTTTCACTACATTATAAGATAGACTATTACAAAGGCTTACCTGTGGATGATGCACCAAGAGGTGCTAGTTGTATTCTCTGGCCAGCTGAACCAACCTCTTTTTTGTGAAAAGAAGGGATATATCCTCCAGGGGCATTGTATGTAGCACCTACAAAGCCGGAATTTCCTGTCAACAGATACAAAGTTTAAAAAGTTTTTCAGGAGGATTCATACACACACATTCTTGTTAATATTTACATTATCATTTTAATACAGTACAATTCACACAGAGGACTCCAACAACACAAGGACACAGAGGACTGTATACTTTGCAGAATGTATGCTACAATCATGGAAGCCATTTTCTCTACCACCACCACCCAATAAGAACACAAGAAAAGACCTTCTGGATCAAACCAAAGGCCCATCTAGCTCAGCATCCTGTTTCCCACAGTGGCTTACCAGATGCTCTGGGAAGCCCAGAAGCAGGGGAGAATGGCACCTCTCCCCCCTGCTACTGCTGCTCAGCAACTGGTATTAAGAGGTGTGCTGTCCTGAACCTGGAGCTACAGAGCTATACAGAGTCATCATGACTAGTAACCACACATTGACCAATCCTTGAATTTGTCCAATCTCCTTTTAAAGACTTCAAGCTAGTGATACATCAGTCTGGCTCTTTGCTCTCCAAGCAGGCGTCTAGCTCCATGTACACTACACATGTTTAATGAATATCTCCTGCATGCCTAGAAATAAAATATTGATCATGTAAGGATTTAGTCAGTCATGCAAAAGGCCAGTGCCTTGCTGCTGGTTAGCAAAAGCTTCTTGGCTGAGCTCAAACCTATCTTGCCTGGCTCCCAGTCTGCACCGTGGTCCAGCGAATTACAGCCCCCGCCTTATCTGAGTGCTGTTGAGGCTCCTCTTGTGACTTGTTCCAGTCTCTCTCCTGGCAAACGGGTTTCTTCCAACAGGTGAATTGGAAGACTCACAGGGACTCAAACCCTTGCCGTGAAAGAGACCTGACTGTTTGTTTCACATGGTGCCACCATTTTCAAACACCACTACAAATAAGGATAAAAACAAGGAAGTGCCAAATAACGCACATCAGGGCAACAGTCTAACTTCACATCGAATTAGTAGTGAACTGGAAATAAAGCACATGCAAATGTTAGTGACCAGGAAAGAGATCCTGTGGTTAAGGTGAATAGCTGAATGAAATATTAATTTAGTGTTGATACTGAAAAAGGCCAATTCCATTCTATCAGCTATTAGGAAAGGGACTGAAAATAAAATGGCTGGTACTATAATGTCTTTTATGGGAATATATGGTGTGGCTACATTTGGAATACTGTGTACAGTTGTGGTTGCTCCAACTACAAAATGGAATAACTGAGCTGCAAAAGGTGCAGAAAAGAAAAAACATAGATTAGGTAGTAGGATAGTGTTCTCTACGGGGAAGGTTAAAGCTGTTGAAGGTTTTTAGACAGAGGTTTGAAAAATTACACATGGTGTGGAAATAGTGAGAAGAGTCTCTCCCTCACTCACTCACTCACTCACTCACTCACTCACACACACACACACACACACACACACACACACACACACACCTCCCTCCCTCCCTCTGGGTCAGCTAATGAAACTGACTGGCAATAGACTCAGAACAGAAGATAAAGAACTTCTTCAAACAATAATTAATCTATGGAGTTCTCTGGTACAAGATGCGAAAGCGGCCACTAGTTCACAGGGTTTTAAAAAGGGCTTAGACACATTCATAGAGGAGGAAAGGCCTACCAATAACTATAAATCACGGGTGCTACACTCAAGGATTCAGAGATAGTGTGCCACTAAACATCAGTTGATTGGGAGTAAAAGAAAGGGCGAGGCCTCATGTATTTCTGGCCAACCTTAGCCTTATTAACCTTACACTGAGACAGTCTATGTTGACAGTATGATAGGATCTTCTGCATGGTGGCAGGCTGTAAGTGAAACTCCCTACTCTAAGAGGCTAAGGTGGCACCCACGCTGCCTTTCTTTTGATGACAACAGAAGACTATTTTACTTTAGTTTTCAGAGTTTATCACTTTGTTGGGTTTATTTTGTTTGTTGCTGCCTTGATTGTTTTATTGTTTTCTCTGTTGTAGTTGTAATTTTTCTGATTTTGTTGTTTTTATCTATTGTTATACTTAATGTTTTTAAACTTTGTTGAAAGATACTTTGGGTGCCTCTCAATCTGGCATACAGCTAGTCTTTTTATATAGTTGTAAGTTTGTTTGTCTTGGTTGTTGTAACAGTAATAAAATTTAAAAAGGAAGAAATGGTGTGTAGCTGGGAGGGTATCACAGAACCTGGGCAGCACTCTTTTGGGGTTGCAATGCCACCCTTACTGTGGTGTCCAGTTGCTGCAGTCCTGCCCCCCCTGCTCACAGTCCCTGTGCCCCCCCCAAATGAAACCGGAACTGTGCTCTGGCCATGTCCAGAAGGTGCTCTAAGGCCCAAGTAGGCCACATGCAACCTGTCTGGGCCTCAGAAGGCCTTTTATCCTAGAAAACCAGAAGTTAAATTCTAAGGTCTTCCGAAGCCTCAGAAAACCTTCCAGGCATGAGTAGAGTGCAGCTGTGGGTGTGCTCAGAGGGGTACAGGTAAGGGGGTGGGGTCCTAGGAGGTTTGCTCCGGAGCGGTGCACCTTCCAGCTATCTCACTGCTCGCAATTGGAAAGAAAGACATAACAAGTATTTTAAAATAAATTTTATTTTGCTTGCTATTCCTACTGTAAACAAGTATCCACATAGTTAATGGAAACAACAAAAGACTGAGGGTGCAATCCTAACCTGGAGTTAGGCTGGCACAGTTAGGCCAGCAAAGTTTGGCCAGCACAAGGGCCACCAGAAAGTATGTTTGGACCACTCTTGGAGTAGGAGAGGCCAACATACATATGTGCACCATCCTCCCTGACTCAGAGAGTGGTCCAATTGCGCTTTATGGTGGCCCTTGTGCAAGCCAAACTTTGCTAGCCTAACTGTGCCAGCCTAACTCCAGGTTAGGATTGCACTCTAAAAATACATTTTTAATGAGCCTCTTCACAGCATCCCTTTGTCCATATCCCAGTGCTTCTTCCATAGCACCTATTCCTCAGTGCCTCTTCCACAGTCTCTCCTCCTCCATCTCCCAGCACTTCTTCCACAGCATCTATTTCTCCATCTCCTAGTGCCATAGCACTTCTTCCACTTCCCAGTGCCTCTTCCACAGCACCTTCATTTCCCAGCGCCTCTTCCACAGCATCTCTTCTTCCATTTCCCAGTGCCTCTTCCTCTGTCTTCAAGTGCCTCTTCTGCAGCACTCATTTCACCGTCAAAACCAGCACTATAATTCCTGTGCTAAAACATCAGAGTGGACTAACTGTGCCTGCACCAAAGCACCAATGAAGTTATCCATCAGATGTTCATAAGTACCAGTATTTGTAGGTAATGATGGACAATCTGAGCATCTGTGATCTAAGCACTGAAAAAAGAAGAATAAGATGGTTATTTTACTGGAACCAAGGACTACCTTAATGTAACAGGTTTTGTTTAGAAAACAGAGAGTACCCTCAAAGTCCATCAGCCCCTACTTAATATCCTCCTTATCGACTCAAGTAGACTGCTTTGGATACTTAAACAGAGATTCATGTGGAAGACTATTCTGTTGAAGAGTATGTATCACTTCTGTCTCTGGATTCTAGAACAAAATGAACAACAACCTATCAGTGAACTGAAAAAGTTAAAACAATAATAAATAATAAATTTTAAGAAACTAGAAGAGATTAAATAACGTCTAAACCTAAGAAATTCATGAAAATCCTTACCTGCTTGAGCACTGCCATTGCAAAGTTGTGGTGCTCCCTATAATATATGGCCTCCAGGCCTATGAGTTGTCTGGTGATGAGCACAAAGGGAATGGTTTACTCCCTGTAACAGTGTCAGCTAAACCAAGATTACAGCCCTTACATAATATTACTTATGCAAGAAAAAAACAAAACAACTTATCACATAAAGCAGGAGATGGAACAATTCAAATGTTTAAAAGGTGCAAATTATACATACTGTATAGACAGCCCAATTCTATCCCGCATCCTGCGGAGGGATGCAGCACTGCTGAAATGGCTTATCTGGGAAAGGAGGCCACCAGCAACACCTTGGAATACACAGCTGTTTCCTTGCCCCAGGTAAGGCCCAGCAACCTCAATGGGCAGCAACTGTGGGCAGGTAAGACCCAGTAATCATGCATGTGGCAACAAAATAGCTGGCACAAAAAGCAGCCCTGTGTTAGGAAATCAGGGGGAAAGGGGATGGGATACCGTGAAGATCTCTGCCACTGTTCCCGCCCTCCTCCCAGGTATAATGCACCTCCTCCCTGCCCGTGTCCTCCCCTCCCAGTCACAATCCCTCCCTGCCCTGAGACCTGTCCTTCTCTCACAGGCACAGGTGTCTGACGGGCCAGTGGAGGCCTATGTGCCGGCACTACGTGCCTCCACAATGTGCCTTAAGGCATGTTTGCAACTGCATGCATGCATGTTCTGCAGCAGAAGCCAGCATAGGATTCTGC
This sequence comes from Lerista edwardsae, assembly GCA_029204185.1. Taxonomy (NCBI): domain Eukaryota; kingdom Metazoa; phylum Chordata; class Lepidosauria; order Squamata; family Scincidae; genus Lerista; species Lerista edwardsae. Next base: position 14,294,428 of record JAJKFI010000019.1, on the reverse strand, counting down.
AGTGAGTGAAAAAACAACCCTGCAGCTGATGTGGAAGTCCCAAAAATAATTGCATAGGATCCACAGATTTGCGGCAAGTACTGTGGATGGGTAGAACGCAAATAAATGACACGTGATCAGACCCAAACATGGCCCAGATTGCCATGTTCAGTTATTGCTAGCTCCTTAAGTGTGAAATGTGTCCTTCCTCCCTCTCAGTGAGTAGAGAAACACAAAGTACCCTGTGAGGAGGAGGACAAGAAACAAAGATTTTTTATAATGCTTTAAAAACGCTTTCATTTTTGTATTTTATTATTTTACATGCTGATTTTAGTTTTCTTGTACTGTTATTTACTGCCTGCTATAAGCTGCCTTGCTGGCCTCTGCAGGGGTGGAAGTGTGGGGGCAGAAATATTTTACATAAATAAATAAACTATGATGTAACTATTAAGAGAACCCTGCAAAGAGTTAGGTGCTGCAAAGTATAATAGCCAGAAATTACCTTTTGGGTCCTCTAATTTGTCATTCACTCTGTCTTTGCATGACAGTTTTTCAATGGGTTTAATTAAGTTTTCTTCTTCAGAAGAGGCAGTAAAAAAGAGGAAAGAAAAGGATGAAAACAGAAAAGATGGGATGAAATGAATGAAAGACACTGGAAAAAAAGGCAAAGAAAGCTGGAAACAACCAAAGGTGAATGAACCTTTAGGATGGCAGTGCAATGGAATAGTTCTGTATTTGCTGAATAATTCATCTCAATAAAAAGAGCTAGACCAGTGACCATTTAACTTAATACTAACATCCAAGCAAGCAAAGCAGAATGTAGTCCAGATCTCATGACTATACTTATATAGCAAATGGGACAGAATAAGGCAAGTTACTTTTACTCTTATTATTCCTAGAAAACAAGTACCTCTCTTTTCATACTAAAGAAGAATTCTAACCCATTTATAATTTATAGGTCATCTTTCATTTACAAAATAACTCATGACGTCCTGCAGCCAACTGCTAATTAATAAAACAAAAGCAGTTAATATTATTTTCTAATAAATAACTTACAATAGGTTAAAGGGACATCTAGTTCAGATAAAACTAGGAGATTGATGTACCGCTAAAGCCTACTAATTATGGGATACTTACAATATGTTCGTAAGTACTTACAGTATGTTCAATATTTTTTAATGGTTTTGTTTATTTGCAATCGTTTGGCTTATTTTTCAGTGTTTATATCTCAAAAATCCAATACAATCCACACCGAATTATAGCAAAATCAACTATTCACCAAGTGCTTCAAAGGCATAAAGTGAACAAACCAAAGAAAAGAATAGGATCTTACTTACCTAATTAATAGTTCTATTTCACACCACATCAAGGAAATCACATGTCCTATCATTTAAATATTTATTGTGCAAGAGAAATTCTTCACATAGATGAAACACATACCCCGACAACATGCTCCAGACAGAAACAAAATACAAGTTCATCACATCCCTTTCATTTTGGTATTTCAAAAAGTAAATGTTTGAGAATTGGTATTATCATCTGGTTTCTTTTCAAAAACTCCTTTGATCCAGTCATTTTACTCTATAGTTAAATACCTATGGTTACGACTTCACTACTATACTTTTACTCTGCAGTAAAATGGCGACTACTTGTAGTAAAATGACTTAGTACTTTACCTCTGTAGTAAATGGCTGCCAATGGAGTGTACACCACTCCATCAATGGCCATTTTTCAAGCGTTGCTGTTAAGAGGTGGCAGAACTGCAACTGCACCAATGCAACTGGCACACACACCTGCTAGACCAGGTAAGGCAGCAGAGGTGGGGAGGGAGGGAATGGGGTGCAGGGAGGTAGTGGGTTCAGCAGCAATGGTGCGTGCACCGGATCTAATCTCCTCCTCCCCACCTCCTTGTACCAGCTAAACAGCTGGTAAGGGTTCAAGGAGACCCACTGGTGAGTGAGAGGATTCCACAGGGAAAATAATTTCACATTCTCCTCCCATCTTTCCCAATCTTCCACTTTCCACTGGATACAGCACATGTGTTTTTGGCGCAGCTGCATCAGTGGGAGGAGGGAGAAAAGATAGGATTGGGCTCTTAATGGATTGAGACTCCTGTCCCAATGCTCACACTGACTGTAGAAAATATAGATCTATATGACAATGCACATTCAAATGCAAGGCATATTGCACTACATGATGTGAACTAAGGCTCATATTTCCTGTTACGTTGTTGTGCTTATATGAATGTAAATCCTTAGCCCATGCAATGCACGCTGCTGTGCACAACTATATATGAATCAGGGTCACTATTTAAAATGATGCGTGTTAAGAGTGAAAAAAACAAGTGCTTGCACCATTGAACTGTAAGTTAAGTGTCTAAAATCTAAACTAAGCCAGAAAACAAATTGAGATATATAGACTTTTAACAATGTATTACATTTTTAACCGTGCATTATATTCGTTACCTGCATTGACTCGGCTGAAAGACAGACCTCCAATTGGTGCTAGCGATTTCAAAAACAAGGAACTGTTCCAGGCTCCATAGGATCCTTCTTTATTGGCTGCTCCTGAGGACACATTCTTAGGGTTTACACCTTAGAAAAATAATGGTTTAAAATACTGTGTAATATTCACTTCAGAACACGGCCTATCAAGAGCACTAGAGATGCTTTCCAACATTTTTCACTGAATACTGTGCCAAAGGGCCATCAATCAGCTGCAGGAATGTCTGTGGTACTTTCATTAAAATGCAGTGGATTCTACACAGAGGTGGTTAGTCACTGAGCTCCATTGACATCAGTGAGACACATTAGGCACTACTAATTTAAGGGCGCAACCCTAAACTGAGGTAGGCCGGCATAAACTAAGCTAGCAAAGTTTGGCCAGTACAAGGGACATCGTAAAGTACATTTGGACCACTCTCGGAGTCAGAGAGTCCAGCACACAGACGTGAGCCATCTTCCCTGACTCCGAGAGTACTCCACAAATGCTTTATGGTGGCACTTGTGCCGGCCAAACTTTGCTGGCTTAGTTTATGCCGGCCTAACTCCAGTTTAGGATTGCACTCTCAGTCACATTCATTCAATGGGATTAGTAGCCCAATCCTACACTCAAGGTATGAGGCACACTAGTGTACCTTGAGCTCATTTGGTACAACAGGACCCTACCAATATCTAGACTGCTGCTGCTCAGTGCAAGGTTTGGAAGGCTATGTGCCTCCAGCACTACTGTGCAGACCAGCCATGAGTGCAGAAGACCTGAAAGTAAGAAGGATTGAGATGGATCAAGGGCAGATTATGATGGCACTGGCATTCTCTGTATCCAAAACCTCCGTCCTGGCCCAGACATACCACCTGCAGGCTTCAGATCTATGCTAGAAAAAGAGCTGGCATAGATCTGAAAAGTCCCATAGGGACCAGGCAGTGAATGGAGAGGTAAATTTTTTCTTACTTCTCCCAGCTGGCCTGGTCACCAATCAGCATACAAGATGCAATGGAGACTGCACTAGCAACCCTGCATCATGCATGGCAACAAGGAATAGGGTAAGGCCATTAGGCATGACTAACCTTCTTTGGTTATAACCCAATGTTACATTATTGTGCAAAAGCCATTTGATATTACTTAAGTAACTGAGATTGGAGTCAGGGAGGATGGTACAGGTCTGTATGTTGGCCTCTCTGATTCAGAGAGTAGTCCAAACATGCTTTACAGTGGCCCTTGTGCCAGCCAAACTTTGCTGGCCTAACTGTGCCGGCCTAACTCTACTTAAAAAAGGCCTCGCTACTTTGCAAAACCATGTTTGGTGTTGGAAGATGCTATAAAAGAAAAATGTGCAAGGAAAAACCCCATACCACCATGAAATCACATGCAACTACTAGTTTATCACTTTGAACTGCATTCCAGGTTCCACTTTAAGACACAGGCAGATCTCTAAAATGGAAACAACGAACAAGAAGGTTAAAGTTGGGACTTTTCCAGTGCTTTGAATTGTAGGTATCTTGAGACTGGCAAGTGCTGCTGACTGTAAAATCAGAAACTAAAAATGACTTAGTTGATGGTGGTCTTTCACCAATAAATACAAAGGCCATTTGAATACTTGGCAACCTACTGAGAGCCCAATCCTGTGGGCTCTAGTGCTGGCGGTACACATGCACAGCTAGCTCTGGGTGTCACTAATGTTCCATAAAGCATGTTCACAGCTCCCAGATAGCAGGGAGTGCCAGTGTTGGGCCAGCACCAGTCTGCGTTGGGCCCAGTGCCACCCTAAGGACATTATGGAATAGCTAGCTTCTGCTGCCGCATCCTATCCTCTCTCCCTGGCTGGGTAGCCTGACATGGGCCTCCTCAATTCTGCAGCCACTCAAGAGCAAATGCTCCTTTACCCTGAGGAGACCACTGGTGATGTCCTAGCACCCAAAGGATCCAGTGATAGCCACTTCTGTATCACTAAGGCCTAGGTGCTGGGAAGCTTAGGACTGGACTGTTACTCAGACTATTGGTACAGTTAGGTCAATAGTATCAGGTCAACTGGCAGATGCTCTCCAAGTTCTCAGGCATAGATCTTTCCCACTCTGCCACCTGAGGTCCTGGTTTTGTTCGTTTGTTTATTAAACCGGAGATGCCAAGAATTGTCCCCTGGAATCTGGAATGTTCTGTATACAAAGTATGTGTTCTCATGCTGAACTATACAAACTTCAAAAGCGTTATATCATGCAGTGTGGGATGGTGTCCTCAGAAATACATCCAAGTCTAAAGGCACACTACACATGAACAGCTTGTTGCATGTTTCTCTGAACTGAAGCCAAGAGGTCCCAGATGCCTGAGATCTGACAGTTTCACCATACCAATACTGATAATAAGAAAGCCTTTGGTAACATGCCAAGGAAGCAACTGGAATAGAGGCAACCAATTTCAATTTCTATTCACAATTTACACTGATCTACTTAAGTTAGCAGCAAATAGGAAGAAACAGCTTTTACTAGTCCAAACAAGGGTGGGGGAAAGCAAAAACACTAAAAAGGAGTTTCCCCGCTTACCAGGTAGATATCTTGATTGCTTTAGGTAGTACTGTTTTGCTGATGTTGTTGATACTCCAGAGTCATTTCTCTTCAGTACTTTGGTTTCTCCTCCTGACTGGCCAGAGCTGGGGGACTTAGGAACACTGGAAATGAAAATAACCCATAATAAAAGAAATTGGCTGGGTTTAGATAAGACACAGATACACACCTTGTTTTCTTAAATCATGTCTTTTTAAACATCTGAACTCGAGTCTATCTACAAACACTACCTTGTTTGAGGGGAAAACCAGGACCCATGAAGGTGGATTGAATCCATGGAAGGGTTTTGGATTTAGTGGATGCTGCCGCCACTGCCACCACTTTTATGTTCCCAGTCTGAGTTCTTTTCAGGAACAGATTAGGTACATTTAAAGAGGGAAAGGTTTGCAGTAATTTGCAACGTAAGTGCTGAGGCAATGCATTATAACCAAAAGGTTCCTTGCTTCCTTACCCTGGGTAATGCTGCTGTGGTGCCAACGAACCTACTCAGCTCTGTACCCATGTTTGATCGGCCACAGAAGCAAGGAGACTTGTGTTGGGCTTGCAGGCTTATGAAAGGGACTAGAATTAGGTGGCAGAGGCTGCCGCCATTCCTGCGGGCCTGATCCTCCCCTGCCTCTGCCGTGTTCCATCCACTCCCCTCCACCCCCAGAATACTTACCGCCAGCCGGTGGTGTGGGGGCACAGTCCATCCACCCTCCCAGCACCGAGGCCCAGCACTGAACGGTGCTGATCTGGCACCAACAATCCCTGGATGCCATAAACGTGCTTTATGGCAAGTTTCCAACAGAGCTGGCACTGCAGCAGCACTTGCAAGCGTATCATTGGCTATTATAGGCTCAGGATTTATTAGAGTCAGCATAAACTATGGTATGTATCATATACAGTTTCTTGATTATAATTGTTATGCACGTGTCACTCTTCTAAGCTGATTCACATGGACCAACCCTATAAACCCATACAAAGTTAGTTATTTTTAGCTTAGCTTCTCCATTTAGCCAAGCTTATAAATTGGAAAACAGCAAGAAAAGCAGTGACTTACCTGAAAAGAGATTCCTTGGTTTTCTTTTCATGTAACATGGTAATGCTGGGCTTCTTAGAATAGGAAATCCCAAATTCTGTATCATCAACATCATCCCAACTATCCATAGTCTTTAACATAGTTTGACCCCATCGTCGCCGACAGTTTTTTAAACCAACGGTACCATTTGACGGTCCAAAGGCTGTTTGTTTCTGTTTTTAAAACAGAATTTTTAAAAGAAATTTTTTTAAAATAGAGCAAATTATTCCTGATGTATTTTCAAGTATTTATTATCAATCTAGAATAGTAATGAACAAAATGTAAAATATTTTGTGTTGTTTTTTCCATAGGATATGAATACAAAAAATGTTCTAAGTTACTTCCATACATGACCCTAAACACTGATTATTTCAATTCAACTTCTCAAGGAACAGAAGGTAGCTGCTTCTAAAAGGATTGCTAGTTTGAGACACTGCTCATCCCCCCCCACATGACCAGCAAGAAAATGGGGTTAGTTGGGATAATATGTGATTGATTTGATTAAGTGGTGGTGTGTTAGAGGAAAATATAGGAGTGCTAGACTGAAGTGGAGGATTTGATTGCAAGATGCAATTCATATACAATTGCTGAGTAAGTTTCTTGTTCTGCTCTTCAGGACAAGATCAATCAATTGGTACTTATATACTGCTTTTCAACACAAAGTTCACAAAGCGGTTTACAGGCAAATAGTAATAATAATAAAGTTAAATGGCTCCCTGTCCCAAAAGGCTCACAATCTAAAAAAAAAGGCAGATCACCCCTGCACAGTCTTTCTAGTGGCTGTTGCTGGTGAAGAGGGACAATTACTCTTATCTCCCCTGCTAAACATAAGAGGAACATCACTTGAAAAAGTGCCTCTTGCCCAGTTAGCAGGGGTGAAGATGATCTTCACTAGTACTGGGGCCAATAAAGATTTTGAGATGGGCAGCCCAATCCCATGCTTCCCAGTGCCCAGGGCTCCAGTAGTGCCAAAATGGCTACAGCTAAATCCAATGGGTGCAAGGAAGCAGCTGGAGTGCTCCTCAGGGTAAGGGAACCTGTGGTGGCCCCAATGGGTTTACTTGGATCTGAGCCCGCATTTGAACAGGTGGAGAAATGGGGAAACTTGTGTCAGGTCTCTTGGCTGGGAACATAGGTGAGAACATAAGATGCAGTGGCAGAGTCTGCCGCCATCTCCGTTCCCCTGCCAGGCCCAATCCTCCCCTCAGGCCACACTCCCCCATCCCAGTTATGCCATCCCCCTGCCCCACCAGCAGCTCCTCTGAGGCGTGTGCATGGCACGGAAGCCCAATGTGGACTGGTGCTTGTCCCATGCCAGCACTCCCTTCTCCTCCAGTGCTGCTAATGTGTTTTATGGCACATTCACAACACCCAGAGTTAGCGGTATGCATGTACTGCCAGCGTGACAGACCACAGGACTGGGACCCAAGGCTGCAATCTTATCCACACTTACCTAGGAGTAAGTCCCATTGAACTCAGTGTAAGAAGTAAGTACTCACATAGAAGTAAGCATAAAATTACGCTGAATGCCTCTAATAAAATTTTAAGGAGAAACTGGACCCCCTCCAAAAAGCAATATTATTTTTCCTCAAAATATTACAAAAGAAAATTGAAGCAAAGGCACACACTAGATTTCCCCAAAAGCAGTTTCCCTGCTCTCTCTTGAGAAGCACTTTTTATATAACAAGAGACTGTAACTTTCCCTTTTTGTTCAAGGTTTTGCATGCATAGGTAGAGTAAGAGTTGCACACACACACAATGCCAGCTATCAGCCCTTGTTGTTTATCATCATTTATTGATGAAACCTTTGTCTGTTAGCTTTTCCCTTTATTCATAGAACTCTGCCAACCCTTCCTTTCATTTTAATTATCTAATAGGCACTGACAAACCTTTCCTCCATGTCTTTCCCTTTCTAAAAGAACATACAAAAACAGTTCTACTTCAATTTATTGCTCTCCCCAAAGCACCTATATGCCATCACAAGAATAGACATTTAAATAACATGCAGCCCTCTTCAGATGTTGCCAAACTGGGCAGAGAGTTCCAGGATCATGTTGTACAAGTCTCACTTCCTACAAGTGATGTGTGTATCTAGCCCATCTGCTTTGTGTTCAGTGTTTGCCTGCAGTGACAAACAGTGAATGTAGGGTGAGTTTTTTCCAGTGCCTGAAGCAGACCACTGGCAAAGTATATTCCAGGGGTCTCCAATCTACAGCCCAGGGGCCAAATCTAGCCCACAACAAAATTTTATCCAACCTACAGCAACGTTTTTGTTAGAGCATTTCCAAATGTTTGTGAAATTTTTACTCACTATATATCATTTCTCAGTTTAAGCATGGCATTGTTTCTTTAGAATTGTCACGTTTCTCTTTTGTTCTAATAATATCTTGCTCATTACAAAAAAGATTCAAGTAAAACGTATCCTTCATTTATAAAACTGTTTTTTTTTCAGCCTGCGAAAATGGGTAAAATATGCAATGTGGCCCTTGTACTGAAAAGTATGGAGACCCCTGGTATAGTCAATAGTTTTGCAAAACTATCTTGGATGGCACTGGAGTGATAATCCTATAACTCAAGTGGTCCAAAAACACACAAAAAAGGAAGCAATTACAGTATAACTGGAACTTCAGTTATATTTCTTTACAATGAATATATACTTGTGAACAATTTAGAAACAAATGTCTCTGGTTCTGGTACGCCTGCTTTTAAATGTGTCGCTCAGACCAGCGAACCAATTGTAGCTCCTTCCTAAATGCCCATTATCTGTGAGCCGTGCCCCCCTCTATCTGCAGCCCATGCAGTCCCTTTATATGGAGATGGACATGGGAGAATGCCTGTGCTATATTCTGTGGGCGCAATCCAGCCCAGCGATGGAACGGCAGGGCCAGATGGCCAGCGCCATATCCAACGCTGCATCGGGAAGGGTGGAGCCTCCCCACGGCAAGGGCACATTCGTGACCTAAACAGCTGGCGCAGATCCGAAGAGACCGTGTGGCCCGAAACAGGGTCACGCAGCCTCCCAAGCAGGTATAGGATTCTGGACCCGACTCCATCCCAGGCCAGCACGCCCGCCGACCCGCCCGTTACCCACCCAGAAACACCCCTCCGCCCTGTTCCAAAGTAGCACCTCCCTTGCACCAGCTGGCTTCGGCCGATGCAAGGGGGGTGCAGCATGGGTGCAATGGGACCAGCGCTGCCTGCAGCGCCGGTCCCGTTGCCTTAGCGCCGATGCGGGGGTGCCAATTGGCGCCCCTGCATCAGCGCTAAGTGCGCAGTGTCGAGCTGAGCGGGTTATAGGATTGTGCTGTGTATTGTTCCTCTTTTCACTAGATTCACAGGTGAATGGTAGAGTTGGTATCACATTTTTCAGCCTGTTGCAATCCAGTGAGGCAACTACACTACACGGCCCACTTCCATCCAAGATTTCTTCAGCATTTGAATTGCTGGGAGAATGAAAGTCTTTTCTGCTGTTGCTACTGAACTCAACAAGGAGAAGCAGCGATGAGAGGAAGGAGAGATAGAAAGAGAGAGAGAGAGAGAGAGAGAGAGAGAGAGAGAGAGAGAGAGAGAGCGCTATGGAGCTGAAAGAGAAAGAGATTAAAGTATGCTATGGATTATAAAGAGAAAAAGAGGGTTAATAGAGAACAAGTGCAAAAGAAAAGACCGAATTAAAATGGTAATACAATTACTTTTCAACAGTTAAAGCTGCAATCCTATGCACATTTACTTGGGAGTAAGCTCCTCTGAACAGTAAAATGTACTTCTGAGCAACCACACATAAGAGTGGGCTATAAGTAATATGAATGCCTTAAATTATTATTGGCTCAGACTGATTTGAGTTGTGCATGCCTAGTGTAGCTGTACCATGACACGTTTGCTGGTAAATAGTTGGTTTATGATAACTCACAGGTGATGAGTTTTTGATGGCTGGAAGGAATGGTTGTGGTTGTTGCTGTTTTGCTTGTTGCTGGTTGGTTGTGCTCTGCGGCAGCTGAACAGGTTGGAGGGGATATTGATTATTTTTTGACAGAGACTGCAGATGAAACTTGTCTAGTGCATCTGGTGAAGACTGAGATTCTGGTTTAGATGCAGATTCTAACTTGGGTAGAGATGGCTTTGGGTCTGTTGCCCTGGAATGAGACTGTTTCTGATCCAGATATTGTGGAGGGGGCCCTAAAACCTGGCCAACTTGAAAGTAAGGATACTTCAGTGCCTGAAAAAAATAAATAAAGTAACCCTTAAGTCTACAATGTTTCTAGCGAAAGGATCAAACTGTCCATACAGAAATGAAGCAAGCACAATGAGTTTGGTTGTACGGCATGAGCAATATCAGAAGAATGATATTACAGGACATAGGAGATCAAAATGATTTGCATTATTGGAGTTACAATAGCACTTTACTTCTGTGTGAAATTGGGGAGTTGATAGGACACTAAGACTGAAATCTTGGAAAGCCCAGACCCCATTCATAAGGCCTTAACTCCTAACACTTGCAATATGGGGATAAAGGTAAAGGCTTCCCCACGACGGAATGGTCTAGTCGTGACTGACTGTAGGGGGCGGTGCTCATCTCCATTTCAAAGCCTGTAGAGCCGGCGTTTTGTCCGAGAACAAGCTTCCGTGGTCATGTGGCCGGCATGACTATAAGCCGTAGCGCACGGAACGCCGTTCCCTTCCCACCTAAGTGGTCCCTATTTATCTACTTGCATGTAGGTGCTTTCGAACTGCTAGGTTGGCAGGAGCTGGGAGAAGCAATGGGAGCTCACTCTGCTGCACAGTCTTGAACTCCCAACCTTCTGGTCGGAAAGCCCAGCAGCAGCGGTTTAACCCGCTGCGCCACCATGTCCCATCTAATATGGGGATGAATATACTCTATTTCAGCAGTTCCCTATCTGTGCATTGCTATGCCCCAGGGCATCACAGGCCACCTGCTGCAGGGAGACCACGGCACGAGCCTACAAGCAGCAGCAGGAGACTCAATGTGGTGGGCAGAGCTGTAGCGCACAAAAATCATGTGTTTCAAGAAGTCTCCAACCCACCCTGAGCTCTTTACCGCTGTTTGGAGACTTGCACTATGCCCCTGAACCTGGAAGTGAATGGTGGGGATGTCACCATGTTACACATTTTGAGTAACTGTTGTTTACTGCCTGATTCCAAAGGCATCATAGACCCAGCAAGTTTCGGAACCACTGCCCTATCCTATAGGCATAGTATAAGGATTATTAAGGGCCCAGTCCTTCCTAATGCCAATGCAGCTGCAAAGCAGCCCTGAGGTAAGGGAACAAATGTTCCCTTACCAGGAGGCCTCCCTGATGGCCCCCACTGCTCCATTGGCACAGTTGCATTGGTACTGGAAAGTGGGTAGGATTGGGCCTTGAGTTAATGCAGTATGTTCATTGTGCATCTTGATGTGACATTTCTACACTGCTATTATTACAGGACTCACGTACCTGACTTGCTGTAGGTCGTTTTTTTGGGATCCCACCTCAGCATATCATCCATAAACAGTATTGCTTCATTGCTAGCATTTGGAATAAGAGTCTTTAGGTTTATGGAGACACACTGGGGGAAGCGAAAATTCATTGCTGCAGCAAGTTGGTATCCTTCTGGCCAATCACTCTGTACAAAAGAAATACAAAAGTAATATTCAAAGCATGGTTAAATCCATGGATAAATACATGGTTAATTTATCAGTTAATTTATTTTGAAGATGGGAAAAAATTAATGTTTTTAGGGCCAAACAACACTGGGGGCGCAATCCTAAACAGCGCCGGACTGGCGAGGCCGACGGGCCAGCGCCATATCCGATGCTGTTTAGGAGAGGCTGGATAATAAAGTTAAACGGCTTTGTAAGAGTATATGCAGAGTTGCTCTTTGTTTCTGGCCTCTAGTTCAGAGGACTAGACCTGGAATTAGGACCTGGAGTTAGTCCTAACCTGGAGTTAGGATGGCAGAAGTAACTTGTAGTCCAGGAGTGTTAAACGCACCATAAAGTGTGCTTGCACCACTCTTGGAGTCAGGGAGGACAGCGCACATCTGTGCACTGTCCTCCTAGACTCCAAGAATGTTGCAAACACACTTACAGTGGTGTCTGCAACACTCCTAGGCCTGCACAAGTGACTTGGGCTGGCCTAACTGCAGGTTAGGATTGCACCCTGAATGATGCATTAACAAAATAGTGCCAATCTGTGCATTAACAAAATAGTTTCTGCACCCCTTTTTGTTGTTTCAAAACCATCTCTCAGACAGCAGGAGCAGTCAAAGACAGGAAAATACCCAGCAACTTGTGATCAGGTGTTGCATTTTGTTATCTGCTAGTCTTTTGTTTGGTGTGAACTTTGCCAAAGCCTGCTATGGGGAAGACATGTTTTCTTTTGATTTTGATCAAAATCAAAAATTGATTTTGATTTTGCTGCTGTCTTAGTTTTGATCTTTTACATCTTCATTTCTTTTAATTTTGCCTTGTGTATTCAATCTCATTTTTTATGTTCTTCATTGCCAGCCTGGTCTCAAACTATGAGTTTTCATGTTTTTCCAGGCCTCTCAGCCCTTGCTATTATTTGTTTTGGTATTTGTACAAGTCAGGTTCCCCAGATTTTGAGAATTCTTTTTCTGATCAGGAAGGGAGATTTCCAAGGCAGCCCTCTCCTGGCTGAGTAAGCTCTCTGCAGAAGCGAAGAGAGGGGGCTGGCAGACCTTGGGATCTACCAGTATACCCTGCATATGGGATTGGGGAGTTAATCATGTCATTAAAAAGGAATATTTATGGCAATGTCATATTTTTGAAGGCAGGCTATTGTGCTGGCAAGTGATTCTGAAGCTTTATGGATTTGAACTCCTCCCAAAGATCTATCTGCAGTCTAGCACCAACCATCTGTTCGTCTTGCAAATGGGAATCAGATTTAAGAGACTATTTTAATATTTCTGGCTTATGATGGAGATGAATAAGTCAAACCACATGAAAATTGCTAATAGACTTTTCTCAAACACAAACAAAATAAATATATTTTATTGGGGAAGCATAAAAAAACCCTGCCAACCTAACAAGTCACTCTGGATAAAATAGCACTCAGCATTATGCACTTTATTCCCACCAATTGTGATGCTACCAGTTTACCAACCTTTTTGGGAGTTCCTAATACTTGGCAAATTTTGAAGATTTCATCAACTTCACTTGTTCCTGGAAAAAGTGGTCGAAGCGTATATAGTTCAGCCATTATGCTGCCAACAGCCCATATATCAATAGGAGAACTATAAACAGAGGATCGCAGTAAAACTTCAGGCGCCCGGTACCTGCGATAGTGAGAAGAACTGACTGAACACATCTGTGTAGAGATACAAAAAGTAAGTGAAGGTTTTGTTGGATTATATACTTACCATCTGGTAGAAACATAATCAGTATATGGAGGCTGTGATCGTAGTTCTCTAGCCAATCCAAAATCAGCTATTTTGACAAGCTCTGGTCCCATACAAAGAAGATTCTCAGGTTTCATATCTCGATGGAAGAATCCTGTGAAAATAATAACGCAATTGAGGACAAAAAAGCTGCTGCCTAAAATAAGAAACTTGTTTTCAGAAATCCCTTGGATTTTCTCTTTTGAATCAGATTTAAAACAAACAAAATTTGTTATAAGTAGTTCAGTTTTTAAAAGAAATGAGAATGCTAGGTAAGTTCTAGAAATTTTCTAGCTCTAGAACTCTAGAAATCCAGTAAAAATCTAGAGCTACCAACTGACTAAAGTAGTTTAGTTCCTTAATCATGTGTATTTTACTAGACTAGTCAATTACATTTACCATTTAAATAAAATATAAATAAAACATAATTTTATATAAATAAAAGTTTAAATAAAATGTAGCTAGCAAAACCTCAAATATGTATACCTTTTTGATACTGAAAAAGTGTAATATGTTTACTAATCTCCCAGTTGCTACTATAGATAATAGAAAAATCCATCTAATATTTTATTTTTCAGTCCCCATTATGGTGACATATGCATTAGCCTCCAAAAAGAATGCCTCCAAAAAGAATTGACAGCTTCAGTAATTAAAATTTGCCCTCCCAGATTAATCCAACAATTAAATTAAGGCTTGCAATCCTATTTAAATCCATTTTGGGAATTGGTAGTTTGATCCTGTAAAGCCATTTCAGCTGCTGCAATATCAGTGGTGGTTTCCAAAACAGAAACTAAAGAGCATTCGATGCTTGGCAAGTGACGAAGGGACATTTATTAGGTAGCCAAAGCAGCCAAACACTGCATGGTGCTTTTCCGACACGGTGCTGGCATCCATGGCGCATCCATTGGTGTGCGAAGTTCAATACCAGCAGGACTGTGATTGTGCTGGCATACCAGAGATACACTGGCATTTCTTGAAGAAGGTATTGGTCCTTTAGTTTGTTCAAGGGAAGTCCAAAGGTACCAAGATTGCTTTCCCAGGGAGGGATTCTTTGAGAGGTGGCTTAGGAGACGCTTGAGATGTGTTTTACAGTAGTGCTTGAGAGAAGGGTGGGGAGAATGGAGAAAGACTAGGGATAAAAAGAGCAGTATGATATCT
>JAJKFI010000019.1:14126847-14279769 GCA_029204185.1 Lerista edwardsae | reverse complement strand
ATGATATCTATCTGCATACTGGCTGGAGGCTACATCTCAAATGAGAAGATGCATAGCATGCGACTGTACCTCTCTGTTCTCCCAAAGAAGAACTCTGGTGATTTCACAGGTACACAAAGAGGGCACTTTTTGCAAACTTCTTCTTGTCCATCACATGTATGAAAAGTTATTTTGTTACCTCTTGCCTTCTCAGAATTCTTATTGCAGGTATTCTGCACTAGATGGTCTCCACACACAAACACTCAACCTCACCACCCCAACAGGGGAAGGGCAATTCTCTCCACACAGGTAAGCAAGGGAAGGGTGAAGGAATCCCATGCTTTAATGTACTGATGATGCATCTCCCACTCATGTCTCTACCCTTTTCTCTGCATTCTGATCCTCCAGGATTATCGAATGGGTCTCTGCTATTATCTGTGTGGCCTAACCATTCCTTCCTTTTGCAACACAAAATGCTAGGGATACCAACCATTGCTACTGCTACCAAATACTCATCAGAATACCTTTTGTTTTATTTTTAATTTATTTTTCAGGACTACACCACTGCCACAGGGGATTAAACAGAGGTCTTCTCCAGAGTTCCATTGAAGCACCTCCCAGTAAAGGTCATGTTCCAAGTCACCATGATCTCACCCCCTACAGGGTACCACTGAATGCACATTCTGGTAAAACTGCTCTCTCTCACAAACAGCTAGTATGCATCTTAAACCAGAGAACTGGTGTGGCTGATGCTGTTATCCATGCCTTTTTACTCTGTTCATCTCCTTGCTTCCAAAAGGTGCATCGCACAGGTGAGGACATCATGCAGACCCAAGGGATACCTATAGCCTGCCTGCCTGCCTGCAGGATCAGTGGGAACCCTGCTGCTGCTTGTCGAGTTTGATGACCTACTTCTTCCACTTGGGCCCCTGTGGACAGGAAAGTTATATGTGTAACCCAGGGAAACAAATTTCCTTTCATGATCTCTTTCCCCTGCTAACTGGGAAAGAGGCACTTTTTCAAGTGGTGTCCTCTTATATTTAGCAGGGGGAGAGCAATTGTCCCCCTTCACCCCAGCACAGTGTCTTTCTCGTGGCTATTGCTGGTGGTGTTCTCCATTCTTTTAGATTGTGAGCCCTTTTGGGACAGGGAGCCATTTAACTTTAATGTTTTTATTTGCCTGTAAACCGCTTTGTGAACTTTGTGTTGAAAAGCGGTATATAAATACTAGTGATTGATTGATTGATTGATATAGAACAAGTATGCCCCCATATCCGCAGAGGATCCATATAGAAACTGGAGATGGGAGAACCCTGTAGTTGCAATGCTCCACAGCCCCTCCCCCCAAAACATTCCCAATACAAGAAGTTATAATTTAAATGCAAATATGTGACTGTGGCTTTCTTTCAAAATATGAACCATATCAATCAGAAGTTTCATTCAACCAGCAACATATAATAGAACTACTGACATCCCCCACATACCTGCTCTCCGTGGTTCCCTCATACAACCCATACCCATTACCTTCCCTCTTCTTTATTAACAAGCAGTCATGTTTCTTCCTTTTGCAGATGCTACAGGAGGAAAGAGACATAACATGCAGGCAGCCTACATGCTAGGGGGACACAGTCAGAATGATAAAAGGAAGCAGAACAGTTCCTGTTTCCTGTTCTGGGTTTCCTGTTTCCTAGAATACAGACTGCCTACCTGCTTGTCACTTTCCTCTAAACTTTTTACAGTTTCTGTAAAAGCAAGAAACAGGCTTGTTAATGAAGAAAAGGGAAGGTAATGGATGTGGGGGGAACCATGGAGAACCACAGATAACTGAAACCGCAGATATGAGGAGATGTCAATAGTTCCATTATATACTGCTAGTTGAATGAAACTTCTGATTGATACGGTTCATATTATCTTCTGAAAGAAAACCACAGTCATATTTATCCATTTAAATTATAGCTATTGGAAAAAAATTTTCCACAAAAAGTATATTTTGTTTTGAATTGTATTGAGTATCTTCAGTTTTCAACATAAGATTTCTTTTAGCTGTAAGCTGCTTCTCTCCTGTGTATTTTCAATGTTTTCAAAGATAATTAGTACTGTTTTCTAGAATTCTGATTATTTTTAACATGATACTGATACTGATAACTAGGCTGTTACACATATAACTTTCCTATCTAGTCACTGTACAGTGATTTCTTTACCCAGATAAAGAAGAGTACCAAGAGGAGCAACCTACCATGTTTATGGATGAATGCTAGACCTTGTAATATCTGATACATAATGTTCCTGATGACAGACTCAGGGAACAATTTATTTCTGCAAGGAAACAAATTGAAAATGTCAACAGATTTCCACACACTTTAAACATTTGTATGCCTTGAAAGCAAAATTTTCAATAAAAATCAAATAACATTTGATGTAATCCAAATGATATTGAAGTGTTCGTGATTATGTTCACTTTTCAGTTCTTTGATTCTTCTTTAATGCAAACAACTACTATGATTTCCTCTCAGCCCACAGTGTAAGGGAACAAGGGCATTATCTCACCATTCCATATCCCACCCTTTGGGACAGCTGTTCCTCTATTAAAATTTGTATGTGACTGTCTAGGAGTTTTGGGCAAAGAGAAAGACAGACCCAGTGAATAGGCCAGAAAAATAAAATCTTGCTCCTCATTACTCAAAGGGAGAAGAAAATTTGAAATGGCCCTGGGATTCTGGTAACCAGATTGGTAACTGTTTGAAAGCTGCTGAACTAACAAGAATACCCTAACCCTCAATTTGTCTACTTTGGATGAACAAGATTAAGCCAATGTCATTGAAATGCTACACAAATTTTAAAAAAATTGTAAACTTACTATCCAGAGACTCAAACAAACAAACTTACAGTCAGTCCTCAGAACTGTGTGTGTGTGCGCATGTGTGCGAGTACACAATCCTGGAATCCCTGCAGATGCTGAAAACTACAGATAACTGAATCCGCAGTTTTGGAGCCAGGACTCATATCCAGGCAGTGATGAAGTTCAAAATATTGGAAGAACTTGCAGACATACCTGTCTTTCATTAGCTGATAGAGGTTTTCCTTCATGTATTCAAACACAAAATAAAGATGGTCATTTTCTCGAATAACTTCTTTCAGCTTTATCACATTGGCATGATTTAGTTTCTTCAGAGACTGAAATATATCACAACAGATTATTTGATCTTGTCTTTGGTTGTAACACAGTTAATTCCTGAAAACATATAACTGTTCATAGAAATCGGTCACAAAAAGTTGTCTAGCATGGTCCAGAACCAATTTAAACATGAAGAGGACTCGGTACAGCCTCCAGGTGTATAGATCACCCTAGTTTTGAGACCAGTTGTGGATGCTTCCTAGACACAGTAACCAATGTCCGTATACATGGAAAAAATACATTGGATATATTTTCACATTCCCTGTTTCATCATTTTATGAATGCAGACATTCTCTTCTAAGTGCATGCAAATTTCACTTGCTCCACTACATAGATAACAAGAAGTTAAAGCTAACAGTAACTTCAATTTTACCAAGGGCAAAGACCGAAATTAATTCCATTAATAAAACCACCATGAAGTCTATGTATTGGCTGTGAGGGTCACTGTACCACTATCTGCCATAGTGGCAGCCCTGTTGGTCCAGTCTACGTAGGCCTAAGAGACTAAACAAGCTCATTTTCTATCTGCTTTTCTTTCTGTGCAGCTGGATCTCTTTGCAATTCCTTTCTGAGTTTTTCAAAATTTATGAATTTATAAAATGCAAAACATGACAGTCAATCATATTTGATGACTGGTGGTGGTGGTGGCAGCCAGTTTCATACACACAGTGAGCCTCAGCACTCTGCACAGACAAGCAAGAACAAGGCACAGCTGGCAGTCAATTACCATGGCACTTGGTGGTGGTGTCACCACCAAGCACCAGTTGCCTGAGCAAAAGGGGTGTGACTGGCAAGGACCTGGCTGCTGGCACTCTCATTGACAGGGGCTGGGGCACTAGTACCAGTCAATAAAGGCTGCAGAGGGAAGACAGGAGGAAATGGACAGAAGAAGGGTGACAAGAAGACAGAAAGGAACTAGAAGCAGGACTAAGAGACAGAGAGGGACACAGAGAATGAGAAGAAAGGGTAGCAGTGTGAGGAATGGAGGAAAGGAGAAAAGCCAGTAAGAGCCTGGAGCACGAAAGAGTGGTTATAGAACCCAATGCTGGGTCAGAGGAAGAAGGGAAGCCGTGCAGGAGCCCTCCCCGGTCCACAGCCCTCCAAAGCCCACAGCAACCCCCTTTTAATGTTTGCAGTTAATAAATAAGAGTAAAGCAGCTCTTTTGAATGAAGCTCGCTTCATTCTGTCCCTACAAGCCATCAGGCTTGCTCTCATGGAGTGAGGAGGAGACTCCTCCCATGGTTACACAAACAACACTAATAAACACCATCTCTGCTTTAGCACACGGTACAAACACAACAGTGTAAATCTCAGAGTAGAAACTAGGTTTCTTGAAAGGACATTTTGACAATAGAATTAGGACTGGAGCATCAGGGACCTAACTCCCAATCAACAGAGAGGCTTGCTAGCAATTCCTGTTGCCACAGACATCACTTCCTTCTCATCCTATCTGAGCATCTATATTGACAATTGGGCCTGCCTTTTAGGGAAGACAGATTTTGAGTTTCAAACTGCTGGTTCCTATTTTATAAGCAAAGCAGGTAATCCCAAAATAGTGAATCCAAAGAGGACACATACCCATGAATCTCCTGGAAGGAAGGAAATATATTTTTTATTTACACACAAAAGAGAAAATAGACTCCATCAGGGCTAGACACAATTATCACACTATGAGCTTTACCTTGACTTCTCTCAGATTCATACATTCATCCCAAGAGTAGAATTTTCTTTTCATTCTGAAATAGAAATCACAACAATGATTTAAGTAATGTTTTACTTAACATGCAACACAAAAAACCAGAAAACTGAGATTACACTCAGAACTGAAATATTATTACCAAATATTATTACCAAAATAAAAGCTCCAATCTACAGTAGGGCATTATTACTGTATTATTATTCCAGCAAAATGGAAAATAGCCCCAGGGCACATGGTACGGAGAATTAAGTTATCAGAGCTACCTTCACAGTTTATGCAGTTCTAGAGAAAAAATATGGGCGGCCCACTCCTGAGCTGCCTGGCTCCCAGAGGAGCAGCAGTATCAAAATGGCTATTGCGGCATCCTGTGAGAACCAGGGCAGCCACAGAAGTCTCCTCAGGGGAAGCTCCAGCCCCCGCAATGTGCCTACTCAAGTCTCCACGAGGTATGTTGCCGGTGGAGACTGGACTGGCCCTGTGTCAGGCATCTAAGCCTGACACATGGCAGTTCAGGATCTGGTGGCAAGAGCCGCCACCAGTTTCATCCCATCCTTACACCGTTCCTCCTCCCACCACCCCCACCCCCAAAAGTCACTCCACCATCCTGCAAATTCACTTACCGCGGTCGGTGGAACATTGGCTGTTCTGCAGCACTGAGGTTCTGCGCCACGGGTACAGGCCCAGCACCAGCATTGGGGGCCCCCAGAGGTGCCGCAAATGTGGTTTATGGCACGTTCGCAAAACTGGAGTTGGTCGTAATAGCTTACTGCCAGCTTCAGGGCCCTTAAGCATTAAAAAGCATGAAGCACATACCTTTTGATGGCCACAAGCTCTCCTGATTCATTGCTCTTCCCCATGAGCACACTGCCATATGTTCCATCCCCAAGTTGTCGCATGGTTGTGTAACGATTCATTTTGTAAAAGCCAGTAGCCAAATCCTCAAAAATGTTGAAATTCTTTCTTTTCCAAGTATTTCCAGGATGATGTTGTTACGTAAATGAGTAATCTGTCATAGTATTTGCTTAAGTCATCAGTCTTCTTTCACTGTATTATAAGCACTCTATCCATAAATAATGTCGTAGCAGAGGGAATGATGCTGCCATTCTTACAAGCATCCTTAAATACAAAAATAAAAAATTGTTCTTTTTCATAGACTAGTTCAGTGGTTCTCAAACATTTTAGCATCAGGACCCCCCTTTTTAGAATTGACAATCTGATGGGACAGATGTGATGTTATGGCCAGAAGTAATATCATCAAGAAATTTTAACACACACATACCATATGACAAAATCAAATCCTATTAAGAGGACAATCATAAATTGTGCTGGATTGGTGAGGCCAGCGGGCCTGTGCCAAATTCAGCGCACCTTAGGTGTGCCGGAGAAACTCCCCAGGGCATGTGTTATGTTCATCTTCTTGCCCCAGGGGAGGTTCTGCTCTCCCCGTAGGGTTCCTTGGATCTGAGCCCGCTATTTAGCAGGCACGGAGCCGAGGAAGCCGTGTAGCCCAAATCAAGGCCGAGTGGCCTCCCAATGGGGTCTTGGATGAAGCCTAACGGCCACATCCCAACCTCACCCCTCTCCCCAGGAAGGCACACCTATTGGCCTGCCCACCCCCTCCCAGTTCTGCCCACCCACCCAGAACCTCCCTTGTGCCAGCCAAGTTCAGCTTTTCATCAGCACTCTCAGGCGGACACTACTGGTAGCGTCAGCCCAAGAGCTTTTAGTGCCAATGTGGGGGTGCCGCTAAGTCGAGGACAGGATTGCGCCCTCAGTAAATTAAAAAAATTACAGTAAGTGCATATTTAAAAATTCATTTAAAATAAAGAAGAACCCTCCTAATCCTTGCAAGCAGTTACTGATCTGTTGGTTTTTTTTTAATTTATCAAAACATCCCAAAAACTGCAATCCTATCCGTGCTTACCCAGGTGTAAGTCCCACTGATTACAATTATTAAAAGCATATACATTTTAGCCTGTTAAAGTACAGAACTACAACGTTTTCCTAAATGCAGTCACATACCATGGTAGCATCAAGTCTAATACCCACCTGAAATTGGCTCATGACCCACCTAGTGGGTCCCAACCCACAATATGAGACACTGGTTAACTAGATTATTACTATTATCTAATTATTAGATTGTTACATGTAATGTAACATCACTGTGATACTGCAGTCTACTAAACTAACACATTTATTATACAGTACTGTCTGCATACAAAGCAGATCTGAAGTAAATTCATGCTGCTCATACAGACAAGAAAAATACTGGCAAATAACAGATACATCAGGATAGCCTTCCTACAAAGCTTTGGAAATCTCCTCTAGGGTACTAAATGTACAAGGAACTAACAATTCAGAGCGCAATCCTATACCCTTGTTGCACCAGCGCTACGCTCTTGGGGTGCTGGACCAGTACAAGCAGCAGCATTTGCACACAGGTGCAGGACCTTGCCGAGGGCGTGCCAGAGGCATGCTGGGGGTGTAATGGGGCGGCACAGTGGGCGGCGATGGCAGACAGCCATAGCGCCATATCCTAAGCCCTGTCCCCAGCCAGAGCGGCCCTGATTTGGGTCGCTACTGTGCATGTTGCCCTGCACCTGCTACTTTGCAGGCGCAGATGTGAGTAGCCCCATAGGGCTGGCTGGGGCTTATGCGGGTGCAAGGGGAAAATCTCCCCTTTCCCTGCGTTGTGCTGCTACTGCCTCCTAAAGGGCTTAGGATGCAGCCCTGCTATGTCGACCTTACTGTGTTGGCGCTGCTAAGGAGTGGGCTGCCCGTGAAGTCCAATGCAATTTCACTATAGATTCTGATTATGAGTCATGCTTGTTAATTTATACATGTGCGTGTAGTGAATTAATGTGTCAGTGTAAAGTGCTATTTCAGGAATAAAAATACTTCAGGACACATGCAGTGCACTTCTAAGCATGTTGACTAAGACATAAAGTCAACCAAGTTCAGAGGTATTCGTTCTCAATTAATGACCCAATCCCAAAGGCCCTATCGCCCACTGTACATGTGTACTGGCGGATAACAGTGTTGCAAAAGTGCCGTAAAGCACATTTGGGACACATTACCTCTCAGAATGAATCAGTGCCAAGCCCCAACCCGAGCAGGCAGCCAGCCAGTGCTCCAGCAGTGCCAGCCATCGGTAAGTCTATTTGAGGTGGCGGGGAGGCGAGAATGGGAGGGGAGGAGCCAGGTGTGAGGTGGATGGGACTTGGCGGTGGCTTCGACTGCCAGATCTTATCCCTGGCGGTGGCTCGGGCTGCCCGACACAGGGCTGCTCAATTCACCACCAGCAAAATAGCCGGCGGTGAGCCGAGGAGGCCCACTGTGGGCAATGGGACTGCCTCGCTGCTGGATTCAGCAGTACCCTTTTGGCTACCACTGTGCCCCCGACAGTTGGGCAGTTCAGGATTGGGCCCTAAGTGTTGTTATGATTGTAGTCTTATTCACTAAAATTTCTGATCAAAATATTTTTTCCCCAGACCCCTAAGGCACTAGGTAGAATCCTGATAATTAAAGCTCAATTTTGAAACAGGTTTTCTGGTTTTCACGGCAGTGAAACAAATCCCCAAATATAATCACATTGGATATGCAAGAATGATTCTCAATTTAGAGCACTGTTAACAATAAGTGATGAACAGAAAGCACAGGAAGAAAATATGCCAATTAGCTGCACCCTAAAAGCACAAACAATTCTGCCAGAATGGAATTAACTAGATGTGAAAGGATGGAACCTAAAGCACAACAACAGACACAGAACAGACCTTCAGAGAAAGTGTGGAAAAGAGCACAGCACAATCTAAGAGATTAAAACAGTGATGAAGCTACATACAGAAGGAATCAGCCCTTCTCCCTTTTCTCTCTCAATAAGGTTTTTTTATTATTATTCTTAAGGGCAACTAGATCAGGCCCACAGAGTATTCTATGCAAACCCACAGAGTATCCTGTGCAGGTTCATATCTTGAATCTTACGCAGAACTGGGATATCAGAACGGCAACATAGCCCCCTGGGAGTACCCAGCTTGAGAGGGAGAAAAAAATCCTGTTGTAAACAACAGATTGTTCCTTATTGTGGAGGACATGCTGCCAATAATCTTCATGAAAGATTAAGGAAGGATTAAAGGAGAGGACAGATAGAGGACAAGTTGCCATTACTCAAGGTTTCATAATAGTATTTGAACAGTTGAAGGAATAAACAGCAAGGAAACAATACAGAGCAGCTTTTGTAATTTGAAATCATGATATTTATCGAGCTATTGCGATGTAACTTGTACGACTACTCTCTCACATTAAACTTAAAATTAAGGTAATTATCAATAATACCATCGAGACTTTAAGCTATAACTCTGAAATGATAAAATAGCACAACAAAAACTGAGTCTACAGGAACGCTGATGCACATATTGTATATACATTTATGCACCTGTATAAATTTGTTCCCCAAAAGCTGATATTATACTCTCGAGCAATGCAATCTAGGAAATATGAAATTCTTCAACAAGATTAATAAGATTGGCTGAAACAGAACATTTTGCAAAAAAAAAAAAAATCTGGCTGGCAAAACTGGACTCAAGTTGCCACTGCTAATCAGTAAATTGTTGTCGCTGCCATTATAAAATCACATGCAAAAAGGCCACCTGTGCAAACACACCACCCTATATGTAATTCAAGCTTGTAGCACTAATAAAACTGTAGAGGATGTCCATACATCCTCTCCAAGACAGATTGCCCACATTTCTCAAAGTAGTTCTACAAAGGAAGAAAAGTAGCACACGGCTAGTTCTGGATGTGGATCCACGTACCGTACAATTATTCTCACTGCCCAATTCCCCATCTGTGCTGCCAGAACTCACAGTCTGTGGTTTGCGATGTTGTAAAATGTGATGTGCTATCATCACATGCAACCCGGTCACTGCCACAAATGCAGTGACAGTATTGGCAACACACCAGTGGCTCATCTGGTTCCCCCAGGGCTGGTAAGGTGACATGGGGTGATGGTTGCCAGAGAGGGGAATTAACAATGCAGAGGGGGCGGGATTGGGTCAGAAATCAGGACCACGAGACTGTGTGTTTAAGGCAGAAAGGGGGCAGTTATTGGCAGCAAAGGGGCTGCAAGTATACTTGCCTCCTGGCTTGTCTTACCACACCCCCTTGGGGTCTTTTCAGACTTGGCCAGCTAAAGAGCTGGTGCAGATTAGACCAATAGGGCATCAAGGGCTTATCTGGCTGTAAAGGGATAAAAATTCCCTTATTTCAAAGAGGTCTCCTGATCACTCTGTCCCTTACAATAGAATGTATATAGCATGCTTCCATGGCACAGCTGCATTGGTGTAAGTATCAGGGGATAGGATAGGAGCAAAAAGCAAGCACCATTATTTTCAATAGCACTTATAAATGGATGCAAGTTTAAAATTAGAGAATGGCTACCAAATCCTAAAAGTCTGTGTTGGTGGCAGAAGTTTGTGGAGCCATCAGAAATATAGTAATGAATACTTTTAATAGCATGCTTACTGTGGCGTAAACAAAGAAAGAGACAACTCTACAGTTTTTGCCTGAATATCTGGAATTCCAGAATCTTTAGGCAACAAGTAAATGAAGTGGCATTATTCAGGATGGTTACAGGGCATGTGCCTAGTGCCACAACCTCTGCTAAGGAGGAAAACATAGATAAACTGTAAATAAGGAAATATTGTAATATGAGATTTTTCTAACTATAGCATGGACAAGGCAGGTTTTACTATCAAGCTTCATTAGTGTACCAAGATCACATCACAGATTTTTCCATGAAAGGTATTCCACAAGATAGAAAGAAATAGAGCAGAGTAATGGTAGCTTTTATGGAATCTTTGAGAACTAGCAGAGGCAATCCTAACTTGGAGTTAGACCAGCACAGTTAGGCTAGCAAAATTTGACTGGCACAAGGGTCACTGTAAAGTGCATTTGGAACACTCTCAGCATCAGGGAGGATGGTGCACATCTGGACTCTGACCAGAGAGTGGTCCAAACATACTTTACAGTGGCCTTTGTGCCAGCCAAACTTTGCTGGCCTAACTATGCCGGCCTAATGCCAGGTTAGGACTGCGCTCTAAATGGTAGTATATAGGGTCTGGACTGTCACTGACATTCCAGCCCAATCCAATCCCCCACCACTACAGAGCATTCATACCAACCGAGTACATTCTGCATGCTATTGGTGGGGGAGCCACAAAGCTAATGAGAGTGAAGTAAAAAAAACAAACCTTTTTACTAACCTATCAGTAGTAAAGCACTGGGGTCTCTGTGGACCTATACTAGCTATGAGAAGAGGAAGAGTGTGCCAGGCAGCAAAAGATGGGATAGCATCCCATACAAATCACTGCCACTGGGATCCACACTCTCCGCCCTACCCCAAACGTCCCCCAAACTGCCCATGAACCGTTCACGCCACTGACCTGCCCATTCCATTGTGGTATCCAGGTGATTCTAGTGCACATGAGGCGCTGCTAGCTGTTTCCACAAGCAGCTTTGCTGTGTGTTACAATAGCACAACATTTGTGACATCGCTGGGCTTTTACAAGAGTAAAAGGATCAGAAAATTAGCTGTCATAGAAGGCCCTTAGGATTGGCCCATTAGTTCTAAGGTGGGGTGGCCAACCATTCAACATTAGGGCTCCTGGACCTTTAACAATCGTGTAGAGGAGGGAGCGCTAATGCTAATTCCCTTTTCTACACAATTGTTAAAGGTCCAGGAACCCTAAAGTTGAAAGGTGGCCATTGCTGTTCTAAGGAGCAGGTAGTGTAGGTAATGGTAAGACTTTTCTACACCATTCAACAACAGCAGAAGCAACGTGTGGCAAACACAACCCTGTCTGCACTGAAATCCCATACATGTCATGTTAACAAAAACTGCAATGCAGTACTATATCAATAGCTTAACTTGTTCAAAGTGAACATGCTGCACTGCACAAAAGAGTCACAGAGGAACTAGCGGAAAATAGTGTCATACAAATGCTAATAGTTGATGTTGCACCAGTGACAGAGTTGGGTCATAGCACTGGCTCAAGAAACTATCTACAGTTTCTATATATCTATATACTATCTATAAGAAAATAGAAAATAATTACTAGAACTGATATAAGGCTTTAGAATCTGTGTACTGGGTACAGAAGTATACTGGAATGCTAATGCTTGATCCTATGGGTTACTGTGTCATAGAACAGGGGTGGTAACCCCTCAATTTTCCCAGGCTTATTTATCATGGCTATTTTTCACTGAAGCTACTACTTGGCATGTATGATCCATTCTCAGCATGAACATTTATACTATTATGTGCAGGTGTTTAATGCAACTTTTTAAAATTAGACACTTTCTACATACAGTATATATTTCATAACTAGGAAACAGGCCATGTTGATCACCTTTCAGAAAACTCAGAGAAAATTTGGAGTTCTATTTTTGTTCTCACAGATAAAAATCAAAAATTAAAGATTGGCCTCATGCATACAAAGCAACTGACGGTCCAATCATGTTCAACTTGCAAGAAACTATCACTGGTAATTCATTTTACCACAATTAACATGTTTATTATTATTTTGTTCATTAATGGGCAGCTACCCCTTCTCAGAACCTCATGTTTTACAGAACTGGATAAGACATATACATCAGAGAAATTAAATAATTTAATAAAATAAAAATGCAAGGTATCAGATAGCCTGCCTCCTTAAATTAAAATATGCAATAACAAACATTTTTCATAAAGCTTTCAAAGAGGCAAGTCAAAATTCCTGCTCTCAGCAAATAGGAACACTGTACAGTAGAAAGCATTGTGACAAGAGAAAAAGAGAATACATCATCAGCACCTTGGAAAGTGTTCTTGCTATTCTTCTACTTCCTTGTTTACTCTTACAGGATGTATTTCTGGCGGTGCTAAACAGTGACAAGTGGTAGCCAAGGTAGTAAAACAGACTTTTCACATTCATGTGAAAGCTGCAGCCTTCATTTTATATAACTAAAGGACGTTGTTCAGATTTCTACTTGGCTTCGGTGCAGCTATCATAATGACCACAGTTAAGAGAAGGCATTTCCCCACCACCTACATTTTTTTCAGCACATTTAAAAAAAAAATGTATGTTCAAATTTTTTCCATTAATTTTCTCACAGTCAAATCTTGACCATATTTATCTAAAAATCCATCTCACTGATGTTAATGAAAGGCATTTTTAAGAAACAACCTGATCCTAATAAAGGTTAGGCCCTGTTAAGTCCACAGAAATCAATACAAGTTGGCTTTGCATCTGATTAGGTTCTATGTATGTTTAGGATTCACAGCCATAATATGAATTCTCTTTGGATAAGCGTAATTTTTAGATTTCTAAATCTTTAGTAAATATATTAAAATGCAGAAATTTTTTTCCTTAAAAAGTTTTTTTAAAAAAACAACTTCTGTCAGAATGTAGCTTGTTTGAGTCCCACCCGACCCCAGTCAGACTAACGCCATGGTCTACAGACTGACAGAAAATAACTGAAATAGTTATTCATTTTGCCGGGCCTTGTTTTGAGGCTGCCGTCCTAGGCACGCCAAGCGCTATTTTGTGCACGTTGGCTGGGGAACTAAGCCCTGCTACGTTCAAGTGCGCACCAAACGGCAGTGTTGAAAATAAATCTCATTTCTTTCGGGGGGCTGACCCGGGTGTAAGACTACAAGCCTCCCAGCAGCTCGTTGGAGTAAAAGGTCCTGGAGTGGGAAGCCTGGTCGGGGCTGAAGGGCCATTACTCCGGAGTCCGCGGGTCCAAGGACTCTGGATGGGTCCTCAAGCCTCCCTCCCGCCTGCCTTTTCTCCACCTCGGTCCCGCTCACCCGGCCTCCCCCGTCCGCGCGCACTCACTGTGGAGCCCCAGTCCGCCTGTGATGATGCCAGGGCCTCCCCCGCCGGGACCGTCTTCCTCTCTCGGCTCCCTCATCCCAACCTCCGAACCGCCGGCAACTCCTTCAACTCTGCGCGACCCGGGCTCTGCGCCGGCAGCGACTCGTCGCCTAGGCAACCACACGCTTAGCGAATCACCGAGCCGCGCACGCAAAGAGTGAGCGGGACGCGGGGCAGGAGGTGGAGCCTAATAACTCTATGGGTGGAGCCGGCGCAAGTGAACGTGACGAGGAGGAAGGTGTCAGAGAGAGGGCGCTCGCTCGCTCGCTCGCGCTCCCGTCCCTTCCTAGCAAAAAGGTTAGATTGATTGGAGTCGGCATGTCGTGATTTTCTTGGAGCTTCCGGGGCACACAAATATGGCTGACTCAGATCTTTCCCGCCAATGAGGATTGCCGCGAATTCACGAATAAAAATCTTCCTGCACGTGTGTAAAAGTTAATATCAACTTTTTTAATCATGCCTGCGTGTTCTGCATACGGGTGTGCGAATCGCTTTACGAAAAATGGGATTTAATTTCCACGGAAAGGTTCATGTATTCACATTACATCCGTATGTAATATTTCCCCCCTCCTTTTTCCCCCCTTCCCGTTTACACGTTTTTTCCCGCCTTCCATTTTCTACTGTAATATTTTTGAAATTCTGAACATTAACAGAATTTGTTTTATGGGGGGGGGGGTGAGTGTAGAAGTTTAAAAAAATGCTCTTAATAGCCTAGAAGTAAAAAAAGAATTACTCTCATATTGACAACTACCTGTGTTAGGAAGAGATTTTAAGGTAATTTTCCTACATATTTATCTAATTTTCGCCCACCCTCCCCTTTTTTTCTTTCCTTCCCGTTCACACTTTATTTTTGGTTGTGTAGATTTCAAAAAATAAGTCTGTCAAAACAGCATAATCCGAGTTTAAATAGACAGCAAGTAGCATTTCGTCCGGTATGTTCAGTAATATAATTATGCGGAATTAAACCTTGTAAGTGCATATTAAATCATAATATGGTTACCAATGATGTTTCTACACGATCACACGTTTTTATTTTGGTAAGTTTTTATTTCAGGAGTAAATTATTAAGTGCTAAACATCACGCGAAAAGCAATCTGAAATGCTTGGAATAAAGATTGTTTGGGGCACACAAACATGGCCGCTATGCCCGCCCCCTGGCTTCACTCGATTCCTATCAATTCAACAGGGATGCCGACTCCAGTCAATCTAACCTTTTTGCTTCCTAGTTGTGATTGGCTGGCTCGACCGCGGTTCAGGAACGGCCGCAGAAATCCCAAGGAGAAATCTACCTCCATGAGAAATCCGCGCTTTCTTTTCCTCTGAGCGTTCTGCGTCCACGCGGCGGAGCACGTGATTCTGTGTTCATTCTGGTAGGAAAAAGAGGAAAGGCGAGAATAGAAGATAAATGTTGAAACTTGCCTGTCCGCTTTCTAGACGCGCGAAAATGCTGGAAGGTGTACGAGTGTCGAAGGCGTCCGCAAAAAGACAGAGACACGTGCAGCTCCCTTTCACGCAAATGGCAGAATTCAGTCTTGGTGGCGACATCACAATTGTGGAATTCCTTCCCGCGAAGAGCCACCAACGTAGAGTAGCCTGCCTGAAAGATGGTAGACTGACTCTTCATCATTTAAACAGATGCTGGATGGCCATGTTATCGGGGACGGTTTAAATGAGGACAGCCTGCATTAGCAGGGTTAATCCTGTGCTGTAGGTCCCCTTTAATTTTATGATTCTCTCTCCAATGAGCTCAGAATCATAGTGATACTCAAGGTATTCAACATCTGAGCAACAGTCAACACAACAATCGCCAAAGGCTGAGGGACTATGCCCTGAGCATGCTCAGACAAAAAGAAAACAATCACGAAGTGCAATGCTGGGCACCCTGACCATATGTCTAAACAGGCTCAGATGGATGATGTGACTACAGTGTCTAACATCCCAATCCTATCCTGTGCTCCAACAGGCAAGCCAAGTGGCCTGCGCTCAGTGGTGGACCTAGAGGGGAATCACAGCATTAAGTTTCCTCTTGCCCCATGTTGCATGGCAGCCCTTCCAATAGGGCTCCTCAGATCTAGGCTAGCAAAATTGCTGACACAAATACAAGGGCCTTGTGTAAGGCCGACCAGGCTGGGGACAGGGGGGTGGTTTGGATCCGGCCTTTGTTGGCCAGGCTGATTTCAACCTTGCCCCCTCTTTGGGCCAGGCAAGCGATGGAACTGGGCAAGGGGGAAGGGTGGAGCAGGCTCGTGAAGGGGACGGGGACAGCGGCAGTTTCTGCTGCCACATCCCAACCCCCCTCCAGAGCTGGGCAGCCTGACATACAGCTCAAATGCTGGCACATTGCCACTAGCTGCCTTCTCCCCTGGGGCGGGGGGAAGGGAGCAAATGCTCCCCTTCCCCGAGAGACCTTCAGTGGTAACCCAGCAGGGCCAGGATCCAGGAGTCGCCATTTTGGCACCGCTGGAGCCCTGGGTACTGTCGGGCTTAGGATTGGGCGGCCGGCAACCAGGCTGGAACATTAAAATAGTTAAGGAATGATGCTTCACCTAGGCATTCCTGAACTTGCTCAACTATCTGGATCCTACTGCACAATCCTGTTTCAACCTTTTATTCACTCTCTTTGGTCCACTGCATCACATGCATTGTTAATATGAAGGCAGTAGTACAAATTCAGTATTCATTTGGAAAAAAAATTGAGGCTGGAGTTCTGGAAGGCAGGCATGTTTAGGTCAAAAAATGTGAAAATTAGTCCTGAGACAATGAAGGAAAAGAAAATTAATTTTAAAATATAGATACAGACAAACCTTAATATAGACGTCTTAGCAGTGACATTACTGATAAGGAAGAGGACAGAAAAATTAATTCAACACAAAGTACAAACCTACAGGGGTAAAGATGAAAATTAAAGCTCTGTTCTACTCATAATTACCCCCATCAAACTCAGTGGGCTTTCCTTCTGAGTAAATGTTCCTTTTTCAAATTTAGATGTCCTCTTTCCATAAAATGCTAAAAACCACATAGGTCAGTGCTGCATGATGCAATCCTATATGACTTGGGAGACTATATAATATGTATATTAAACTCAGTAGAATTTACTACTTAAATATTTAGTTGTTATTTCTTAAATTCTTCCTTGATGGAACTTCCATAAGATTGGGTTACAGGAGTCTGTTCCAATTTGTCGTTTAGAAGAGATTAGGAATGAGAATTCACTTGAATTACTCCTTTTGTTGTGTCCATCTGTTGAGATGATTGACCACCGTCTTTTGGATTTAAACTTGTGTTGACAGATAAATTGATTCCACAGCAAGTCATCTGAATGGAAAACAAAAGTTACACAGTACATTTTCTGGAATCCAAAGGATAAACTGTTGAAAACATCAGAGATCTTCCCACATAAAAAACAGTTTCAAAAGAAGTTAAAAGTAGTGTCAAAAACTTAATTAGGCATGAAGTCCAACTCTTGTTTTGACAGTACCAAATTTGGGTTGCTGTATATTGGAACAACTTACATGGGAATAAAAGGTGAAAGATTCACTATTTGGAATTCAATTGATGCAATATTTAACAAGCAATTTGTTTATTAACAACAAGCTACCTTAGCACTGTGATTTCAAACAGAAATGAATGTTTCAACAGCTTTTTCCTTTTGGACGAAAACAACTTGCCTCCTTGCTTTTTATGTTTACAGGATAAGAATTTTCAGGAAACATGCCATGCTACTCTTATACACATTCACTTGTTTAATTCTAGGAGATGTCTGTTAAGTTATACTTCAGATCCTTAAAATAAATTTTGTGATTGTATTCCAATATAGTTTTGGTACTGCAGCTGAAGCTGCTGTTTCATCCTTGCCGCCATCATCAAACAAAACTTAGGCTGCATCCCTATCCACATTTACTTAGGCTGCAACCCTATCCACAACCCTATCCGCCCTGACTATAGTGGGCCTTACTTCAGACATGCATAGAATCACACTGTTTCTGATACAGAATTGGCAATAGACTTGAAAGATAAAACCCCTTTACTTCACTGGAAAAATTGTTTTTCTGTTCTTAACATTATTTTTAAAAAATAAAGAAATCTTAGTATGGAATTAAAACATCTTTATTTATTGCACATCGGGATCATCCATCAAATGGTATTTTTAAAGGGCTCTTTACCACGTCTACATTCTTGTCAGACTAACCATTGTCTGCTTTGTCACAATTTTACTATCATCTCTACCTTATCTTGAGGCATGACATAGTTTATGAATAGTCCCGTTGTAGATAAAAATTATATTCATCTTTCTTGTGTAGCAAATATGCATGTGTTTTCTATACATAATTGGAAACAATGGCTACCCCATAACGTAGAGGTGAATTTTAAAAAGTATACCCATTATCCCCTTTTACTTTTTGAGGCCTTCTAACAAACTGATAACTGCAAACTATCAATATATAATTATGACTATCAATTGAACTTTACCTATAAACCATTTGCTATGGTTTCAGTGATACTTTGCTTGCAAATGATGCAATAATGCTTAATTAACAATTGGATTTGCACCACTGTTATTTTTTAGTTATATATTTGATCTTAGGGACTCTTTATCCTCTGCTGCTGATATTATGTTATGCTTTTATATTGTTTCATTTTTAATTGGTTCCACTATCATTTTAAATTATTTTAATGCTTTTATTCATGTTTTTATTTTATTCTCATGCTATATATGGCCGAGCATAGAAAAGGTGGGGAAAATATATCTTTTAAACCAATAAGTAGCTAGATAAAACAGAAAACAGCTAATGCAGTTTATTCCTCCATCATTAGGCAATACAGTAGGCCTTTCACAATCCAATCCAAACCCCGTGCTGGAATAGGGTGGCCAGTTGGCCTGCCCCATATCCAGCACAGGGTTGGGGCTGGTAGCAGTGCAACCTGGGAGAAGGGAAATCAATTCCTTTAACATTGTGTAACATGGTAACGGGCTGAATGGTGCTACTTAGATCAGCACTGCTGAAATCAGAGGCACAAATCCAACCGGGCCGGGTGTTCTGCCAAATTCCCTGCTGGGCCTCCCCTACGGCCTCAATGCCCACACTATACTAACTTGTTTCCCCTCCAGAGCAACCTCAGAGATAGGCAAGAGGGAGGGGGTTCAGTCACCCACTGGGCCTCCTCTCTTCCAGCAGCTTTGTTTGGGATCACCGGCTGGCCAGCCTCCTCCAGACTGCCCTCATCACTGGCTTAGCTCCAACTTACCAACTTACCCTAAGTGTAGCACCAACAAACCCCACCAACAAACAGTAGGCAGTCAGCTTGCCCAAGCCACAACTGCCTCCTCCACTTGGTGGCTCCAGGGACGTGGCAGCCAGACAACAATTCCCAATTGTTATTCCCCCCAATAACCTTACCTTCCGTTCTCCAGTCCTTCAGTCCATCCAGCACTCCATCAGTCCTTCAGGCAGGCAGGCAGCCCAGCCAGCACTCCCGTCAGTCCACTCAGCCACCTTCCTTCCTGCACCTACCTGGTGCTAATCACCTTTCCTTTAGTAATCCAGCACCTACCTAGGTACTATCCTCCAGCACCTACCAAGGTCCTTTACTCCTGCTCCTGCCTCCCACTTTATACTGAGGCCAGCTAATCGGTGTCTGTTACTAGGCAGGCGCTAGCATCAGCCACGCCCATCTGCACCTGTGCTAACCTCCCTTCATTGCCAGAGGCCTCATCAGTTTACAGCTGTGCTCCTGAGGATTGCAAAGACCTTGGGGGTTAACCCTATAATCCCTGACTTATCTGGGACAAGGGGCCATTGCTGATATCATTCCCTTTCTCCTTGGGGTATCTCCTGCCTTTTCCAATACACCGGGCCACCTACAGGCCTTCCCTGCCCCCTGCCCCGGTCTACCTTCCCCCTCCCCAAACCCCTGCTCCCCAAGCTCCTGACCTGAACATAGCCAGCCTTACCTGCTGGGTCCAGGACATGGCTCAGAGAAGCCAGCACACATTCGTGCGCTGGCCTCCCCTCCTCATGAGTCGTCGCAAGCACACTTTACAACATGTTTGTGAAATTCCTGGGCCAGCACAGGAGTCTTGTGCTGGCCCACCCTGGGCCTTGGATTGTGAACTAAAAACTGAATATTAAAAATAATAGAGGATAATGTTGGTGAATTTGAGCTTGTTTGCATTCATGTTTGCCGACAAATGTTTCTTGCACATGCCTTTGTATATGCACATGGGCCACACTGTCATTAACTTTCTTTCTTTGTGACTGGTTCTTAAGTTTCACCGTGAAAGGTGAGCTTGACCTTCGAAAATGTCTCTTGTTGTTTATATGAAAAGGCAAATGTTTCCCAAAGCATTGGGCAAACAATACGTGCTGATCAATTAGCACTTCATTTTGCCCTGCAGACATAACAGCGGTGAGCTTTGCTCTGGCTGTGAACCAGGAAACTAAATGACAGATTTGAGGCAAGAGGTAAAAGATCCATGAAGAGCACCACTGTGTGCCTTTTTTGCAAAAAACAACAACAAAAAACTGAGAACAACAACATCCTGATGCACCTGCTCCCTTGCCCATTTTACATTTTGGCACATCTGCACTATCATGTGGTGCACTTTGTGGCTCCAGTCCTAATTGAATATAGTGTTTAAAATACCCCCAAACCACCTAATTGTAACTTAGAAATAATTGTAACTTTTATAGAATAAAAATATATTTAATATGGGTTAAATTATTGATTTGATTACTGTTGCATGCTTTTAGTTTACTCTTCATGGGAAAAGCCATAGGTGAATCCCTTCAGTAAAATGTTCGGAAACTGCTGGAGTATAACTTTGGCTTTCCTCTGTAAAAGTCTGAACACTGTTACCTCCTACAGACAGGTGCCATGTGAGCTTTCAGTGTGCGGGTGGGATGGAGTAGGGGAAAATCGTGCCAAAATTCAGAGATCTTATAAGGTGGGCAGCCTAATCCAATGGTGCCGGGCCCCTGTAGGAGCAGCAGTGCGAAAACGGCTATCGCTGCATCCTACCACCACTACGGCAGCCATAGAAGGTGCCTTGGGCCCTTTTGCAACACCAGCGCTGGTGGTTTGGGATTACCTCTGGTACTAAGCCATTTAGGATCAGCCCCTAAGGTTGCAGTCCTAAGGTGTACACTTACTAGGAATTATAGTCCTTGGTTTCAGTGGGATTAGAAGTAAATACCACTGAGTTTATTGTAATTCCTTAACAACTGCTTTGAAAATCCTGTGCTGTTTTTGCAATGTGTACAGTAATCTTAACAAATATTGCAATTTCCCTTCAGTCTTTTCCAGAATCTCTTAAGAAAGATCAGAGCCCCCAAATTATTGTGCAACATATCCGTCCGTCCGTCCGTCCGTCCGTCCGTCCATCCATCCATCCATCCATCCATCCATCAATCAATTAATCAATCAATCAATCAACTTTCAACAAAAAGTTCACATCCAGCCCATTAGCCCTCAACACCTTGCAAAGGCTTTTGGAGAGCAATCTCTGATGGACAAGTAAAAAGGGGAAAAACCACTGGAATTTATTTAAAGGGAGGGAAACCAACAGCAAAGGATGAAGCAAAGTAACAATATCAGTAACTTTAAGAGCAGCCCAATCAGTGATGTCATGCACTCACTATGCACCACTACGTGAGTACCGGTTCCTAGAAGTTGAGCTGGCCCTGCCCACTTGAAGCTGGCCCCATCGGCTGGTTGGCTCAGCAGCTGTGCATGCGTACTGCATGCCTGCAGCCATTGCCTGCACTTTCTGCGAGGAGGCAGGCAGGCAGGCAGTGTGGTGGCGGCGGCATCATGACATCACTTCCGGTTATGACCTCACTTCCTGCCACGACATCACTTCCGGCTTATGACGTCACTTCCGGTGGGTGGACTCCGACAAGTGCCAATCAAAAGTGAGTACCTGTTCCTAAATCATTTGGATGACACCACTGAGCCCAATCCTAACTAAACCCATGCTGGAACAGGCCAGCCAGCTATGCTGTGCATAGGCTTGGGGCTGGTTGCTGCTGGCTTCAGTGGCAAGTGGCAGCAGAGACATATAAAGGGTGCCACAAGGGAATGCGGGGACAGTGGGCGCTGGTTGTGGGGGTGGGTGCAGAGGGCAGGAAAAAGCAGAGCACTTTTTGGGACGCCCATCCACCCGCCCTTCCTCACGTCCAGTGTGCCCCTGCCGGGGCCCACACATTCCCTTTGCTTCCCAAGTCAGGAAGGGTTTGATTAAAAAGTGGATTTCTAAAACTGTAAAAGATAGCACTTTCTTATTTATGGGCTCATCTGAAACTAGGACCAGAGGTGGCTGAGGTCTGAAAAGTTTCGGTTGACTTTGATATAATAACTGGGTTTTGTTTTTAATGTGGTCGAAATAAGATGTGACATGAGCTGATGGGGACGGCCTTATCATCAGATTGATAACAATGGAAGAATCTAAAACTACCTTCACATGAAAGGCTAAGAATGTTTAATCTTCAGCATGCGCTCTTAAGCTGGTGAAAATGGCAAGTCTAGAAATGTTTTACGTAAAGAGTGGAAGGACCTTTCCTGTCTCCAATGTTACCCTAACAAGATGTTTTTTAAGGCCAGTACTCTTAAGGACATAAACAGGTAGAAACTTGACTTATGCTTCTCTTTGTCTTCCATTGTATATTTTTGATAGAAAAATAACATGCGGGAGAATATTTTCTCTGGCCTGTGTTGATTGATCAGAAGAGTGATGCA
Organism: Lerista edwardsae; assembly: GCA_029204185.1. Lineage (NCBI taxonomy): Eukaryota > Metazoa > Chordata > Lepidosauria > Squamata > Scincidae > Lerista > Lerista edwardsae. The sequence goes on along the minus strand of JAJKFI010000019.1, from coordinate 14,257,267 downwards.
CAGATATTTTTTATTTGGCACTGTTACATGAAATGGTTCAAAGACAAGAATGATTATGAATTTCGGGGGGGGGGGGGTTTGGTCTCCTTTGGAATGTGATGTAACAGAGTAAAATGTGTTTGCTTCAGAAAGCGGGAAGAGGCGTATATAAACTTTTGACAACTTATCTTTCTAATAGCTTTTTATATCTGCCTTGGATATACAGGACAGCTGGATGCCTTGGATATATTCACTTTTGAGTGCTTGACTTATGCAAACTCAGAACATTCAGATCAAGTCTGTACAGTGTTGGGCAGTCTAATCCTGAGCTGCCTGGCTTCTGTGGGTGCAGAGGTAGCCAAATAGTGCCAGGCAGCCCGACACAGAGATCCGGACCTGGCGGCGAAGGTTGCCGCCAGTCCCATTCCCTCCCCTGCCCAGTTCCACCCTCCCACCCCACCCAGAATCAGCACAATGTCGGCAGCCAGTTCACTTACTGGCCGCCGTGACAGCTTCTGGGCGGTGAGCTCCAGTGCTGCAGCAGAGGGGCAGTAAGCCCTTACCGCCCGCGGGTCACTTGTATTGTTCGCAGTGGAGTGCTCAGGATTGAGTCCTGAATCTGTTAGTCTGCATCAACCATCACCACCACATTGGTAGAGTATCCTGCGGACCGCTTGGATACCTAAACATAAGAGGCCAAGGGAATAATTGTGATATTGCCTGGTGATATTGGCAGTACGTCTGGTGATACTGGGCCTGGTCCAAACTTGAAGCCCTTTCAAAGAACACCTATAAGCAAGGACTCCAGGAAGCCTCATAAAATGTGAATGCAATCTAAGTGCCTCTTTGACAATTTTTATTTAAATCAGGTATTTTTATTACAGACAGGAAGCATAAAATATCGTATAACAAAACAGCAAAATAAAAGTTTTAGGTGGATGCCTCTTTTCACTGTTTGGAGTGTATGTGGAAGTACCAAGAAAGGCTCAACGTTTTATAGTTCTGAAAATCTTTGTTTAAACCATTCTCAAAAGGCCCCAAATGGCTCTGACTACCTGAAAAATTCCCTGTGCTCATACACAGGGCCGCCAAAAGTGGGTGCAGGCCCCAGAGAAAAAATCTTTGTGGGCTCCCCAGCAAGGGCTGACCAACTAAAAATCTTTACACAAGACAAAAATCTATGCAACGTAGTCGGACTCCAGCCCCCTTCTAGACGGCCAGATCCTAGAAATTTGTGCCAGCTTCCCCACCTTCCTTTGTTGGCCCTGCATGTGCAGTGTGCTGGCACTCAAAGAGTGCAATGTGCTGGCACTCAAAAACAATTGAAATGAATTGAAAATCATTGTGCCTCATACATATCTGTGTTTACCCAACCTGCACAGCTGATCTTCCCAGTGAGTTGTCTCCTTGATCCTTAAAAGATACAGTAATTTTAAGCAAGTATCAGCTACTACAAGGCTTAGAAAAAAAATCACATATTTGTATAATTCTGGTACATACTGCATACCAGGAACTTTTGAATTTGGATCTCCCAGATCTTAAATTTGTCATGCCCTTGTCTTGGTGTGGTTTTTATATCTTCAGCTTGTCCTATGTATTAAGTATGAATAACTTGAGGTCCAGTTTTGACCAAATCTCCCAAAGTCAACTGATTTCCAGAAAAAAATATAAAATGTATTGGTAAAGAATTCTTATTTGTCATATTTATATGTAAAGCCAACATCTACCCGTTGCTACCCGTTGGGCACAGTATTTTCCAATCAGAATGCCTGTCCTTCATACCCAATATAGTCTTTTTCTGTATCCACAGGATCAACGTGTTCTGCTTTGTCAGTGGTTAGAAACTGCTCACCCAGTAAACTTGATTTGACTATTGCCCAGTCTTCTTGAACTTTTATCTCTGGGCAGATGTTTCCTGAAATGTTCTCTGCCAAGGGCCAACCAAGAAGATCTTTTGCGTTGTATAAATTATCGCCATACTTCATTGCAGCAGACTTGTAAGCTTCATGGGACGTCTTAGGAGTTGTTGTTATAACAGTTTGCAAAGCTGAAACTTCCAGAGAGGAATGACTACTGTATCTGCAAGCATATTCTTCACTATAATGAGGATGATTAGCGTTGGTGGGGCTCAGACCATAGTCAATACTTTCTCCATAATTAGTTTCCCCTAAAGACAGTTGTAATCCTTGATTGTTATGGGTGCCATCAAAGGTTCTTTCATGGGCATTCAGTGAATTTACACAATATTGAAATCCATTCAGCATTATGTGGTCAGTAGTCACTGGAATATCCATCAGATCTTTGTGAAGTGTTGGATATGAGCTGGAAACGATGCAGCTTGGAAATGTACATTCGTAGTCACAAGTTGGCTTGGCTGTGTAGATCTGGGGAGTTGAGAATTTCTGGAGGGGCAAAACCACCTCCCCTTGAAAGCTAGCTGCATCATAAGTAACTTTGTAAGGTTCTGCACTTTGAAATAAATGGTGAGGCTCAGCTCGGGGTGGTAAATTGGCATCTGTAATGATGCCGAACTTTTCTGCTCCTTCACATGCGACATGATGAATGTAATGAAAGTGACTTCCATTTTTAATACACGTTCCTTTCTAAAGAGAATATTAATAATAAGTCTTCTGGAAGCCATTGCTCAGCACACACATACAATATTATTGATTACCTGATATTTCCATTCTTAATGATTTTAGTTTAATTTTGTTCAGCTTTTAGAGATCAGAGATGGCTTGAAGAGGCCTCAGAACAAGAAATGTAGCAATAGTGGCAATGTTCTGTACACTTAGAATCTCTGTGACCATTGATATATAATTTTTATTTACAGTGTATTATTTTAGGCATTAGCCAATCATTTGTCCCCCACAAAAAATATCCAAACACAATGATGATCAACAAATGACCTTAACTAGCCAAAAAAAATTTTTTTTAGATGAAATCGAATGGAGATGCTGAAGTGAACCTCTTGTCTTGTAACATACATTTTAGGGGGGCAGTTCACATATGCGTATACATCAGTTTACTGACTCATCAGCACTTCTCAGTATTAGATGATATGCAGCTGAACTGATTCAACTGAAACCACTGTGACATGTGACGTGAAAGGTTTAGATCTGTGATATTGGGCAGCCCAATCCTAAGGGCTTAGCGCCCAGAGGAGCAGCACCACCAAAATAGCAACTGCTATATCCTGAGCCTACTCAGGCTACTGCCAGGGTCTCCTCATACATTTGCTCCCTTCCCCCAGGGAGACCGCAGCCAGTGGCAATGGGTCTACTCAGCTCTGTGTCCATGTTTGAATTGTCGTGGAATAAAAGAAGCCCATGTTGGGCTCCCCAGTTCAGCAGGGGGTTCAGGATGCAGTGGCAGAATCTGCCACTGCCCCCAGTTGCCAGTGCTACTGGAGTGCTGGCAGCCCTTCCACTCAGTGCTGTGACCGGTCACTATCTAATGCCAGCCTAGGACCAGCACTCCCTTCTCCCATGGTGTCGCGAGCCTGCTTTAGAGCACGTTTGTGACACTTTTGGCCAGCAATGCGGACATATCGCCAGTGTTGTGTCTCAGGATTGGGCCCTCATTCACACATGCAACTCACCACTTGATGCTGCAGATGTTGACATGCAAGTATAAAACAGTTCACATTCCTGCATTCCTGGATGTCATCTACAGTACATAATTCCATGTAGAAAGGCTAGCATGGACTGAATAGTATGCACAGGGACCTGGCAGCCACCACTAGGTCCTAGGCTGGGTAGTGTACTTTGCCCACTATGATAGTGGAAAAACTGCACTTTTTCCAACAGCTCACCCCTCTCCCCCAGCATTCAACTCAGTACTGTATACATTAAACTTTTTCAATCTAGTACTTACATACTTGATTGGGTGGAAAACCCTAGTCCTAGGTGTTACTTGCATTTATATTCATTTGGGTCACAGTTCTGAAGAATCTTCATGAACTTCAATTTAATTATGTCTGGATAGATTGTGCACATAGAGAAAGGCACATTTGCCAATCAGAAAATGACACATAAGTAAGACTTCTGTGTCAACTTGGCATCACATGTTGGTTTTTCTTAGCTTCTCTGGGTATCTTTAGTGGGATCATAGGCCACATTTCCATCCATTCATTTTACATTTATACATAGCTGCATTAAGTAGTAGCTTACATTCACATATACTGATTCTTTTTCAATAATTCTGATGGTGCTGCTGTTCTATAGTTACCTGAATGTCCAGAAGTCCTTTCTTCTGGGATGGTATTTGTTTCTTAAGAGCGCTCCTTCTGGCCTCTGTCTCTGATTTACTCTCTGGTCTAGGGTGGTCGTGGATTCCCTTCGCCTGCAGTAGTATTGGCACATGAACAATGTGCTTATTTTTTGAAAAGATACGCGTTTGGAATGAAACATCTCACCCAGTAAATAAAGCACATTGGAGTGCCCAGGTTTAAGTTAGATTGGCTTATAACGAAAGACTTCAGCTTAGTTTATTTGACAATCACAGCCATTGAATGGAATTAAAAGCCACAGCAGTTAGTGCATGCATGATTTTGCATATTCTATTTTTCATCAACACAATCTGAAGAATCTGAACACATAATATAAGGAACAGGAAATATAAGATGCATTTATATTTTACCTGGAAAAATATTGCCTTGCCTTCGTGTCTCCAGAAGTTGGTTACCGGATAGCCACTATGTCCCCGGCAAGGAATTAACTCAAGGGCTGAACTGCAGTTTGGACAATGTTTTTCTGCAAGGTATAGGAAGAAATTATTGCAGAATCTAGCTTTAAATGTTTAGCTCATGGTATGTCAGGTTCAAGAATTCTGACATTTAAACCAAGTCACAGCAATCAATTTGCTATATAGATTCTGGTACATGGTTGATTAGTGAAATTAGAACCTCAAAAAATGGCAAACTGTTTCAGAATGAAGGTTGATCTTAACACAAAAAAAATATTTATACATATTTTATAAAAGTTCACATCTTTGAGATTCTACTTCTAAATGTTAAGATTCAGTAATGCTGGATTAAGGTGTGAAATCTTGCAGGCACATTTTTTTCTTTTCTGAAGTCTTTGCTAGAATGGACACTTTATGAGAGCCATAGTACTTATGGTCCCCAAGTCAGAGTGGCACAGTCACATCCCACTTCTCTTACTCTGTTGCTTTTGGCGAGCCTTATCACATATGGCAGGCCGAAGCTGCAGCTTGGTGCCATCCGGCAGGGTGCAGTTCCTGGCACACACCACCACCCCAAGGCAGGATTTCTTGAGGATCTGGCAGTTGTGGTTGTTGGTGTTGCGCATGGCCCAACCACTAAGATGCCTCTGTGCATTTTTATCCTCACTGGAGTAAATGAACCGCAAATAGCCATCTGACCACTCCTGGAAAGAATCAAAGTGCTTGGGCTCCTGCATCGGACAGAAGGAAAGAAGAGATGTCAATGAAGTTATTACCCACCATTTTAAACCTGCCCTTCTTCCAAAGAGCTCAGAGCAAGATACATGGTTCTTCTCCCCTATTTTATCCTCACAACAACCTGCAGTCTAGGTTAGGCTGAGGATGAAAACTGGGCCTCCAAAGCCAGATCTAATATTCTAGTGGTTCTATTACCTTCTTCCATCTTGTCCCATACCTGTGGCAGTTTGGGGTCATTTATGTCCCAGGTTAACTTCATCCCATAGGAACAGATGTAGTCTGAGTCCTCAAAGGGGTCTTTTGACATGTTCACCATGGACCTAAAAGAAGAAGGAATAGCAAGGAATGTCCTCTTCCCCCTTCTTCTACCCATCAATGGAGGTACAGGTTCACTTCAGCCCTCAAAAACTTGTAGTGAAGAAAATTATTTTTGATGGTTAAAGGATGATTCCTGAAAGTTATTGCTGTGCCTGGATCCCTGTAAAAACAAGACTACTTCTAGTGTAATAATTGCTCTCTTTGAACTGATCATGTGAGTACATAGAACTGGAAATACTAAACAAGAGTTTTCCCCATCTAATTTTTTTCATTAATCAGGCATCCAAAACACATCTTGCTCCTGCTATGTAGGACACAACAATATTGAATACTGAATTGAATGCGTAAGAACATAAGAAGAGCCCCACTGGATCATGCCAAGGCCCATCTAGTCCTGTATCTCACAGTGGCCTCAGGAATGCCTCAGGAAGCACACAAGACAACAAGATGCCTGTATCCTGTTGCCACTCCTTTGCATTTGGCAATCTGAGGTAGCCTACTTCTAAAACCACATACCCATCATGGCTTGTAACTTGGGATGGACTTTTCTTCTCGACATCTGTGTAGGCTACTTTTAAAGGCATCCAGGCCAGATGTGCAATATCTGAAAATATTGCACATAAGCATATAAGAAAAAGCATGATACTTTGCAAATTCTCACGTGTGCTTATTGCACATGTATTGGGGGTACAACGGCAATAACTGTACCTTTCAAGTATGTGCAGACACAATGAAAAACACACCAGGAAGTATTTCATATTTAATTTTGTACAAGAAGTGCTTTCAGGGCCCAATCCTAACCTGGAGTTAGGCAGGCACAGTTAGGCCAGCAAAGTTTGGCCGGCACAAGGGCCACCGTAAAGCATGTTTGGACCACTCTCGGAGTCAGAGAGGCCAGCACACAGATGTGCGCCATCCTGTCTGAATCCGAGAGAGGTCCAAACATGCTTTACGGTGTCCCTTGTGCTAGCCAAACTTTGCTGGCCTAACTGTACCGGCTCCAGGTTAGGATTGTGCTCTCAATATAGGAAAAGCATAGTATGTTAGCCGGTTCCAGAAGCTTAAATTTCATGGGCAGAGAAATATTTCATCTGTATAGCACATTCACAGATTTCTTTTCCCCAGGACCAGTCTCAGGAGTAGTCTAGTGACAGGCAAGTGGTGCTGAAATCTACCCTAAGGTTAAGATTACACTACAAATGCAGTCTACCCCTCCTTTCAGCAGCTGTTTGATTGACTCCTTTGCCCTTCATGGATCCTCACAACAGTCCTGTAAGATAAATCAATATTATTACATGTTGCTCTGATTGTTTGGAGGGAAAGGCAGGGTTTGAATCACTTCAGATTAGTTTTCCTAAGGCTGCATGGTGGGTTCATGGCTAGGGACTTGGGCTGCAATCCTATGCACAGTTACCTGGGAGTCCATTGAACTCAATGGGGCTTACTTTCAAGTAAATATGTATAGGCTTGCACAGTTGGTGATTCCCAGTTCACCCACCATCTTTCTTTTAACCAATTCTTCCAGAATCTCTGCTTTAATAGATCCATTTCTACCGTGATGTCAAAAGCAAACAGATGCGAGGAAATAAGCGAAGTAATGACAGATGCTCGATAGATGCTCGGAAACAGGCAAGGGGAGTTTCCAGCTTTGCGTTACTTGCCTTAACGGGCTCGGTTCTGCGCCGTCTTTCCTTGACTTCTGATCTCTGTCCGCCGCCTCCAGTGCTGAAAGTCAGTCTGAAGACACCCTTTTCCTCGCGGGCTCGCCGGCTGATCTGCTCATGCCGAGAAGAGACTCTGCTTTGTCTCTGGCTTTCACGCTCCCAAATACCTGACCTCCCCATTGCTACAAGCAGGTCTCGGCTCCTCCCACTTCAGACAGAAAGTCCAAGACCTGGGAATGAAATCGAAAACTCCCCCCCCCCCAGAAAGAGACCGATCCCCAACCCAGCAAAGTTGCAACCGAGTTTGCGATCCGAATTACGCTAAAGGCATTTGGTTTTCCGGTGCCTAGACTTGACTTACAGCCTACCTTGATTTACGGGACAGAAATCGCTTGAAACTTTTGACTCGGTTTTAACTTAGTTAAAATCGATTCCGAACTTCGGAATTGATTTCGACTGCTCAGGATTTTAAGGCAGCTGCACGCCAGTGACGTTCCTAGAAGGCGGCAAAATGTTAAGTTTTTCAGAAGCCTGAGCTCCTGGGTAAAGCGGCCCCTCTCCCTTGTCTTCACAGCCATTCGCGGCTTCGAGAACTGCGAATGGCCGTGAAGTCAGGGGGAGGGGCATCTCTATCCAGGACCGCAGGTTTCGGCAAAAGTTAATTTTTGTCGTCGTCCCCCGAACGCCCCATGGCTGCTGCACGCTCCCGAAGACACCTGAGCACGTCGTGTTTATAGGAAAGATTTGGGTAGACATATCTCCACCTAAGCGGAGCTCACGTTTACCTGCTCATTTAGTTTGACCCTCAATTGTGAACAATCCCGTGGAAACCATCAGAATTTTACCTAAATTGGAATCCTTGCGTTTATAGACAACAAAGCCAGTCTACATTTAGTTGAAGGTGAGTCCCATTGAACCGATAGGGTTAAATTCCACGGGTGGAGGTAACTGGGTACTCGTTTGGGAATAAATCCCTTTGGAGTCGGTGCAACTTACTTCAGAGTATGGCCAGGGGCTCGAACTGCGGGGCGAACAGGCTTCACTGTTAAGTATGTCTTCTGTTCCGATGCACATGAATGATGAAAACAGAACATGCTTCCTCGTTAGGCCAAAGGGGTGTAAGAAACTTAACAGTACCTGAAGGAAGAGATGGAATTATTGAAGAATTGAAGTGTTTCACTTGGGATTTCTATTTCCAATCGATGAACAGAAGCAAGTTTCCCTTCTGTGATTAAATAAACCTTGCTTAAATCCTTTCAAAGGAACTCTGTAATATGTCAGCGTTTGAGCACACTATTAACGAACCGTATGATTTCATGATCTTGCTCCTCTCTGTGTTGCTAGCCACCTCGGAAATCCGAAACTACGAGGTAGGTTAAAATTATTATTTTATTATTAGGGATAATGGTATATCCAATGTATTTGCTGTGCAATTCAAAAGCAGCTGAAAGCTAGGAAGACGGATGGGGGATTTTTGCTGTTGGTTTGCGATGTTATAGCTGAATACCACATTCAAGGGACTTCAGTCCCCTTGCTTCCATTTAAATCGTGGAAGGCTCGTGTGTGTGTGTGTGTGTGTGTGTGTGTGTGTGTGTGTGTGTGAGAGAGAGAGAGAGAGAGAGAGAGAGAGAGAGAGAGCTCAGAACGACAAGAACTGGAGGCGATATGATTAATTTAAGGGCTTTTACCCCGAAACCAATTTGGGTGCAAAAATGCCGCCTCTAGGCTGCAGTGTCATGCAAGGTTTGGAAGAAAATGTCATTGCACTCGGTGGAATTGGCTACTGAGGAATTATGCAGAGAACTGGACTACAAGTGTTTTGTAAAATCCTACATGTTAGATTCAAGGATGTCATCTTAAGTGTTTCACGTTTCTTTGAGCTGAACCACATAAATGCACACAGCGGAGGCACGGATCTCAGCAGAGTAAGAACACCTAAGGACTTTTAAGAAATGTATTCAGTATTGTTTATTTTTCTCATTACCTCGATATTCTAGAAATGTTAATAGGATGAGATGCAGCTTTCCTCCCACACTCCACCTGTCCCACTCAACATCAGGACTGCTGTCTTTTTTGCTTAGGGCATTCGAATGTAACTTCTCCTGCCGGAAAGTCGCGCCTACTGGATTTCCGTCCAGCGAGTTGTGAAAGATACAGAAGGTGCCGTGAGGCTACCTTTTTGCTTAAACAGCAACAACTCTCACGGCATCTTTTCTTGCCCCAAGAAATAATCTCAACTGGCGCTGGCAATTTTGGAAGACAACGAAAAAGAATGAGGCAGGCAGCAGCAGCAGGCTGTTGAAAGTGTTTTGCTACAACTGACTCGAGCCTAAGAGGCAGAAACTGTATGTCCAAAAAGTCGTAGAATCAGGCAGAAAGAGATCCTAAAGACATTTGTCGCAATGGAAAAGTGGCGCTAAACTTAATGGGACTTCCGATAATGCAGCAGTCTCCTTGTTTAAGGGTGTGAATCGTGCCCCCCCTTCCTTTCCTCTTGCCAGTAAGCGGAATGTTACTTTCCCAAACGTAAAGAGCCAAGACGAAAATTTTCCCCTTGCAGTTCCGTTTCGCCGCGTGGTAATTGGATGACCCAGCGAAGAAGACGTTTCACCCATTACATTGTGACAGGTTACAAGTAATCGAGCTCTTAGTCCGTCTTGAGCAAGGCTGAGATCCTACATTCCTCGAGCGAGCGCGCTTGAACACAATGGCATTAAATGAGCAGACATGCATAGGATTGTGAATGGCTGCAATTCTGTCCACGCTTAGGAGTGAGCCCGAATGAACTCACTGGGGTTCATGTCATGTCTGAGCAGACATGGCTACGACGGTATGGTAAGATCATCTCACGGATACGGTCTGCAGACCCTGGAATAGGGCCCAATTCTATGCAGGTCTACTCCGAAGTACGTCTCATTATCGTTAATGGCGTTATTCAAGGTAGGTGCAGATAGGATTGCAGCTTAGTTAATTTAACCGTAATACAGAAAGCCGACAAACGGAGTGGAGTCTAAGGCTGCAATCCTATCCACTCTTACCTGGGAGTAAGCCCTATTGAACATAATAGAACGTACTTCTGAGTAGACATGCATAGGCTTGTGCCCTTTGTTCAGGGTCGCTAGAATCTTTGATGTGACAAATTAAAGCTGCACTCTTAAATGCACCCTCAAGTGAGAAAAAGCCCCATGGAACGCAATTGGACTTAATTCCGAATGGGACTTACAGCCGAATGCATAGGGTTGTATGGGTTTTTTAAATGTGTCTAAACACATTCAAAAATTGAAAAACATACTTTTTTCCCTATTTTTAATATGGTATTCAAAAAAGCTATAGAGAAAAAAACAAGGGGGACCAAACTTTACTGAACACTTCTATGTATTTTTAGTAATAACAAAAAAATAATATGAGTAATAAAACAATTTATAAAAAATAAGTATTTTTTTTTAAAATAAAACACCATTATTTTCTTTATGTACCTTAATGTTATCTTCCGACAATGACTACGGAGCATATATAAAGAAATGAATCGATGAAACTCCGCTAGGGCGTTCATAAAATCCTTTTTACACGATTAGACATTCCTTTCACTTTGCTGTCCCCACTCACAAACTGATTATTGGAAAAATTGTTCTGATCAGAATTTAGGGGGCATGCGTGATTAGGGGTAAAACAAGAGTGGTGATAAATTCTGATCGAAGGACGTAGTTATGGCTGTGGGATATAATCAATCCCAGGATGGTTTTTTCCAAGTTTTAACTTGCAGTCGTGTGATTTGAAATCTTAATGTGCGACAGAAATAGCACGGATGGACAATCATATCTCTGTATAGTAACTTGTAGGAAGGACTGATAAACTTAACAGGACGTGCTCCCAAGTAAATATGCTGAAGACTCCACTTTCCTTTTTAAAATCTTTAAAAGGTCTATATTAGCTATATTTGAACTTTTTAAAAAAAAAACTCCCATAACTCAAGTTAATCGATGGTAAACTTCCAAAGGGACAGATTCCTTTCAGGAGCCACACGCTTTCACCTGTGGGAAAGGAAAGACATAAGCCTCAGAATGCAGACCAAATATGAGCTCTTCTTCTTTGCTCAAGTCCCGTTGGCATCCTTGGGTAAACAGCAGGGGCGGGGAAAGACTATAGGCTGCAATAGGATATGCACTTCCTGGGAGTAAGTGCATCCAGGGCTAACCAAAGACTTTCAGGCACCTCTGGCAAAGTGCCAAACCTTACCCTCCTCCATTACCTGACCATACGGTATCCTCTACTACTCCCCCCCAACCCCGGGGAGCAGACAAGTGGTGGGCTAGAACACCAGACACTCTAGCCTACGGCTCTTCTCTCCTCCCTTTTCCAATCCAGGGGGAACGACTGGAGGCAAGCACGGAGGCAAAGCAAGGGCGAGTGGAAGTCGGAGAGCTCACTAATATGCTGCCCAAGGTGATTTACCTCTTAGCTTCACGGATGGGGCGGGCCCTAGTCCTATTGAACCAAATGCGGCTTACTTCTGAGTAGCCCTGTTTAGACTTGGGCATAAACCCCTTCCACCGCCTCCCCCTTTATAGTTTCATTTTTACCAGCCGAGCTGGGCCAAACTAAGCGATTACTGGAAGGCGAGTCCCTTTTGGAGTGACTTCCAATTTAAGAGATAGCCCTCGGATCGAGCCCTTGGCGAGCTAAGATAAGAAGCGCCGGGGGTACCCCCCAGTGTTTGGCTGTATAAGTAAAGTGGCTTTGGACGCGGGTCGAGGCACGTGGCGTCGTCGTCAACAGCTGCAGCCCGAGCGCTCATTAGGGCTGCACGTGGGCCCTGCGCCGCCTCTGGCTTTTCCGGCGAGACTTGGAAAGAGCCATGCCGCAGGTCAGTGAGCCGTTGGGTGGCGGTTGGGTCCTTCTTCTCCCCCACCCCGCAAGGCCTTTGCATCGTCACCGCGCCCTCGTTAGATCAAGGTTGCAGCAGTTCGCATCTCAGCGGGGTTTACTCCCGAGTAAGCCCGCATCCGAGCGCGCTGCGCCCGGCTCCCGCCCCCGCATTCAGGGCCATTGAGCGGCAGACCGCCCAAGAAATGGTCCACGCTCCATTGGTCCACGCAAAGGCACTTTCTGGGACTTGAGTTTCTGCTTGTTTTGAAGACGGGTAGGCTATTATCGTTTAATTAAAAAGAAAAAAGCTCGAGGGTGGCTTATTATTACAGAGATCAGAAAATCCCATTTTACCTTGAGATAACTTTCAGGTTTTGAAATTGGGGAAGCCATTTTTAAATCCTGGGTGTGGGCAAGAAGTGAGAGCTGCTGTCCGTGGAAATCCAGACCTTGGAAGTGGCAGGGATGAGCACTCGCCTCTCTCTCCCCCTCCCCCCATCCAGCCCCCTTGCAAAGAGAAGAGTCTCTAATTCTGTTTTAACTTCATACTAGTATTTCTAGTTCTGTTTTTCTAATTCTGTTTTAACTTCATGCTAGTATTTTGGAGTTTTGAGTTTTTAAATCAGTCACAAATGGCTCACGGGGCATCATGCAGATACAGTCCAGTATTTCCATACTGCTGGCTGGTGAGGGTGGGTTGACGGCTGGCTTAAAACGGCTGGTTTAAAACAGTCTCGCAATGTAATCTAACGTTAATACTTGAGGTTAAGAGTTGGGCTGAGAGAGCTAATCAATCAACAGGTACTTATATACCACTTTTCAACATGAAGTTCACAAAGCGGTTTACAGGCAAATAGTAATAATAATAAAGTTAAATAGCTGTTAAATAATTAAATAATAAAATTAAATGGCATAAAGTTAAATTATGCAGGAACTCTGACACATGCACTTTTGGTATTGTACATCAGTACTTTGTCTGGTTAGGGACCAGAGCATAGATGAAGGTAAAAAATGGATGGATGTCAAAGCATAGTCTTATTTAGCCTGCAAATTTATTTTGGCTCGCAGAAAACTTAAATAGCTATATAACACATGTAAATGCATGCAAGACCTAAATTAACAAAGAAATAAACACAAGGCCATTGATGAATGTTGTGGAAGGTTGGATGAAAGAGGAAACCATGTGGACGAAATTTGAAATGTGGTTATACAGTAACTGAAAGAGCAAAGCACTGGCAGGCAAGGTATATCGCTTTAGCTTAGAGCCCTCTTTACCAAATGCTTTTCAGGTTGCAGCAAACGTTGGTTCATTTAAACATCCTCCAAGGCAAACCAGTGATTGCTTGCATGCAGAAACCATGCAGTGAATCATGATGTTCTTCTTAAGTATTAAAAAAATTGAAATAATCATTGTGCCTTTCACACAGACTGAAAGTTGAATTAGAAAGGGCCAGGACTTTGTAGGTACCTTTTGTGTAAACATGCTGCTGCATCCATTGTAAAATCCTGGTATGAAATCATTTTTGTGTGCAGCTCTCAGTTTTCTCCTGGGGGAGACAAACTGGCTATAAATTTCAGACTAGAGTTGTCTTTCCATATCTTGCAGTTCCAGGGGAATTTGCTGTTAGAGCCGGGAAGGGGGGGGGGACCAGCCTTATAATTCTGGCCAGTCAAGGCCACTGTTACTTTCCTTTCCCCACAGTTTTTCATCTTGCTTCTGTGATAAGATGAAAACCTCTTAATGAGTGTGGCCAAGAAAGGGCCTCCCATGTTTATTCCAGCATTTTCTCTTCCCCTCGTTGGTGCTAACCTGTTATTGCTTGCCTGTGGGGCCAAGAAACCTCAATGAGAATCACGGTTTTATTTTCTGATGCACTTAAAATGCATAGTGTATATGGATAATCAGACTACTAGACTGAACTGGCTGATTTTACTTTTTTCTTATTTAAAGGAAGGAGAGAATCAAAAGCAGGAGAAGGAGATGTCAGAAAGAACTGAATACTATGTAAATATCATTTGGTACTTTTTTTTAGAGAGAGAGACCTCTTTCTATCTTCAACTTTTGTGGTTTGTTCCCATTGAGACAATTTTTTTTCCACTTGGTCTTCCAGTGTGTTTTCTGATTACCATGCTGTTTATCTCCCACCCACCCCCTGCTGAAGTTTTTCATGAAACCGCACCTTTTTATTGTTTGATTTTAATGGAAACTTTTCCCCCTGAACTGGCAGAGGCCAGGGCTGCCCAGCTATATCCCTGTGCATACTTGGCAGTCGAGTTTGACTTTTGCTCTTCTCAATATCGCAGATACTCAGTAACGCAGAAGTTACCGTGAGCCAGTGTAACTTAAACAGAACCTCCTAGAATTTGTTTCAAGGGTCCCAACAGTAATTCTCTGATGCTGTAATTGGGGTTGACATTGTAGAGCCCAAGAAATGTTGGACAGTAGGTGAGAATCATTTCAATGTACAGTATAGCTTGAGAACAGAGAATGGTAGATTTTAAAAGAAGCAGGCTTTGATCCTGGTCATTTGTACAATCAAGATTGCCACATCATTAATATGTAGTGCACTCTCAGTGCAAGCCTGTTCATGTCTACTCAGAAGTAAGTCTCATTGAATTAAAGTCTCATTGAATTAAGTGCTTATCAGATTGCATCCTCAGTCTTGTATTTAGGTCATATAGTCCTTACAAATGAACTATATGACATAAATCCTGTTTGACCACATAAGTAGGCCCATCACAAGAAAGCCATAACCGAAGGCTAATCTTGAAATGTTGCTTCTGCACGTTTTGTTCTAGCTTGAGTTCTTGCTAACTGATGCCTTTAAGGGGAAGGGGTTTCAGAAGATTGGTGAAATACTGGAAGAAAAAGATATTTACCCTCCTCAGAAATACAACAAGCAACTCTTAAATCAGCTGGATAAAGTTTTAAAAAAGGTAAATTGGAACGCACACACCCCTTTTGCTTAAAATATTGTAACATTCACTTCGTTTCACTGCTTGTGTAGGCAGTAACACAGAAGGGGACTTTTTCTCCCCTAGGAGTTGGACAAAAATGAGTTTGCAAATGTTTCCTTGTTACTGAAGTGCATCCAGCTGTACTGCAGAAGTGATCCTCAAGAAAGTGTAGACCTGCTGCTTCAGCACGGATTGATACCAAAGATAAGTAACTCAGCGGCTGTCTTACCATTGGCTGGGCGGGGGGGAATGCCCTTAGGTGGTGTGGCCTGTGGAGCACTTAGGGGTGGTGTCCGCTGCCAACCAGCTGTCTCTGCTGCTGCTCCCAGCAATCTGGAGCCCTCCTAGGGCGGGTTGCCAGCGGGCAGTGTGTAACATCCCACAGCCCTTCAAAAGTGTTCTAATGCTGCTGGAGGGCTGTTAAACAGTACTTCTGGTTTTTGTTGGAAAACAGGAAGTATTGTTTAAAGACCTTCCGAAGGTGCTGGAATGCTTTTGGAAGGCAGTGGAACAGGCTCTGGAGCTCCAGATGGGTCGGGGGGGGAGCACTCTGCAGTCTTGGCCCTGGGTGGCAACTGGGCTAGGGACATGACTGAAGTATGAGCGCTGAACATGGGGGTTACTTTCTCTGGCTTGAGCAGAAGAGCTGCACCAGGGTGCCTGAACATTAGCAGTTGCTGGTGAGGTGGTTGTCAATTGTGAAGCTGCTCTTGATCCCTGTGTGGCAAAGTCAAGGGAGAGGGAATTCCCATCCACACTTCTAAGCACAAGGAGGTGGCAGTGGAGGGCAGGGAGTTCCTCAGCCAGCACCAGACAATTGCACAAAGGAGTTGGCAGGGGCTGGTAATGTCAGCCAAGGTAACCATGTCCAGTAAGCAACTGTGCCGTTACATGGTGTGCATTGAGGTATCCCTGCAAGGCTGGAGAACTTCCTATCCCCCTCACTTGCCATGCTGTGCCCAGGGGTGATTTTTCCCAGTGAATCCTCTCAATCAACTGCATGGGGTGGAAAGGGAGGATTTAAAGGAGGAAAGTTCTCTTCTTCTTTGCCATGCCCTTTTTCTTCCTCTGCCAATTTTTTTTTTCAGAGACCCATGTGTTAGTTAATAACCGCATTTTTGCTTCAAGAAGCAGCTTAAACATTCATTGAACTCTGTTTGTATATGTGTTTTGTTTCTCACATGGTCACCTGGTTTGAAAGAACAAGAGAATTTCTGAGTCTGATAGACCCAAAAGAAAGTAAATCCTTAATAAGTCTTGTGGAAGACTTTTTTGACACAGCATTGGTAAGTGCATGTAATAAATGCATCTTGGCTTTGTTGTGTTATGGTGAACAGCATCCCAAACATCCCTTTCTCAGTAGTTCGTGACTTTTAAAAAGACTTCTTTGGCTTAATCCTTTCCCATGGGTTTCCCATACGTGGAAACATGGGAATGGATGATGTTGATGATGATTCTCAAGAATCAAGACCAGTTTTCTCATGGTACAGTGACATTGTTTAAGAACATAAGAAAAGCCTTTGTGGCTCAAGTCAAAGGTCCATCTAGTTCCCATGGTGGCCTACTACCTGCCTCCAGAAAGTCCACAAAGAAGAGAGAAAGGCATACTTCTCTCTTACTATTGCTCCCCTGCAACTGGTATTCAGAGGCATAATGCCGCTGAACCCAGTAGTACAGAAAGCCTGCGTTGTCCATGGCTTTGACATTTGTGGATTTCAGTATTCGTAAGCGATGAATCGGCCCTCCAAACCCAACCGGAGCAGAACTCTGGTTGGGTCTGGAGGCTTTCTGAAGCCCCTGGGGACCACGCACATCCACTCGCAGTCTCTGCAGCTTCAAAATGAAGCCCGGAGCTGTTTAAAGGCAACTTCTGGTTTTCATTGAAAAGCAGAAGTGGCTTTTAAATGGGTCCGGCTGGTTTTCTGAGGCTCTGGGCACCTCTGCAGGCCTCAGAAAGCTGTCCCATTTAAAGTCCACTTCCGTGGTGTTGTTGTTGTTGTTGTTTTTTGTGAAGCCCACAGAGACCATGGGCAGGCACATGGCCTGCGCAGGCTTCAGAGAGCCTCTGAACCTCCAATCAGGTTCAGAGTGGGTGGGGTGAAAACCACGGATTTGAAAATCCATGCTCTTCTTTATCTGTGGGGGTTCCGGAAATGGAACCCTGATGGATAACAAGGGCCTGCTGTACAGAGCCATTGTGACTAGTAACTATTGACTCGTAGGCCTGGCCTCCATGAATTTGTCCAATCTCCTTTTAAAGGTCATTGGTAGTGACCATTTCCATGTCTTTTGGCAACGAATTCCACAAAGGCTATGTGAAGAAAGGCACATTGAAAGACAAAGTGCAAAAGGCAGTTGGCTCAGTCCCTCTTCTTGAACATGCCGTGGAAATGCAACAAGAAACTGTGGGTAATGGGATCATCCTATCATGTGCCCATCATTGTTGAGGCCTGCCCTTGATTTGTTTTCTGCAGGCAATAGCAGTGTTAACTATAATAAACATCTCTAAATGCTAAATCGTACTGAGAATATTATTATTAACAATATAGGACAGGAATGAGCATCTCTGACATAATGTAGAGAATGGTTCTATTTGGACCAAATGGTAGCATGACTGGGCTTGTTTTGCAATGTTGTATTTTATTATATTTCAGTGATGATGGGTAAGCTGTTTTCTACATCTGTAACACGTATAATGTATTAACCTTGGATATTTCTATTCTGTTCCCCTCTCCCCCCCCCCAAAAAAAATCTGTCCTTCAGATTATTGGCAAAAGCAATACAGAAGGTTAGTAGTGAAAATACCATTTTTACAGTTATCTACTAATTTTAAGTGTAGTTCGTTTCATGACTGTTTAATATATTTTGAATTAGACTTTTTGTAAGTTGCTTTAAGCTCTTGTGGGGAAAGGGGTAAAACCTAGGGATGTATCATTTAATTGGGCTCACTTGTTGGAACTGACCTCCTTTCTGTTGGTCTCCCTCTAGAGTGCAGGCTGGTTGCTGGCACTTCCAGCTAGGCACATTCTTGCTTTTCTTAACAAAATACACTGGGCTTCCATTATTGCTAAAGGAAAACAAGTGTTTGTCTGTCTGTCTGCCTGCCTGCCTGCCTGTCTGTCTCCCTGGATCCATGAATAAGTGATACTGTAGATAGCAGATCCACCGACATGTGGGGGGGGCGATGCTTTTACGCAGATCTTTAATGGGTTAAAAGGCAAATATTATTCAGCTACAAGGGTTCTTGATCTAACAATTGTAATAATAATGAAATAAATATACTTAAATATCTTTTCTTTAAAAAATGAAGAGGAAGTTATCACTTTATAAAACAGATTTGGCCAATTGAGAGCTTGCAAGACATTGCTAAGTTTACTATTCTGCCACTTATGTACATGATAAATGTGCTGTCTTTCTTTTTCCCACCACATCACCATTCTTATCATAGGAAAAAAGCAATTGCTGGAAACATTTATACCATATTTGGGACATCTGGCTACAGAATCTAAAGTAACCTGTGCTCTTCGCCAGGAGGTAGGTCTCAAACTAGGCATTTTGTACAGAAGTATGTATCTTCTCATTCCTTTTAGTGTCTTATGTGCATGAAGGTTCATAATAGACGGATGACACACAGGTGGATTATCCCTTATGCTTCGTATGGGAAGGTGTCCGGATATCGGATTTTTCTTTGTCAGAATAATTGCATAAATATAATGAGAAATGCTACCTCTTACTCTTTTCACTGTTGCCCATGTGGGTGTCTGCTGGCCTTTTTTTCAACAGTATATGTATAGGTACACACCACAGAGCAGAGAATAGAACTTGCAGCCTTTATGTGGGAATGAGCACAAGACCTTCTTTCTGTGGACAGTTTTTTGAAAAGTCTTGGACAAAGTTGTCTAGATTTCAGAATAGTTTGGATATTGAATGAATATAAGGGATAATCTATCTGTAAAGCATTTAGCTAATGTGAGGTACCATCTTTTTCTGCCTTTATTCCAAATACTACAACAAGGCTCTGAGGACCTTAAACACCCTGTTGGATAATGTAGCAAAAGAAGAGAGAAAGAAGTTTTGTGTGTCTGAAGAGATGTGTTTGCTAACGTAAGTAGGCTTATAATATGAATTTTCTTTCTCTTTTGCTGTGTTCTGCTAGGGAAGAGATTTTTGTCTCCCATTTTAATCCAAAGGTTCTTATTTTAAAGCAAAATAAGAGTGATTGCTGAAGCCCCAAAATGGAATAGTTAAATGTAAAGTCATATTTGGAGTAGTTGTTGCAAAAGTTACCTGAATAACTTTTAATTAAAATATAAATGCAATAATTTATATGTGCTCTGATGCCAACATTTTTGTTGTGAAATGGATTTTCGTACTCGCAAAAGCTTAAATTGAACAATACTACCAAACATTCCCTTGGAGTTTACCTGGCATCTAATATAAATTTTGTTTTTGGATTAATTTATCTACTTATACCATGCATGTGTAAAGACTTACAGTGCAATCCTATGCATGCCTACTCAGAAATAAGCCTCACTGAATTCAGTTGGATTTACTCCCAGGTAAACATGTATAGGATTGCACCTTTTAATTTTTTTTCTCTGAAGCCATAAAGTTCATGTATGATTTATGTTTCAGGAAAGAACTTGCAAATGCAATTCTGGATGTTGGTGGTAAGAAACACTAAATAGCTTGATTGGGATTGGGAAAATTCCAGGTACCTCTTTGACTTGTCTCTCCAACAAATGAAGCTAGAATTTAGGATTATGAAATGATGAAACTTGCAAGAGCCTTTATACTGATGCTAGCTCTATTTCCACCTAATAAATAAAAGAAACCCAAGCTGAAGTTAGGAATTGGAAATATTTGTTTTCTTTTCCCAGGATGTTTAACTAAGTGGATGTGAATCTTGAAAAACTGCTTCCCACACATGATTGAATGCATTCTTCTGTTTTTATTCCTAGAACTGGTAAACTCTTGTGCTTGAATGTGAGCTATGCAGTGAAATTTCAGGGTAGCCATGATCTCCTATTTTGGCTCTAAGGCAAATTGATCCCTGCTGCCTTTGCCCCTTCCCTGTAATATAGCAATAGTAATACTAACTTGCTTCTTTGTTGTACTTAGCGTGTTTAGCATCATATTTAGCATCAAAACCTTAGCTTTTGATTTTAAGAGAGCATGTTTCTAACATCGTTTTTGTGGAAATAAACACAGCATCATACAAATCCATGGCTTGCCATTATATTTGGACATAGCCTCTCTTTAAAAGATACTGGCAAAGATTGAACCAGACCAGAGCATTTCTTTCTTTAAGCTTATTGTACTGCAGAGGCGATGGGTTTTCATGGCTTGCAAAAGATTCAATATCGACTTAGTATTGATTCAAAAGATTCAATATCATTTAATTTTGAAGAAGCTGTTCTCTCTGTCCGTTGCAGACTATGACATACAGATAGCGATTATGGAAGCCCTGTTCAGGCTGATGTTGAAAAAGTGGAGAGATGACCTTGTTCACAATTGGTTTGAAGATCAACACATTGCTAAGAGATTCAGAGAAATCAAGGATAGAGACTTTGAGACAGTAAGGGCTTTTGTTCTTAACTTGTGAGAGCTTTCTATGTGGGTGGGTGTCATGTTTGCCCAGCATCACATGTATGACATAGGAGAGGTAGTCTTAAAGTTCCCATAGCATTTTCTGTTGTTCCTTAATTAATGCATGCAGGGTTTTTTTGCAACAGTACAGTGGACCCTCATTAACTGCAGGGGTTCCATTGACTGGAGCCATTC
Source organism: Lerista edwardsae (assembly GCA_029204185.1). Lineage (NCBI taxonomy): Eukaryota > Metazoa > Chordata > Lepidosauria > Squamata > Scincidae > Lerista > Lerista edwardsae. The sequence goes on along the minus strand of JAJKFI010000019.1, from coordinate 14,236,274 downwards.
TGAAGTATGTAGAGGCTACGCACATCAGCCCATGATCTCTGCAGGCTTCAGAATGAAGCTGAGAACCATTTAAAGGCTACTTCCAGTTTTTGGTGAAACTCAGAAGTTGCCTTTAAATGGCTCTAGGCTTCATTCTAAAACCTGCAGAAGCTGGGGGCGGATGCACGCGGTCTCTGTGGGTTTCAGAATGCCTCTGGACTCGATCAGATCTGTGCTCCAGTTGGCTCAGAAGGCTTGGGGCGGGGTCTGTTTGTTCTCAGTGGGGAGGGGAAGAGTATAGGTAGAATTCAGTGGTTGATAAAATGTAACATCTGCAGATGTTCTGATTTATAGTACTAAACCTAGTCAGTTTTTTGGAGTCAGCTTTGATGATGATGATGATGATGATTTCTATCTTGCCTTTCTGCCCGAAATTGGGGCACTCACAATATTAAAATTGCACAATATTAAAAATTTACTGTTTTACTCACAGTAAAACAAAACAATACAAAAATAGGATAAAAGATTAAAACAATAGCATAAAAACCATTAAAAAAATGAACAATTACAAGTTAAAAATGCCAGCCCAACATGTCAGCATCTAAATGCCTCCTTAAAGTCTTAAGACCCTTAATGTTTAATGACATAATACAATTATATATGTAATAATTATTTTATTATGTATAATTATGTATTTGGGTGCCACTGAGAGCAGAGGGGGGGCATTCTGGGGGGCATTCCAGCGAGCATTCCCACTGTTGGAAGCCTCCTCCACTAGTGGCGTGCTTGTTCTGCTCAAAAAGGAAGCTTCTGTTTGTGGAGGGAGTTCTCGGCTGCAGAAGTGCTAGTCGGACTACCATCCATAATAATAGTCTTCAAAAATCATTTCTATATTAAATCAAAGCAGTTTTTTTCTGGTTTTTTTCTTCTTGAAGGATTGCAGGAAATTTCTTAATTCACTAAATGAAAGACTTGGGGATAAAAGAAGGTACGTTTTGGCTTGTTCTGAACCTGCTCACTTCAAGATGTTTGTATATCCACCCTTCCATAGGATTTGCAGGTTCAGATTGTAATTTCCATTGAGTCGATGCATAGAAGTAATTAGCTGATCTATAGTAAACAGGTATTTCTTTTCCAGTGTAAGATGAATTGCTAAGGAGGGTATGCAAGGAGAGTGTTATGCCCATTCTCTCCAACTTTGCCCAATACCACCACTTGAGCATGGGCAGGTGGTGGTGGTGGTATTTGAGCTATGCAAGTTGAATTAGTCTGCTCTAGAACTTTTAATTGGTGTAATTGGGCGGGGCGGGGGGAGAGTGAGTGTGTTTGAAACAAGCTAAATGAGAAACTGGATTTCCTCTATGAAATCCCATGTGTGCCATGCACTACTTTTGGTGGAGACATGTAACTCTGGCAACTGGTGCCTTCAAACCAGTAGATCTGCCCCATGGTGCTGGAAGGGATCAGGTTTTACTATGGGGTGGCAGCCGATGGAGGATGAACTACAAGTGTGGACCTGTAGAAACTTGCGCAAATGAGTACTGTTTATTCCTGGAATTAGAATTTTCTTCTTTTGCAGAGTCTGTTCAATTCCTTGTAAAACTGCCTATGCTGACATGAATCAGGTAATTAAAACAAACATAGTGACATGGTTAGGCTTAAGAAGGCTTAATAGAGCTACTGTGTCTTCTATGTATTTAATGTTACTTTATTCTTGGGAGCTGGTACAGCATAAGGATCGGTTGCTTCAGATACTGCTTAACACAAGTCTTTTAGAATAATGTTATAAGGTGTGTCAGTTGCCACTTCTCAGTACTGGGAGTGATGGTTTGAATTGTAGAACCTTGAACCATCCCCTCATTGAGCGCTTCTCTACTGAACCACCTTTCTACTGAACCGCCTTTCCCCAGTTGCTTTAATGCCTGCTGGAATCCCGAACCTTAAAACTCAGAGGAAGCCCTCCCTGGCACAGGCCAAATGAGAGTGTTGGGGCTCTGTTTCATGCAGCTACAGGGTAACGTAGACAGTCAGTTCTCTTTATATGTGAGCTTGCTATCTGCAAATTTGCTTATCTGCAAGGGGCAGAATTGCTGCTTATCTTGTTTTCTGCACCTCTGTCCTCTTTATCCACAGAGACTTTCCAAAGGCTGTTGGGACTTTCAGAATGGCACTTGTGACCAGCACTGACCCCTTTAAAATGGCTGGTAGTAGCATTAAGGGGTCCATGCTGGTTGCAGGTGCCATTCTGAAGATCCCTGCAGCATTCAGAAATCTTCTGGCACTGCTGCATTCTGCTGGCTTTCTGAGGGGCTCTGCTGGATACTTCTAATGACAGAAAAAGGTACCCCTTGCACCTAACCCCATTGATCCCATAGGATCAATGGTTCATTATCTGTGAATTCACTTTCCATGAGGATTTCCAGGAACTTAGCCCTAGCGGATAATGAAGACTGACTCTTGTTTGCTGTCCTGGCTCTTAAGTCAGTAAGAAGGCTTTAAGGTCAGCATATGCTGTTGTTGCTTCTGGAACTGAAAATATTGATGATAGTTCTTTATCTGCTCAAGCTAAACAAACCAGCTGATGACAAATTGGAAGAGTTCTGGATTGACTTCAATTTTGGAAGCGAGAGTATGACTTTCTACATAGACAGCCCTGAGGTAAAAAGGATCTTGAGCTTCTTCATTCTTGCCAGTATACTTGGCAGAAGTAATAGATTTGCTTGAAATATTCATTTCAGGGTGCTCTTTGGGAGTCAGTGAGATTATCAAGTGAAGACGTGAGTAGTTACAATCTGCAAGGTAAGCCATCAAGTAATATTTTACCCAAAGGAGAATCATGAAGTTGAGTTTCCATTAATTTAAGAGCAGCTTCTGTTCACATGTTGTCAGGAGATGGAAATTTGCTGCATTAGTTGTAGATTAATGCATCTGATTAGATGTAGAAAATGCATTTGGAATTTCTAAAGCATTTTGTCATGAGCTGTGAGGAGTGGATTCAGAATGAAAACAGAAGTATCAAGAAAACCTTTGTTTTGATACTTCCTCATCCAGCTCTCCGTAATTCTCCACAGGTACCAGCATCCGCTTGCTTGCTGTGAGTAAATAAGGGCTGCTTTTGACAAAGGGAATCCCCCTGCTCACATGAGCTGCTGTAATGAAAATGATACTCACTTGAATCAGGGAAAAGATTATCCTGTTGTTGCAGCGAGTACCTGGCTTTCTTTGACATTGTATTTCTCGGCATTTTAAGCTGGGAATATCATGGTGAGGCCAGTGTGATGCTTTTGGCCTGACCAGAAAGAGGCCTGAGTTGTTATTGCTGCCAACTGACCTAATCTTAACGGACTGGAGAGCAACTATAATAGCATCCCTCCACACACTCTTCCAACCTTGGATGGGAGTGGTCAAAAGAGATGTGTGGTTAGGGAAGATGGGCACAGGAAATAGGGGAGAGGTTCAAATAAATCATTTGCAATCTGGTGAAGTACCTTTTAATATATATATGTGATGATTTGCAGTACTGATAGGGGTGGGATTTTTGTTGAAAACTGCTTATTGGCAGTTAAATACCATCTTTTGGTAGTTAAAATATCTGAATATAAACACAGAATACTGCATGTTGGTGTTGAAGATATTTTCCAGAAATTAAAATAGACTACTTTCCCAATTAGAAATAATACAGTGGCTGTATCTGCTGACACGATATCACCGGTATCATCTACCTAATATACTTTTAAGGTATTTAAAATTAATAAAAATGAGAACTTGGAATGAGAATGTAGAATAAAAACACATAATGATGCAATTTACTATTTTAATTAAGAAATTTTGGAAAAAATATCACCAAAACACACACACACACACAGTGCCAGTACATTTTAGTTGCCCTGGAACTCGGTGCCAATTCACACAGATGTTTTCACCTGTAGTTCTTTATCTGCAATGATTCACTCCTGTGGGCAGGTCTCTGCTTGATTCTGCTGTTGCATTTGGGAACGTGCCCTCTGTCTTCTGCGATGTAGTTTGGAGACAAAACAACAAAAAGGGCCATTGATATATCCTGCACCCTATAAAAGGGTGCTCGGTGTGGATAGTGTATTGGTTGCATTAGTCCAAGAAAGTGACAGGAATTGGAAACTGCTAGAAAAATCTGTGTCTTCTTTTAAAGAGGAAGGGGGAGAGACAGTTCTCAAAATGTTCATGAAGAAACCCACAGAAATCAACAAAAAAGAAGCAACAAAGATAAAAATTCACTTTGACATCCAGTTTGATATTTCCACACCGCTTGGTAAAGCATTGGGGAAGGAGAAAATGATGGCAAGTATTCACCCACCCACCTTGTCCTTTAAACCTTTGTGGGATAGCTCTCTATGATCTTGGGAATTTGTCAAACTGGGTCGTGTTAATTTTTTTTAAAAAATCTATATAGTTCTATTTGTTTTTGTTTTAAAACATATCGCCTTTCCTACCCCAAAAGGCAGCTCAAGGCTGTTCTATATAAAAAGGGTAACAAAACAATAGAAACAAGAGGTAAAATAAATAAAACTTGCAAACAGTCACAAATAAAAAATGTAGGCGCTCTTGTGTTGCTAATTTGATCATCAACTACTAGGAACCAATGCAGCAAAGGCAGGGAAACCCCCCAAATTGATTAAAGGCTGAGTGAAATAATGTTTCGGCTCCCCTTCAAAATGACATTAAAGGGGATGGTTCTGATCTCAGTTGCCAGTGAGTTCTGTTGGTTGGATGCCTCCACAAAAAAGGCACTTTGGCTCGTCACCGCCCACTGTAGAAACATGATGGTGGTCAAAGCGGCCTTTTGAGCCTGCAGAAAGGGCAGGCTTGTGTAGGGACAGACAGCCCTTCAAGTATCTATAACCCAAAGCATTAGAGGTTTTGTAGGTAATTGCCACTGATTAAGGCTGCTGTGGAAACCCCACCCCCAGAACTCACTTGTTTTCTGGGGTGGCTTCTTCCAATCTCTGTTCCTATCTTGCTACTTACTGTTTTTAATAGTTCGGGTGCCATTTTATCCATTCCTTTTAAACTCTTAATACTATATGCTATTTAATTTTTGCTTTTTTTTAATTGCTGCTGTTTTTTTTATTGATGCAACATTCTTGCTTTGTTTTTTTTATCTCTATATATTGATTGGCTATTGTCATCTGCCCTTGCCTGGCTATTTTATGTGTAGTTTTATTCTGTGTTATTGTTTTCCTATGTGTATTTTATGTTTGCAACCTTGGATGCCCACATCAGCAGGGGAAGGGGGGCAGAAATATTATCACCAGCACTTTGGATTGTGCTCGGAAACATACATGCAACCAGCACTGATATAGTAGCAGGGGTATAATGCTGGAACACCTGCCACCTGAACGTAACACCTGAACGTAACTGATAGATTGTAATTTTTAGGCATAAACTTTCTTCACAGGCACTTTTCAATGTACCTCTCGCTATTTTGCTGTTGGTCACTAAAAAAAAGACTTTTTATCCTATTTAGAAATAAGAAAATGGATTGGCTCCATGTGATCCTTTATCTGATCAAAGAGTTTCAGATAAACTGATTTTTGCAAGCTCTTATCATAAGTCTGGTTTTCTTAAAGTCTTTTTTCATTGTCATAATTGAACAGGAAATGGTGAACAAAGGTGATCCTCCAGAACAAAATGGAACAGGTGGGTGTCATTCCAATGCGGCTAGAGCCTAGTACAGACATAAAGGTTAATTATGGTCTAATGCAGTGCTCTTCAAGTGGTGGGTCGCAACCCACCATAGAGTGCATAAAAAGGCCATTTCCGCTTAAGGGGAGTGGCCCAAGATCACATCACCACGGGCATTTAGGGGCATTTACTTTGCCTGGAGGGTTGACCCTGGCAAGATTGGAGCTTAGTTCCTGCTTTTGTTCAGAGCTATTTCAAGCATTAGGAAGGCCCGAGGAGGTGGCTGTGGGTGTCCCCAACTTTTTGGACACCCCCTTGACTCCCCCAGGTATGGCAAATGCCCATAGCGCTGCAGTTGCTGCAGCACTGCTCGGTCCTCCTCCCTGCCCCGTCCCTGCAAGCACTTACAGTGTCCTTGAAGTCTGGGTTGGACTGGTGGGAACAGCAGAGACCTTCCCTCCAATAACCTACTCCCCATGTCAGACTTGAGAAGCCCTTATTGAGCCTGTCCCTCCTTGCTCTCCAGCCTCCCTCTGCCCAGGAACCCCTCCCACACACCCTCCTGCCATCCTGCCCACACCGCCTGCCTCTTGGCACCTGCCTGCTCTCCACTGGCAGCTAGGTCTCCCACTGTCCTTACTGAGCAGGCTGAAGCTTTACTCAGGGCAGTGGTCTTCAAACTCCACCCTGCAGGCTGGATCCAGAGACTGCTTTTTCCATCTAATGGGTGATCAGTGCTTACTGTTGCGCTGGGAGTGTTGGGACAGTCGCGACTACAGCTTCCCAGCGTTGCTGCGGCCAGCCGCTTCCGGGTTCTGTCACCCCAGCAGGCTGGGCATGTGGTGTTCTGGGCGGGTTCAGCTGGCCGCAGTGACACTTGGGGGCTGTAGTTGCACCTGTCCCAATGCTCCACGGTGGAACCATTAGCGCCTTTTAGGTGCTTCGGTTGTCTCCAGTTTGGAGACTGCTGGTTCAGGGTTAAGGGATGAATATCCTCTTCTTTGAGTAGGCCTCCAGCTTGCTCTGTTCTAGCACAGGATCCAGCAGTAGCCATTTAGTGCTTCTGCTCCTATGCTGGGTAGGATTGGTTTGTTAATGAAAATTATGCTTTTTCAAGCCATGGTGTTACATCTTGCTTTGTGTTCAGTCCTTAAGTAAACAAATCATGATTCAGCAGTATTATCTGTCCCCCATTTCTTTTTAACTTCACTAATCTTATCTGTCACAGAATCACTATTTGAATCACTATCAGTCTGTTTTTTTTCCTTTTGCCTGCTTCATTTCTTAACTGTAGTGTACTGCTTCTTGGCAGCTCTGGCTATGCAGAATTGTGGAGACAACACTTTTTTTTCAGCCTTTTTTTTAAATGGCCAGTATTTGTGGAGATCAGGAGGATAGATAATATTGCAGGCTCTTCATATTTATGCTTGCAAATGGCTGGCATTCCAGAAGCATTCCTTTGCAGTGCTTGGTTCCTTATGTTTACGGGGAAATTAAATAAGGGGTAAAGTGAGATTTGTGGGTTTTGTGTTCGTGTCATGCTTCATGTACTACAAGCCATCTCTTTTCATGTGTGTAAGGTCAATGGTGCATGCAGCTCATGGGCTGTACTAATGATTTTTGATGAGAGAAATAGTGTGTACTGTGCTTGTAACATTCTCAAAAGTTCGTGCCCAACACGGTAGGTGTTCTCAAAGATGCAATTTGTCTATCAGGAGAGACTATGTGGTGAGATCTCAAGACCAGCTTGGGAGAGTATGTGATTGGGAAACATTGCATCACTTTCCTTTCCTCCTGTCCATGATTTAAATAAAAACTGAGGAACCCTTGCATGTCAGCCATAGGTCCCCTGTGCGTGGCAGAGGGTTCTGCGGCATGTTCCAATGTGCTGGCCAGGTCTGTTCGGTCCCTTAATTGCCCAGACAGAAGTGAACATTTCAGAACACACCCATGTCCATGCAGAATTTCAGTAGCGGCCAAACGATCTCTTCAGAAAAGTTGTTGGACCCTGCTGGTCCACCCACTGAGACCCCCCTGAGAAATGTCCAAGGAACTGCAGGTTTCCCTAAAGTCTACAGTGCTACAGATTTGTCTTCTAATTTGCATTTTCTGATGTTAGTAAATGGCACAGTGGAGTGGAGGAAAGATCTTGCAGGTGCAGAATCCTTATCAGACATTCTGACATCACACCTGAGTGATCAGTCCGTTACGCCTTCTACAGCGGTAAGTGTATCTGAGGTTTGGGGGAAGTAGACCAGAAGGAGTTGCTGCTGCCTGTTTTCGTCTTGTTATGATTATCAGTTGAAAGGTTTAAAAAAGACCAAAAACCAAATAAGGGAAAGGTGAAAATTGTGACTCAGCAGGTGGGGAAGGGCATCGGGGGAGACCCTGGCCATTGGGGAAAGCGCAGTGACTGAAGAGATTCCATGTGTGCTGGCAGGCGTAGGCTTCATGGAATTGTGGAATATAATAGGTTAATCCATTTAGAACAGTGCCACTTCCACCATAAGGCAGAATGTTTAGGTACTACAACGGTACTACTACATTGATATACTACTATAGGTACTACTATACTGATGACACATCAATATAGTACAGGATATATATAGTACTATTTTTCTCTCCCTCAGATAATGGCTATTCCTACAGATGTTGCTGCCATTAGAGAGAGCCAGCAGACAGGAAGAGAACATGACAGTCAAGGTCAGAATGGCTCTTGAGATACTCTCTTCCAAGACTCTGATGCTAAGCATGCTTGTTTAGAAGTCATCTGTATTTAAATAAATGAGACAGGCTGCCAAGTAAATGAGTCTAGGCTGGCCTCTTTGGCTTTTACATGACAGTATTTGGAAATGATCTTCTTATTCAGACCTGCAAATATGCATTTCTTGTTGATCACAAGGTTCCCCTGACTCGGCTTCAGTTTCTGTAACGTATTCCACAACTGGACTGGAGCGTTCGCCACAGCTGAATGCAAGTGCATCAAAAGCCTCTCCACTGAAACAAAAGGAAAAGGCTGTGTAAGTCCTTTGGCTGTAAAACTCTCTAGGAAATATGACGTTATTGGGTGGAGCAAGGCTGGGACGTCCATCAGGCTCACTGAAGTCAGCACAGGCAGTGAGATTGGTGGGGAATGCCAGTCACTGCCATCTTGTCTCTACTGCTTCTCTTCCTTCCAATTCCTGGATTAGGAAAGGAAAAGGGGGACAAAGAGGAAGAAGATTGAGGGCGGGGACTGATAAGCATGGGACACTGGAGAATGGGACATTGGGTAAGGAGGGAAGTATTTGGCATGCCACCTTAGGCGTCTGAACATCTTGAATCACATTGCATTGGAGAAGTGGCATTATTAAGCTGGCTAACAGCACTGCTTTTCCTGCATGAGCTTGTGCACATGTCACCATCCCCACGGGTGAGCTGCCTGCATTCTATTCTTCCTTGATAGTCAAAGGGGTCACATTCCACATGGTTTTGAGCCATTCTGCTTCCCAGTTCCCTGAGCCTGTTCATGTCAATACCACTTTGCCAAAGGAATGCTGGCACTGCCCTGCATACCCTGCACGTCATTGTAATGATGCGTTGGGTAACAAGCATTTAGACGTTAACCTATGTGGAATGCCTCCACAGGAAAGAGCTGTTCATGTGGGGGCAGACCCAGAGGCATTTAGAATAGACAGTTCAGTAGCTCCATGCCCAATCTTCCTGCCCTAACCTACCTTGTGTGACTGTTCTAAGGATAGTTGGCCCTCTGTATCTGGGGGTTCGGTACCAGGAGATGTTCTGAGGCACAGAGAGGTTATACGCTGCCTCTGAATGCCTTAGAAGCCCCCCCCCCTCAAATGCTCTGGAGAGGCACTTCCCGTTTGTAGTCACACCGGAAGTGCCTCTTCAAAGTGTCCATGTAAACTTATGAAGGGTGGGGTTCGACTCATAACAGGAAGCAGGAAATTAACTGCTTTAGTGTCTTGAGTCTCTTCAAACGTTCAGGCTGCTGGCAGCCTGCCTTTACGTGACTATATGCTTGAATGTGTATACCTATACAATGTTAATGGGCCTGCTGGGGACATGAAGACAGGGTTTCCCTGTATCCGCTGTTTCTGCTATTGGGGGCTGGAACGGATCCACCATGGATATGGGGACCCACCTGTATTGCAGTATGTGTTTTATAGGCATTAAGCCTGGTTGCTAAATAAATAAGCCTGTGTCCAAATCCTGAAGACACCGGCATGCAGAAATAGCCTTGTAGTTTCAATGACATCTGCCCAAAAGCTTAGATTAGTACTCAGCCAAAATGCCTCAATTTTATTGAGGTATCTTATTTCCAAGCAACCATTTTAGATAAAATGTCCTTGCTCTGCAGGAAATGGTTAATCGATGGGACCTGCTTTCAAGCGTCTATGTAGAGAATTGAGGTGCAAAGAATATAAGAGGGGATTGGACAGATTTCTGGAAGAAAAGTCCATTGTGGGCTATAGGCAATGATGGGTTGTAGCCTCCTTACATTAGTAGTAGGCTACTTCAGAGTACTGGGTGTAAGGGAGTGGCAACAGGATGCAAGCATCTTGTTGTCTCATGCCTCCCTGGGGCACCTGGTGGGCCGCTGTGAGATATAGGAAGCTGGACTAGATGGGCCTTTGGCCTGATCCAGCAGGGCTCTTCTTATGTTCTTATAAGCACGTTGACATCTGTCTGATTCAGTTGTCTTTAGAATTATGACAGTGAAGAATCATTCTTGCCCTGTGTCTTTCTAGTGCCCATAGTGAGCAAAATGTGGAAGAAGAACCTAGACTCCAGGCTATAGAAACACTCCCTTTGGAGGTATACTTGAATTTGCATTCTGTTTCAACACTGCTATTATATCTTCCTCCCTTTTCCCCTCCTCCTTTGTAACTCCTTGGTTCAGGTTTATACTTCTAGGCTCACTTTCTGGTTTGGTGTGGACTGTCACAGAAGTCCCCTGTATCAATTACTTTTCAGCTACCTGATGTCAAGGACTGGTGCTGCCATCTGTTTTACCCCTCTAGGTGATGAATAAATGCAGCTTATAACCCTCACTGTCTTCCTGCTTAGCTGAGCAACAGTGGCAAAGACCAAAGGCAGCTTTGGCCTGCCTACTCACCTGTCCTTGCTTTCTGGGCAGTGGTAGACCAATCAGCACCTAGAGGGAGAATGCAAGTGATTCCTTGCCACTACATAATGTGCCACCCAAAGGGAGAGGACAAGCAAGTGAGCAGTTGCCCATCCCCTCTTGCTTGCTGAGCCACCATTTGGATGGTGTTATGGAGCCAATGTCACTTGCCTTCTCCATCTGGGTGAGGAGAAGGGTTGGAAGTAGTGATAGCACTAAGGAAGGGGGGGGACCACTGAAGAACATCTTACAAAGGACTTTCCAAAATCTGGAACCGTTTCTGCCTGTGTGCCACCTCTCCCACACCTTTTTCGTTCTTAGACCAAAAGGGAACCACTAATACTCAAAGGGCTAGATTTGGTACAGTGGCTAACACTCTGTAGGGAAAAATGTGAACCAACTCCTGCTCTTCTGCAATCTTTAAATAGGTCACCTTCTATGTTTTCTTCCAGGACAATTCTCCAGAGAAGAAAAGGAAGACAAGAAGTTCAAGCGAGCAAATCACAGAAGCAATGTAAGGAGTTGAACATTTATATTGATTATTTCCTTCCAGATCTGTGGATATGCTATATGACAAAAATCATAATGCAGCAGCATGTGTGAATGTGAGAAACAGCACTTTTCTGTGGTATTTTGTGCTCACGTATGGTATGACACGGGTGTATGTATGTATGTTGGAGAATCTGGGACACTGACCTCTTCCAACTGCTTTTTGAAAGAAAATTTGGAGACTGGTTGCCTCCATCACCAAACCCAGCATAGCAGCCAGCCGTGCTACAGAATGGTGTGTTAACTGTCTGCACATGCCCAGGAGCTATGTTCCTAGATGAGATTAACCCAAATTAGGAGCTTAGTTTAGTTGTTGTCCTTCATTCTGTGTAATTGTCCTTCATTCTGTATGATTGCCGTATCAGTATTACCAAGAGTCTTATAGCAGTTTTATACGTTCTTAATCTGTACAGTGGTGTGTGATTCTTCTGTGAGGAAACTTGTTTCAAATAAATCCAGTACTGATCATAAAGTCATACAGCTGAATGCTTTGCCAGAACCCAGGAGGAACGTTAATGGGTCTTGAGGATTTCTGGGTAGCTGGGACACCTTCCCATTGTTCCCTTCACTGACTGGCAGTTAGGGATGGTGGCGGTCTACTGCTCAGGGCTAGTTTTAGCCTGGTTTGTGGTCAACTCAAGCAAATCCTACTTGTCCTCTCAGCTGGGCCTGGCAGGATTTTTAAACGTCTACACTTAAGGAGGCAACAGCTAGTGGTAGTGGTGGTTGATCTTGGCCTGCTGCCTCCCTTTCCTCCTTCGCCTTAACAGGGCTGTTGGTGTTCGTATGAGCACTGTGAGCAAGGAAGTGCACAGTTTTGCCTTGGTATCTACTACATGAGGGAAGCTTGCTGAAGTCTCCTGTACCCAAATGTAGAAAATACCAGTTCTTGCTACAAAAGGTGCAAAATGGGCATACAGCAAACCCATCTGGCGAGATTCCCACATTGAAACACAACCCACGAAATGTGACTGAATTTGTTAGGTAAGTGGAAGGAGAAGGAAGAGTACACCTTAACATGTCAGTCCGTGAAGAATTCGTAAAAGATTACCAAGGAAGAGGAAAAAAGATTGAAGTGGGGGGAGGCATAGTGTGTTCATAAAGTTGTGAGTACAATTTCATACACACATTCCATGAGGAATGCAAAGGCAGCTTGTTGCTCACTATTTTACAGAGATTCATACAGTTCAATTACTTTTCAGGAAGGATGCCTATGAATTAAGCTTATCGGACGCTGCAGCCCACGAAATGGTAAAACATGCTTTCTGTGGAGAAAAATTGTTCTAACAATTTGCATTTTTCAAAATGCAATCAGGGTGGAAACTATAAATTGTGTCGCAGCCCTGCAGCCCTTCTAACATTGGCTTATGCTTGCAGCACTTGTGGTAGAAGTTAGAAAGTGTTTTTGTTTTGAAGCTGTTGTGTAAATGGCTGCTGCTCACACCTGTTAATGAGGCTCAACTTCTAGAGCTCTCTGTCCTAGGACTCCATTTTGTGTGTGTCTGATCCTTGCTGTATAGAGTCTTCTTTGAAAGAATGTTCAATTCAACTTATTTTTCAGGTCACTAAGATGAAGCAGAAAGTATTTTCCCAGAATGCTACTTTGCCCAGGTATGGGACACCACCATTTCCTGCATTGCCTTTGAACCTTGTGTAAAGTTTCAATACAAGATGAGGCAGTACAAGATGAGGCATTTGCCGTTATACCGCTGAGGTAGCACCAAGTGAGAGGGAGAGTGAAGAAAAGTCATCCTAGAAATGGCAGCAGTAGGGAAGGGATGTGGTAAAGAGTATTTTGCTTGTGAACCGGTTTGGCAGGGGGAAGCTTTCAGAGAGCAGAGAATCATCAGACATAACTCTAGCTTGAAGGACTCTCCATCATGTTTTGTTTTGTGTGTGTGTGGGCGTGGACACATTGCAATCTGCTGAGAGCCTCTGGATGGGAAGGGATCTAAAAAACCCAAACTTTAAAAATGCACAAGCGTCACACATTGAAAGAAGAGCAGGAAGTGTTCAGCCAAGGAGGTGGGCTGGAAGGAAAAGAGAATTGGCATGGAAACGTTTGGTGGCATCCAGCCTGGGAGTGTGCTGCCATCTCCTGTTCCTGCTTGGAATTCCTCCGTCAGAGAATATTTTTGAACAGGATGATCTTCAGGGGTGTCTTTTAATTGTTTAAGGGTGGATTCAGGCCATCCTTTACCTCACAGGCTGCAATCCTATCTGCACTTACCTGGGAGTAAGCCCATTGACTATAATGGGACTTGCTTCTGAGTAGACATGCATAGGATTGGGCCCATAGTTGCCATTTATAAGATGACAACTGCAGACAGACAACTGTGGGGGAAGCCAAAGGTCAGTAGCATCAGTTAGAGAACTGGGGAAGGAGGAGTGCAGTAAAAATGGTTTCATTGCTTGACTGGGCATTGTGCTCTCTATAAGATGCCTTAACTTCTGCTTAAGATTACATATGGCAACCAGTCAAGGGTGCTAAAAGTGTTCCTTTTAACCTCTCCTATGCACTTCTGCATAGAAGTGACGGCGTTCCGTGCGCTACGGCGTAGAATCATGCTGGCCACCATGATCGGACAAAAACGCCGGCTCACAGGCTTTGAAACGGAGATGAGCACCGCCCCCTACAGTCGGTCACGACTAGACCATTCGGTCGTGGGGAAACCTTTACCTTTACCTATGCGCCTCTGCAGTGGTCTTCTGCTTCCTCTCTAATTTGTGGTTCTGGGTTTCATCCAGGAGTTCTGAAAAAAGGAATGCCGAACTGAGCAAATCTGAGAGAAGGCTGGTATTGTGCCCTTTTTCATGTTCCTTCATATATTACGGAAATGTATTAAACATGATTCTAAGTCATTGCTTGGCATGCATCAGCTGTGGGCCTTTAGCCCCTTTGCGCCTGGGCTCATAGACCCAGCGTCAGAAGCACAATCAGCTTTGAATTGGGCAAGTCACACTTCTTTGGAATGTCTGGATGAGCCAAGATGCAGGTATGTGTGTGCCTGCTCATTCCAGCTAAAACATAAATTAGTTTGAGGACAAGCCCACGCTCATGAGGGCCTCTGTCTTCCAGTCCCTTCTTCCACCCCCAACCTGAACTGTAGCTCCTAAAGGGGGATTGCCCAGTAATTTGTGTCCCAATACTGCTGCAGCGATTGTGGTGTCGCAGGCATCTGGGGGTGTTTCAGCTTACCTGGGGGGGGGGGGTTGAGGGGACTTCCTGCAGTGTTGGGGAGGCCCACAGCCCCCTCCACGGGTCCCCCTGATGCAGCAAAAATCTGCAGAAGCGCACTTCTGGTTTTCGCACGGAAAATGGAAATAATTTTTATTGAAAAATGTTTCAAAGTGAACAAAGTTTGAGTCCTTTTTGGCACTGAGCTATGTCATAGAGAGTGCCACAAAATGTTCCTGGCTAGCCTAGCTTCCTCCTTTCTTAGTCTGCCAGTTACAAGAATAATCTCTTCTCGGAAAGCAACCATGAAATGCCGAGCAACAGTGCAAGTGAGAGAAGCTGGATTCTTGACTCTCAGAAAAAGCCTGTGACCAAATCTGCCGACTACACTCGTAAAAAGATGAGGACAAGAAGCATTTTGAAAGGTAATATTGGTGCATACTCCAGAATGTACTCAGTGATTTTAATTGGACACCTGCTGAGTGTCCTTAATCAACAAAATCAATGAGAAATGCAGTCAGCTACTATGCAATGCAATAAGTCTCATTCAGTTGACTGGGACTTGTTTAAGAACATAAGAAGAGCCTCACTGGATTAGGCCAAAGGCCCATCTAGTCCAGTTTCTTGTATCTCACAGTGGCCCACCAGGTGCCTAAGGGAGCTCAGTAGACAACAAGATGCTTGCATCCTGTTGCCACTCCCTTGCACCTGGCATTCTGAAGTAGCCTCCTATTAACGTAAGGAGGTTGCCCAACCCATCATGGCCTATAGCCCACGATGGACTTTTCCTCCAGAAATCTGTCCAGTCCCCTTTTAAAGGCATCTAGGCCAAATGCCATCACCACCTCCTGTGGCAAGGAGTTCCATAGCTTAATTATCCGCTGGGTAAAAAAGTATTTCCTTTTATCTGTTTTAACTCTCCCAACACTCAATTTCAGTGGATGCCTCCTGGTTCTGGTACTGTGAGAGAGGGAAAAGAACATCCCTCTATTGACTCTATCCTCCCGTGCATAATTTCATATGTCTCAATCATGTCCCCCCTCAGGCGCCTTTTTTCCAGACAGAAGAGCCCCAAACGCTGCAGTCTTTCTTCATAAGGAAGGTGCCCGTGTTTCCATGTTCACAGATTACAGCCAGAGTCTTTACGAATAGATTGTCATGGATGCTCTTGATCTTCATCTGCATTTCAGTCTCTTACATGAACGTGGCTTGCTTAGCACCATCCTGACAGTGCAGGTGGCGCTGTGACTTGAGACCACATATCTGCTGTTTTAAATGTATGAAATTGACAGCCACAGTGCACTGCAGGGAAGAAGCAGCATTCTCTCTTTATCTTTGCCCAGAAAGAAAGCAATGCTGTATCTTCTGGGTGTGCAGCAGGATTGATCAGCCAAGATTTCAGCAGTGAAGGAAATGCTCTAGAGTGGTAACCCGTATCAGAGGCTTCCACTATAATTACAGCACAGTTATAGATGTGCATAAATTCTGTTTTTCTGGGGACAGCTCTTAGGGTCCTACATTGCTGTTGAATACCTCAGACAAAACGTTGAATAATTATTGGGCTAGCTGAGGGACTGAGAGCATGCAGTTGTATCAAGAATTGTTGTGATTGCCAACTAAATTTCTGGCATCATGATTCTAAGCATAAGTGTGCAGGGGATGCCTCTTTTTTGTAAGATAACTTGTGACCCCGAAACAGTGGTACAGTGTCTGTGGTGACACTGCGCAGCACTCCATCTGTGCTGATGCCTCAGATGGTATGTTCCGTCTTGTTCATTTGGGGCTCTGCTTTAAAGTTGACTGAGCTAGAAGTAATAGCACCAACGCAAAACCAGGATCCTTGAGGTGCTTGTTTTCCTTGTCTTTAGAAATAAAGATTTGCCTTTGAAAGCATTACAGGAATTGCCTATAAAGATTCTAGCTTGGTTTACTATACTGTTAATACAATTTATGCATGAAGTGTGTGTGTGTGTGTGTGTGGTGTTCACATGGTAAAGAATATCTTCTGCTTCTTTTTTCCTTAGTATTGCCATTGTCCTCCCCGAGTAGCGACGGTGATCATCATGCAAAGCAAGTAAGAAATTGGGGAGTACTGACCACCACAAAAGCGGTTTATGGATATCAAATGTCGTCCTTTCCAGAATTCAGTTGGGCATAAATTCCCAACAGTCCTGGGGTGTGCGTGGTGTCATATGGCCTTCATATATTGTCCAAATTCTTCCTTTAAGTATTTTTAAAAATCTATTTCTTCTCTCCCACATTTGAGCTGCACTGATTGAGTTGCACTGCAGATTTGCCATTTGTGTTCTCTTTGAAATACAGGATGTTTATTTAAAAGTAGCTTCTGAAATTCTCTTACTTAATTTAGTAACACTGTAAGGTTGATGGAAGCTGAATTCCTGGTGAAGTTGAGGCAGAAATTGTTGGATGGTACCACTTTTCCTTGGAGGTCAGGCTCTCAGTGGTCGCTCAGTTTGCCAATGTTGGTTTGGATTCATTGCTATGGCCAGGAGAGCCTTTTGTGAGATCTGTCTAGATAGGAAGGAAAGCAAAGATTCTTCTTGACAGACTCCAGCTTAGCAGCCAACATTTTATGCCTTCGAATCCAAAAGCATGAATTGTCCTAATGTGCCGTGAGGCTGCTTTTTGCTGGTGATCATATGCCTGACAAGGATAGATTATTGGAAGTTCTAGTTCCTCTGGCCCTCAGATACAATTCAGGACTCAATCCTAACCTGGAGCTAGGACAGCGCAGTTAGGCCAGCAAAGTTTAGCTGGCAAAAGAGACACTGTAAAGTATGTTTGAACTATTCTCGAACGTGCACTGTCCTCCCAGACTCTTCAGAGTGGTCCAAACGCGCTTTATGGTGTCCCTTGTGCCAGCCAAACTTTGCTGGCCTAACTCCAGGTTAAGATTATGCCCTCAGTGTACTGCTTTTAAAGTACTAAATTTCTTGGACTCCTACTTAGAGGCAAATGAGATGGCTTCATTTTTGTGTTCCATGAAATTTGAGGTCATCTGTGAGTGTTGTCTTGATTCATGCTGTGAGAACATGGAGCACAATTGGTGATTTCCCTGCATTATTCTGAAACTGAACATTTTAGCACCTTATCTGTGATGCATTGCTTGCGTGTCACAAAAAAAACACCACTTGAAATGCCACTATAAAATAAATTTCAAAAATACTAAATCTGAATATCCTCCTGGGTCACAAAAGGAAAAACGGGTCATGCTCAGCCAGTTCTCACCAAGGCAATCAACAAAGATCACCTTCAGTATTCATGAGAAAAAGCTGACCCAACAATCAAATCTGGTTTGCTGTGGCAGGGAACGTTGCTTTTTCTAAATATCCACATTTCGACAGAGTCCGCTGAGAAGAATTTTGCAGAAGTTCACGTTTTAGATCCAAACAATGTAAAACTCCCAACTAATGAGAAAAGTTCAAGAAGTAGCTATGATGTTTATTACAATAAAATATTTAAACATACCTTGTGGATGTGCAGACTTTAAAAAGTGAGTTGAATGTTGTTTGCAGGGTCTGAACCTTTGGCCACCTGTTTTATTTGATACTTTGATTATTGCAGTATGCTTTTACGTACTCTAGAAATTAAACTTGTATAGGTGCACGTAATTGAGATTCTTCATTACATAATATATGTCATCTTGTGTGAATGTGTGCCAAGTATAATACGAAACTCAGTGGTGGATTATAGAATATCAGTGTAACTACAACTAGATGTTTTCCTTCTACCTCAAGATAAGATGTTATGATTGTGTGTGTGTGTGAGAGAGAGATCCTTAAAAGCATAGGCTGGGTATGTTCTACTATTCAAGTGTTTGTAACCAGAATGTACTTTGAAGCCTTCAACTCTCCTTCCAGACTCGAAGTTCAGCAGTGCGACGAGAAAAAACAAAGGGAAGACTGAGCACAGAGACACGTAACTTCTCAACCATGCAGCAAATTGCTATTACTTCATCTCCTTTGAATGTTGGACTACGTACGTTGTCCCTCAGTTCTGTCTTGCTGTGTAGATCATCACAGACCACAACTGTAGGATCAGATGAGACTGCCTTAGATATTTTTCAGATTTGTTTTGGAGAAACCTGAATTCTTGGCTTGGGAAGCATGAGTCATGCTCCATCAGGGTACCTCAAAAAAACAATTTCCACTCTCCCTGTGTACAGTATTTTTTTTATGTGGCCAAGAGCTTGAGTGCCATTGGTATGTTGAGGGAATAATTTATCTCTGTTCATGCTACTCATGTGTATGAGAAACAAGTGTTGGCCTTACGGTCTAATTCAGTGGTTCCAAACTGTGGGTTGGAACCCACCAGTGGGGCATAAGCCAATTTCAGGTGGGTCGCATATCAGCAGTCATTGAAAATATGGGAAGATAGAACACTGGAAAGAGGGATGGCTGTGTGGTTGATTTGCTTGTGTCAAGGTTGTAAATAGGCTCTTTTCTTTCTGATTCAGTTTGCTATTGGAAAAGGGCTGAGAAGGAACCCAACTTATTGCTGACACATGTTTCATGCAATGACCCAAGGCTGCCTTAGAGCCCCCAAATGCTCTAGCATCTCACAGTGAAAAATCAGGACTTTAACGATGCTGCGTGACTTGCCTTGTGTGTTGCCTTTATGTGTCAAAGTCAAAGGGGAGTTTCTTTCTTCATTTCCAAGGTCGTTTCTTCAGACATCTCTTTATTTTCCCTTTGGTTTGCTTCACAGAGCTAACTTAAATGTGTGGAAGTAACAAGCTGAGTGGGACTTCACTAGCTCAGTGCAAATAGGAGAATGCAATTTAATTTTTTTCTGTTATCTCAAAGAATCTGCTGTGTGTGTGTGTGTGTGTGTGTGTGTGTGTCTTACAGATAAATTGTTTCTTTCAGATGATTTGAAAATGGCAGATGCTACTTTGCCAATAAGTGGAATTTCTTCACCTGATTACTCAGATACTGGTGTGACCAAGGTGCGCTGTGTGTGGGGGTGGGTGGGTGGGTTGTGGGGTTGTGTGTAAATATTTAGGTTACTGGACTCTGATCGTATCGTATCCTTTATTGGCATATGTACACACATAGAAACGTACAAATATACCAACACAATTAAACTGCAAGTCTCAAGAATAACAAAAGAGTCCTACCCGCAAAACCCCTCATGTATAGTTATACTTCACCACTTGGTGCAAAAAGGCGGCTATTATATCTGTTTTACTAAGCTTGGCTCCGTCGTTGACAATAAAAATTTCAGCATCTCAGACTCTAGGCTTTGATGCTTCGTTTTCAAAATAGGAACTAAAAACTTTTCCCGGGCCACAGCATGGAGAGGGCAATGTAAAATTACGTGCATAATTGACTCAACCTTGCCAAGGGCGCAAGGACAATACCGATGGTTGTAAGGAATGCTCCTAAATCTACCTTGCATGGCATTACTTCTTGCTAGGGGAAGAGCCCTTCTTTCCTGAGGACATTCTAACAAAGTTAGATATAGTGGAGGTTGTCCGATTGTAACTGGAATCCAGAGGTTCAGCGGTGAACAGGTTTTATTCGCTGCGCTCAGTAGATTCTGTGCTTGTATATTCAAAAGCCTACATTTGATGATTCGGTAGGCCTCAGATTGGGAAACTGAACCCAGTGAGTCAGCCTTGATTCCAATCGTTCTAATTTTCTTTTCCCAAGAGCCAACAGGGGGGTAGGAGTCTTTCAGGGGCTGATATAATAAACTGTTGTGGTCGTGATTGTAATAAACTTTAAGCCAGAACTTGGTTGTTCTTAACCAGACTAGTGTCTCAATCAAGAATTGGCCCGTCTCTAGGCATAAAGCTGCATAGGGCACACAGTTCGGTAAACCTAAGATTTTCCTCAGGAATACAGCTTGTAACTCTTCTAATGAGTGATTAAATGAATTTAGTGGACTGTGATTATTACTTCAGTCAGTCGGTCAGTCACTTTTATTGGCATAAATAACAGGAGAAGAAAAAGTAAAAAAATCCACCCATCACCCGGATGAAACAGAGAAAACAATACTTAGTCTAATACATACTTCAGTTCTAAATATTAGATTGAGCTAAGAATTTTTTTATCTTGCACATTCTTAAAAACCACTGCAAGTAGGAACTTTGAAGCCCTCTCCATAGCTTCAGCTGGACCATCATTCAAGAAAAAAATTACTAAAAGGTTTACTAAATCTGGAAAGCCATCACTTTTAGATATTAGAGAGTGCAGGTAAACTGAGCGAGCACTAGCATGGCGAGAGCAATGAAACATTATATGGGAGATGGATTTAACAAATCCCTGACTATAAGGGCAGAGACGCTCGTCATATGGCATCTTCTTATATCTCCCACTAGTGACCTTGGATGGAAACACATTAAACCATGTAGGGAAATAACATGTCTTGCCAACAATTGGTCATAAACAGCAAATAAGGTGCCATCTGTCCATAGTTGAGTGGAATAGAGAAATATAGGGGAGAGCAAACCCTAGTTGCCAGATCAGTTAAATTTTGGAATGTCACTTTGCCAATAAGTGGAATTTCTTCATCTGATTACTCAAGATACTGGTGTGACCAAGGTGCGTTGTGTGTGTGGACTATGTGTGTAAATATTTAGGTTACTGGACTCTGATTACTACTTTGTTACTGTTACGATTTAGGTTATAACATGGTTCTAACTTCGGAAAATTTTCTTAAGCTTTTTTTGCTCTTCTTAGAAATATAAAGCTGCATCCAGCATCTCACCTCTGGCAAATAAAGTGTCCATATCAAAACGAAAACTGTCAGGTAAAGTGAATACAAGGAAATGTGATGAAGCTCAAAAAGGAGAAAAGCAAACTTAAATAACCAGCTTCTTAATTACCTAAGGGGAAGGAATGGTTTTGTCTTGTCCTTGTGAAGTTTAGGTCTATGATATGAACTGTTATTGATCTGTAAGATGGTCAACCTGGGCTTCCATATGAATCATACTAAGGGGGGAAAAATGTCCTGAATATTGGGCGTAATGGAATCTGGCCTTAGCTTAGTTTGGAAATCCAGTTGCAATTGCTGGGGCATAATTCCAAGTATAGGACAGGGAGGCCTAGCGTGCTGTGGTCCATGGGGTCGCGAAGAGTCGGACACGACTTAGCGACTGAACAACAATTCCAAGTATACTGTATGTGGTTACCTAACATTTGGTGTTAGGGCTGCAATCACAATTGAGTATGGATTTCTTTTCATTTTGGATAGATTTGTCAGCTGGTCTCAATAGGAAGCGATCAAAACATGCTGAGAGAGAATCAAGTAATGAGCAGTCTTCCAGCTTTTCTTTCAAACCAAGAAAACTCTTTAATTCCACAGGGACAGAAGAGGCGATTCAAAAAGGTAATTAGAACGCTAGCATTAAGAAACCAGCCTGTTATCCAAAACGAAGGTTCTGCTGTTTTTGGTTGCTCTGACTCTTAACAGCTATTAGAGTTCTTGCTTATTTGCACATAATCTATACTTGGGGTTTTATTTATTTGGATTACAATTATACTGTGGACTGCCCTGAACCCTCAATGAAAAGACGTCTAACAAATGTTGAAAAAGGGTTGTATCCTAAGTGCTGCTTCAGTTTACAGAAGGCAGGGAGGCAATTGCCCTTTCTTTCAGTAGTCCTCTGAAACTCTGTTCCCTAGAGAACCATTCTCTATTTTCAGGAACAGATATTCAGGGGGTCACAGAAGGAAGAGGCAATTGCCTTCTCCCTTCTACTTTTGCAAAAAGAGCTTCAGAAAAAAAGAAAAAGCAGTAGTTTTTCCTCAAAGAATTCCTTTTGTAGTGGAACATTATTTTAGGACTTGTTGGTTTATAATTTTTACTTGGATATACAATGGAATTGCAAAGATACATAAAAATTGGACCTGGCTACCTGCAATAAAATGGTAAAATTTACTATTCTTTGGGACATTTTTCCTAAGGTATTGTGCATAAACTAAACACCACTTTCATAACTTGTTAGCTTCTATGTCTGCAGACCTGAAATAACCAATCGTTAGTGATTTTATTACTTTGAAACGCACTTTGAAGGTTTGTGCTTCCTTCTTGCAGATCAGAGTGTCAATGAATTGGAGAATGATGTTTTTGTCCTCAGAACACCCGAGGAAGAATTTGGTGATTCAGGGGTCATTGCTGCATTTGAGAACTTCACAAGTGAATTGAAGAAGTCATTTTGGGTAATTGTATCTGGATCCTTGCATTGTGAACTGCTTATAACTAGACAGATTCATGAATATTTGTATACCACTTTTCGACAAAAAGATCACAAAGCAGGTTACCGAGAAAATAAAATACTACTACTATTAAATATTTCTTTCTACTCCAGTATTTTCTTTCTTTCCTGATTTGCTTGTTTTATAATTTAGGCTAGGTGCAAGAGGATGGAAATTTACACACAAAATGTTTTAAAGGTACCTGAACATAATATATCAGCATTATTGACTCAGATCCATCAGTGCCGGTAAGTGGTGCCCATCAAATGTCACACAAGTGTGGCATCTTTTATAATTGTTACTCAGCATAAATGAAGATCTGGGTGCTGGTTTATTTACTTAGCATCATTGATGATTGTGAAATAGATGTGCCAAGTGTGCTGCTATTACACACCATTGCTCCCTTGTCATCAACATGGCTGTGTGTGTGTGGTATGCAAATAAATTTTTGGGGTAAAGAGGGTTTCCTTCTTTCTTATGCAGTCTGATAGCACAATCCTAACTTGGAGTTAGGCTGGCACAGTTAGGCCAGCAAAGTTTGGCTGGCACAAGGGACACTGTAAGGTATGTTTGGATCACTCAGAGAGGTCAGAACACAGACGTGCGCCAACCTCCCTGACTCTGAGAGTCATCCAAATGCGCTTTACGGCGGCCCTTCTGCCAGCCAAACTTTGCTGGCCTAATTGTGCCAGCCTAACTCCAGGTTAGGATTGTGCTCTGAGACATAAATGGATTATAGTTGCATTACAGTAGAGCAGTGAATTGTAAATATGGTTTTATCTCGATAAATGTGGTTTATCTATTTTGAAAGCAAGTCATCCATTAAGTCTCTCTGAGAGATGCTAAAGGGTACCTCATATCTTCCATGGGACTTTAGCATGTTGGCAGAGGAGTCGAGGGAATGGTCTAAGATGCACCCCTGGGTCATGCAAGACATTGGTCAGCCCTCACTGTTGACCTTTCTTGAACTGAACTTGCATCCGAGGATACACTCAACACTCCTGTTTGGCTGCACACTAGTTGTGGGCAGTTTGCCTTTTAGAGAACGTTATCCACCAATTACTGATCTTATGAGGGTTTCCCAAAGGAAACCCAAGGGCTGAAGGAAGTCTAGGTTCCTCCAACATGGCATGAAAATGACTGGGGTGGTATTGCATTGGGTTGTTTTAATGTAGAAGTGACGCATGACAAACTGGACAAAAATGGGGGGGGGGTCTATATGATGGGCTCTACATTCACAGCAGTAGACAGCACTATCAATTATTTCTTTGTCTGAAGGAGTGAAATGATTTCTGTTTGTCTGCATCAGGATGAATGAACTAGAAAGCTTCCACAAGATTGTTGTCCAGGAACTTGACAATCTTGAGAAGAGAACTCAGTTTCTCTCCAGCCTTGAGAAGGAGACCGTGGTGTGTACACTCTTTTCCTTTTGTCTGGTGTCTGTAAATTGATTTAATGCTTCAACTTCTGACTCATGTTGAGAACATCATTTCAGGAATTTTGGACTAAACAATCCAACAAACTGAACAGTAAACTCAACACTTTTTGCAATCGTCAAATACAGAGGTATCTATCTTCTTGCTGTGTCTCTCCAATGAAATATCACTTTAAATTTTTTTTTTCTCACACATTTTTTTCGGTGGCATGGGTTTAATGGGTTGCTATTTTCTGTGTACTTGACAGTGTACCTACCACTGTTAAGGGTGTCTTCAAGTGGCATGGGTTGGAAGAGGCTGCTATCGAGCTTGCTGTCCCTTTCTTACTACATGGCTGACCTGTGCGTATGTGCAGGCACTTGTGAACACACACTGTTCCAGATTAGTTTAATAGTAGAAGTGATAGACCCGAAAATAACTCCTCATTTCAGGGATATTTCCTTTTTCCAGCCATGCTGAACTGCGCTGAATTTTAACAGGGGTGGGGAATTTCCTCTAGCAGAGCAGCTGTATAAAATATGAGTGCACATTTCCAGTAGATGGTGTCGGTGGCATCATTCTGTGTTTGTAATGCATTACATTAACATAAGAGTATCTCCATTCTTCTAATTTTGTGAGTACCATTTTTGTGGGTGCCGCTGCCACCAGAGATGTCTGCTGTGCGGTGGGTGGGTGGCTTGTGCATGGCTGTCCTTGCAGTGAGGAGAGAATCTTCTCCAGCTGCTGCCGCCTCCTGATCTCTGCATCCTCCTTGCTGCACGTGCACTGCTGATGAAAGGCCAGGCAGCTGCACACCAGCCATCTCCATTTTGGGCTGGGTTGAGCAGTGCCCTGGCAGCCTCCCTGGCAGTGAGGTCAAGTATCACTTGCAGTATGCTGAAATGCCACTGGCAGGACTCCTACCACTAACTAAAAGCACCTTGATAACCTGCCTCTTTTACTCACCGTAACCCACAAGGCAGCTTACAGTAAAGTTTTGAAAAAAGTAATATTAAACTACCAGCGTAGAACAAATAGCCTGCAAAACTCATTCCATTTTGTGATTTGTTTTTTGTTAAATTGCTGGTGGTACTTTTGAAGCAGTGCTTTTCTGCTGTATTATTAAGATGTGGGAGTACTTGGGTAGCCCTGTTAACTATATTGTCTTTTTTTGGTAAAACATGGTATTGTTTCCTGGTACCCTAGAGCCGTGTTTTTCTAAAATTTCATGAACATTTTCTTTTAATTGAAGCGATGAGTGCCTCTCCCACCTCATGTGCTTGAATGCCTCTGTCTTGTGCTTTTCTGAGGAGAGGCCTAGGAGAAGGCCTTGGGCTTGCTTTCAATTGTTATGGCTCCCACATGGAGGACACCAAATAGGACTTGCCTGTGCTGGTACTTCATACCGTGGGCGTGACCATTAAAAGGTTCTTGCCCAACCCGTTGGCCCATCTGCCCACTGGCAGTATGTCAAGATTTTATATTCCAGACATCAGTCATTTTAGCATGCAGGTGCCATACACACATGCAGGAATGGGAGCCTTCAGAACATTAAGTTTACCAACCAGGCAACATTGAGAACTCGTAGGAGCCACTCGGTTTTTTTGTCTTTCACCCATTCCAACACTATTGTGGCTCTTTCTTTGGCTTATTATGACCTGTGTCACTGGTGGAGTTTGGATGATAACTTTAGGTGAACAAATATGATTGTTTTCACTTTCTTTTTACAGGATACAGTCCATGGATTCGGTACTGGATGAAATGTCAGGGCATCTCAAGGATACAGTCCAATATGTATGTATTGTAACCAATCAGATGGGTGTATATATTTTGAGCTGAATTTCAAACATGATTCTGGGAAAGACAAAGACAAACTAAGGTTTCCGTTGGCTTGGCCAGGCAAAGATTCTGAATCCAGAATGCCATACTCTAATATCTGGCTTTCATCCATGTAAGACCCAAGCACATTATGTCACTCCAGAATGCATGAAACAATTCCATTCCAAGGAAAAGTGGTGAATACCTGGGATTTGTTGTGAAGTCGAGTACTAAATACACTGTACTGTTTGTGTTCTTTTTCTTTTTCTTCATTAGAAATGATAATTGCACTACTAGGGGCGTGCATAATGAAGTCACCAATTTATAGAAACTTAGCTAGACGTGGTAGGAAGTCTCAGGACTGTAATGAAGCATTAAGTTGATGAAGCCTACCTTTCTTTTGGGATATGGTGAGGCTCTCCTCTAAAGCTGATGTTGCTCTCCTTATAGAAATAAACTGCTAAACTGTGGGATTAGCATATCATTTTAGTTGATGACAACTTGCTACTATTGTGCCTTTTAAATAGGTTGGAATGGTATCAAAATTAATAAATTATCTAAGGCATTTTTATCGTTTCCAATTTTTCAATCATAGTATTTTACATATAAGCTCTCAAATAGATTTTATGTATTTTTTCTCTCCACAGTTTGAAAAAACAGTAGACCACAAGCAAGAGAAACACAAAGATGATGTTCTTCTGATTGATTAAAGTTAATTGAAACAAACTTGAAAAGCCCCCAGTAAATGTTGAAAGGCTCTGAATCACTTTCTAAATTTGAATCACATTCACTACTTGAATCACATTCACTATTATGCATGCATAGCATATTATGCATAGCATAATACATTCACTATTGCACTATTCAATGCTAAAAGGGTTACATTTATTGTGCTATTTTTCTTGCCCACAAGAGGATAGTACTGAGAAGTTTTCGATGTTGGGCATACTGGAATGTGGAGAATACCTTAGATTTCACTAGTTATAATTTATTTTCATCCTTGCACCAGCCAATTATGTTAAGATATTTTATTAATTAAAAAAGCAGATTATGTTGACATATTTTGTAAACTATATTAAAGACATATCCCTTTAACAAGGAGCAATGGCTTGGATGTAGTGTTTTTTTCCAGTTGTATTTAATAGGTAAAAAAGGTTGCTCGACTTGTCTAAATTGAGAAAACGTTAAGAATTACAAGATTTAAATGCCTCATTTTTCAGTTAGTATTCTTCTCTGGTCAGGGAGGGATATTTCCATCCAGTGGAACAATGTATTTTGATTTTATGCATGCTATTTTGGGCATCCACAGAAAAGGAGAAAAGGCAGGGTAAAATATATCAAATATATTCAAATAAGACAATTCTTCCTAGAAATACCATGACTTGGAGGAGTTCCTTAAAGTAGTTGTTGGTGTGCTTCAGGCGTGTAAGCTGTGAAATTGGCATCAGCAATGTATTGGAGCTTCTCAGGGTTGCATAAATGGACCCCTTTCAGTAGGTGGGAAATAAAACTTGAGTTTAAGTATATATATATATCTCCCCCCCCCCTTGATGCCTAATGCTAATGGTCCCCAGCAGAATGATAAGTACCGGTCACCTGGCAGAGGGAGTCAGCGGACACTAGATCCGGGCTAGAGTCTGGATACGAGTGGTTTAAAAGAGCATTTTGCCTTGTGGGGTTTAAAGGAACACTGTAATAGCTTTAATAGCAGCTTATTTAACAAACCTGATCCTACCAGATATTCAGAGCCTGCCTTACATCACAGGCAGCCCAATCCTAATGCTCCATGCTGTAAAGCATGTTCATGGCTACTTGAGAGCAGGCTGAGCCAGCACATAGACCTGCCCTGGCCCAGCAGCACTGTACCTGTACCAGGACAGGGTGAGTTTCGCTGGCCTGGGTGGGAAGGGGTAGCGGAAGGGCAGGATGATGAAACTTGTGCTCAAGTGGTGGTGGTGGTGGTGGTAGGGCTGTCCGGTAGGCAGATCAGGCCCAGGGGTGGGTGGGTGGGACTGGCCTGAGTTACCTAGGCCAAATCCTAACCCCTTTCCCCAGAGTGACTGTTGTTAACACGGGCTCTTTGGATTTGAACCTGCAAAATCGCCGGCAAATCTGCAAGTAGCCATTGCAGATTTGGATTGTGGCCTAAGTAGATATTACTTACCTTCTTTTTATTCCCAATAAAAGGAGGCTCCTTTTTATTCCTGATATCACATTTTTTCTGTTTTATAAAAGGGAGGGGAGAGAGGCAGAAGAGACACCTCTTCACATTTGGGATATAATAGAGATGCACTGCCTCCAAAATGGACCACCTGTCTCTAGCTCATAGGCAGCGGCGGCATTCAGCCGGTACGCTGGGCGGGACTTACCTTTGACCGGCAGTCCGCCCGTTGCATAACAGCGCGTTCTGCCACTTTCCTGCCCACCGGGGCGGGCGGGAAAGCGGCGGAACATGCTGTTACGCAACGGGCGGACTGCCGGTCAAAGGTAAGTCCCGCCCAGCGTACTGGCTGAATGCCGCCGCTGCTCATAGGGCAGCTTTTCATACTGTATTTCATAGTGGGGAAAGTAGTAATTTATACCTGGGCTCACTTGATATGATAGAAGTGGTACCCATATATTTTGTATTGGAGTAGCTGGATTAATAACACGAAATGTAAAATGAGGAGCTGCCTTTCCTCTAGATCAGCAGTCTCCAAACTGTCATGGTGAAAAGCTTCCCTGGCATGGTGTAAACCCAAGAGTTCCCGTGGCCAGCCATGTCTGCCCGGAATTCCGGGCATGATGTATGCTTAGGCAATGGAACCCAGAAGCAGCTAGCTGTGGTGACTCTTGAGGCTATAGGAGGGGCTTTACAGTTTCCCTGGCGGAATGGTAGGTGCCGTTCATCTGGGGGAAAGTGCAGGCAGGCTCTGGATCCGGCCTGCAGGCCAGAGTCTGGAGCCCATTGCCATTCCTAGTCTGATTCACAATTCCACCTTTTTAGAATTAGTTATTTAGAGACCAAGGCAAATTCAGTCAATAGAAACTTCCTGGTTTGATGGAAGAATATTTCCTCTGAAGTTTTCTTGAAATAGATTTTAAAATGCATAGCATGCAGGGCAAAGTGGCTTTGATTGATTGATGAACTACTTGCTCCAGTCTTTTCCACAGAGTTATGTGAGTGTATCAGATCTTTCTCCAACATTAACTAGTTTGTGAGTTGAAATGTTATTATGCATGTATAATATGATCACCTTAACTTTGCTGAGAGAAAACTATTGGTTTGTACAAATGTAGTCCTGAGGCAGGAACCTTCATATCCAAACATACCTAGAGAACAAAAGCAAAGTTATATTTCAGTGCTGCCTCAGAAGAAAGTGAAATGGCTCTGGTTTTTGGTTGCCTGTGTTTTGCTACCTCAGAACAATACTGGTAAGTCATTTTCAAAGAATTTCACCCCTCCCCCAAGGTTTAGCCTCAACTTATCCAAAGGTCATAGAGAATTCTATTTTTGGCTTAAAACGTGCCCTAAACCTAGCCATGAGATTGACTTGTACATGAGTATATACAGTATTTTACTGCCACATGGCAGAAGCAGAAGACAGACTGTACTATCCATTGACAGTTAAAATTTATTTATTTTCAATGGTACAGGCAAATTTAAAAAGTTGTCCTGTGTTTTTTCCAAATTAGCAAAATCTTGTCAATTGGTTTTGTGTATTCAAAACATACCAGATTTTAATGTATTGGGTGTGTTTGAGACTAAAAAAGTAGCCCTTTGAGAAGTGGAGTAAGGCAATATTCTGGCTTGTTTTTTTTAAATATATAGACTCTCCCTATATCTAAAATAACCTGTGGAATATGCTTTGCAGATTCTGTTTAGACTCAAGCATGCCTCAGGATAAAATTAAAACAATTTTCCCATCTGTTGGTTTGGCAATTGCCAAGTATTGGAAAGCACATGCAACTATTTTTCTAGTTCTAGTGAGTTCTAATGAGAGAGAGAGAGAGAGAGATGGAACAACCATTCCAATTCCTAAAAGCTACATCTGTGTTTGCAAGAAATTGGGTCCATGGAAACTTGCCTCTGAACTTTTCATACACGCTGCTTCCATTATAACAGGGTGCTAGTGGAAAATAAATTGCATCAGAACTCTAAATTGAAGTGAATTTTATTGGAAATATTCACAGCCAGGAATCGTTGTCACTTCAAATATCTTTTCTGCAAAACTGACATGATTACTTGCATTTGGAAGGGGGAAAAAAAACCATTGTTTCCAAATTCCACTTGAATGCATGATTGTGTTGATGCTCATTGGTTGCCTGAAACAATCTGCCAGCATCTCCTTTCCATGTTATTTGTAAAATAGCATGCTTCATCCCAGAATCTTATACCCAATAAAGAATTTATTATATTGTTTCTTAGTGACAAAGTTCTTTAAAAATATGACCAAAGTATATTTGCATCCTGATTAATTTCTAAGTTTTTCCAGAAGTTTTTCCAAATATTAAAAACAAAATTAGATATAAATAAATGTGTTGGGAGCAATGGTCATAGTGTTTAAATTGTGCAAGTGTGGCCTGCAAATGGTTTCCATGCTCTCACCAGAGTTATTTATTCCTATTCTTTAATTGCTGCTCCTTTATCCTTTAGATTTCCTTTTAGTTAGTACCAATTTACAACTGGAGGCAGTCCTTGAAACCTAAATGCAAGAATTGTCTAAACTTGCTCTAGATGGGGAAAAGAATACTTCCTGAGAGCACTTGTATTGGAGATTTGAATTTGAGAAGCTGAGGTAAAGTTCCATCTTTGTAATGGCCCTGGTCCAAGCTGCTATCTCTCTGCTGTTTCTCCATCTACAAAATCAGAATGATAGCAATCTGCTTCCCAGGCTGGTAAAAGCCCTTGCAATATAAAAGTACAGTATATAGGAGATGAAGTGATATCTGACCTCATCAAACACCCACCTCTTTTACTTCCCAAATTGCATTTATTTTGAGGTCTTTTGCATGTTGCTAGTCCTGCCTATATGAGTTATCTTAAATTATTGGCCCTGTAAGCATGTTTCACACCTGCTCTCCACTTGTTTGACACAGCATAAGGTGTCATGTTGCATCTGGATTGCATGAATTTAGCTGTGGCTGGCCTTAATGAAATCGGTTGGTCCTATTCTGGGAGGAATTGGGATTAGATAGTTCCCCCCCCCCAATCATTCTGTGAAGTGAATGGAGACAAGGTGGCACAGAAGGGAAATGGCAAATTGTTTCAAGGTGCTGACCTTCGTTGCACCAGCCAAGAGCAAGAATGTGATATGGGAGTTCAGACTTGTGGAATGGTGTTTCCCTCACACACAGTATTTTAACGTAATAAAGCTGAACAGTCTTGTCTGCTGTGCAGTGCTATTCTTCGTAGTAATGTCAATCAATTTAACCTTCAGATCACCTCTTTGGCTGAAGTGATTTTGCTGTGGCCTATAACAGTGGCTTTTAAGAACTGCAGCAAGCCAAGCTTTGTCTCTGCTAGCTTCTGACCACTCTGCAAGTGACCATATTTTGGTTTCTCCCTCTCTTCTCCTTTGGAATGGTTAAAGAAAAATTATGGAGTCACATCACTTGTGCATTTTTTTAAAAAAACAACCCTTCAGATTTCCTACACGTCTAGTAGAACACTTTGTTAGAGACTAAAACAGTTCATTCTGCAAAGTTGGTTTTCTACAATTGTACTCATTAGAGCTAGAGTTGTCAATCATATCTTTTTTTTTTTTTTTGAGCTAGGGCAATGGATAAATGATTCTAAGAGCAAAAGCCAGTAGGAAATTTGCAACAGGCACTGTCACAAAGGACCAACGCAATGTTCAGTTTGTAGGGTTTCTGCTCTCTGAGATGAGTTGCAGCTGGTTTATCCAACTTTTAAGCTAACACAAATGTGGCACATACACCAATGGCCATATATCTTCACAGTAGACAATGTTGATCAAATGCCTTCAGTTGGCACTAGCTTTTGGTAACAACGTGCTGCACACTCTGCCTCTTTTACTAGAGTCTGGGCTATGAACCTGGTTCAAAAGCCTTTTTTACTCTCTAAGGCAGCCATAAAGCTTTTTTAGGGCACATAAGTGACTTTTTCCCTCATGGAAATAGGATCCAATCTCTGAATCTATGGGGAGGAAAAAAGCTTTTGTACCACTATCCAAGCGTAATGAAATGCACACTTTCCCCAATGCAGAGGTTCCTCTGCTAGAAGCAGCCTGTCGTCTAAATAGCATCTGAACTTTTGAACACCAGTAACAAAATGCAACCACACTTCCATAATCCCAGGTTGAAATCCACTCTGGCATTCAGCCTATATTAGAAGGTGGGGCTTTTTTGACTAGGTGAAAGGAATAATGTTAAGAATTGCCCTTGACGTTCTGATGGTGATCTTTATCAAAATATTAAAAACTACTTTTACATTTGTTAAAACTTAATCAGTAAGGAGTTAAACACTGGGGAGTAAGAATTGGTAGATATAACCAAACTGAGTAAAAGCGTGTACTAAAGTTGTGTATCATTGTACGGCCAACTCAGTCTTTTTTTTTCTTTTCTTTTTCTACAAAAGCTTGGGAGATTTTATATACTACAATGTAATATTAAAATGCTATATTGCTTATTGTGCTTTTTTATTGATAAGAGCACCATTAGCTGCCATTAGGTAGTCTTTATGGAACCCGTTCTTGATTTCTGTCACCGGAGGGACTTCTTTCATATCTGTTCTTGCAGGTCTTTTCCGATATGTCTGAAAAACAAACCAAAAAAAAGCTGTTTCAGCAGTGTGGTTGTATTGGTCTCTAGCACAAAACAGCTTTGTGGCACCTTAAAGACTACAGTAGATACTTGTGTATAAGCTGAGAAATTTAAGTCTTAATGTATCCTGAAAACCTGGGTCAACTTATCCATGGATCAGTGAATAAGGACATGCCTACGATTATTACATGATTTGTTTCATACTTCAGCCGTGAACAAAGATCTTGAGATCCGTGTGGCCATTTTGCCCTTAAGATCTTCCATGCAGGAACTGTGGAGTGTCTCCTCTGATCAGATGGTGCTACCTAAGCGATGGTTTTATGAGAAACAATTGGGCTCTGAAACTAGTTACAACTCGCTACCACAGCAAGGTTCCTATTATTCTTTTCCAATTAAAACTGGGTTTATTTAGCTTTAGTTCATCTAAGAAACGCTGTCTCCTTTTGGAATTTTATGCCTGGAGCTCTCTCTTCTTCAAAAGTGCAAGTTTGTGAATGGAGATGTGAGCTGGAATGTGGGGTGTCCACATGGGCATATGTGAAGGGATCACCTTTTCCCTCTCCCTTTCAGCTGAATTGGTCTCTAGCTTCAAGAACAGGTATATCCTCTCCTTGCTGCTGCCTTTTCGTTCTTCCTTTCCCCTCCTATTAAGCGTCCTCTCTGCCAAGAGCCCTCCTATTTTTCCTGGGAGAAGATGGTTTGTATGTGTAACGAGTACAATAGGTCCCTGCTTTACATTGGGCTCACATGTGATGATATCACTTTACAATGAACTCTCTGGTGAAAAAAGGCTCGCTGTGTGATAGGTTATTTGCTGTATGATGGGCTTCTGATTCCGGACATAACTTGGTGGGTAATAATTAAGCCAATCAGCAACTATCATGCTGTTAGTAAGAGGGGGGATCAAGAGGAAAGCTGCAGAGGACCCAGGTGACCACACAGCTGCTGGTAAGACATGGGTGGAAGCCATGGGGGAACCTTGAACATACTGTGTTTCATGGGCCAAAGACTGAAAATTTTTTTTACAAAAATGATGGAGGGGGAAAGCTAAGAAGGTCAGCCTGTTGCCACTAAGATTGGATTCCCTGTTTCCCTATGGTTAGTCCTGGCTACTGGCCAGGAGTACAGGTTGGGTTTCAGGCCAACTCTGATGGCAAAAGGGTAAAAGAGAAGTCCCTAATACTTGATGTTTTGAGCTGATGATGTGCTGGCATAAAGTCTGTGCTGAGTTAAACACATTTATTGTTTGCTCATGAGATTTGCTCAAGCAAGCAGCTTCCATGCATACGGTTTGTGCATCTGCAATGTGCTGATGCCGCTGGATTCATCTTTTTTTGAAGTGGATGAGGATGTTTGTTCCCATCTGGGATTACCAGTTACTTGCAACTAGAA
The DNA here is from genome assembly GCA_029204185.1 of Lerista edwardsae. Classification (NCBI taxonomy): domain Eukaryota; kingdom Metazoa; phylum Chordata; class Lepidosauria; order Squamata; family Scincidae; genus Lerista; species Lerista edwardsae. Next base: position 14,202,164 of record JAJKFI010000019.1, on the reverse strand, counting down.
CTGGATTGAGGCCCAGGAAGTATTAATTTTTCCACCTATAATTCCCACATTCTTGTTAGAGATTAGCTGAATTGTGTTCGCTGCATTCTGTTCTTATTCTCATTTGTTGTACAATAGTGCTCTTTCATTTATTTATATTAATAGTGCCTGAAATACCATCTTGTTTTCTAATGTTTGCTCTCTTCACACTTCAGGGCAGTTGAAAGCAAGTGAGGAGCTTGCAACAAAGTCTCTTAACATTGCAGAATAAGATACTCAACAGGAAATATCATACTGCAGTGAATATTGCATAATTGCTGATGGCATGACCATAATTCCTTTAACTGTACATCAGTGCACTTCAAGTTCAGCTCAATGAGCAATTTGAGTAAGGTGCTTCGCATTTTCTAAACTACCTAAGAAAAAAGCTAATAGAGTAAGAGCTGGGGACCGTTATCAAGGCATGAAACAACAAGGGGCCAAATTAGACATGACAGAAACAATCACACTTGTTTTAGTCACATCTGCCCCTTTTACTTACAAAGCAATGGTGAAGGCCTGGCATTTACAAAATAATGGTGAGGACCTAACATTTACCACAGATGATGGGAGCTCCACTTTTCCTCCCTATGCTCTTGTCTTTCTGTGACCTATTTTCTGAATCCAACTCACTTCTGCTCTTTGAATCAGGCTAAGAGCCTGAAATGACAGATTCTGGGAAAATAAGATGGGAAAGAGCAACATGCCTCTTGATGTAAAAAGTAGGTTTTCCTTTTCCTCAATTCGTCCTTTAATGTGATAGCTTCTTCTGCTCAACTTACCTTAATATAAAAGTTAACAAATAGGACAACCAGTGTGGCCATGTACGAAGACTGGAAGATGAGGCAACCAAATGGAAATCCACAGGGTTTCACAACTGCGCTGAGTGTGTGCGTAATAGTGAGCAAAAACTGAATCTAGAAGAAAGGTAGGTTATACAGTTATCTTTTGTAGCATAGGAATTTGCACAGAGAGAAATTCATCATCCCCTCCCACACCTCATAATCTTTTCCACACATCACATGCAAATTCAACTTGTTGCTATTCACACATCTGTAATCCAGGTAGTTAGTTGATCTTAAAATGGCAGGGTGTCATACCAGAGAGCTTGATATGACAATACTGAGATATAAAAGTGAAATAGTATTGTTAAGGACTTCTGGCCAGCCATATATTTTTTGCTGTGCCGTTTGCTGGCTAGTAGACCAGGCAACAGTGGTCCTTGTTCTTTTTAAAGTCACAGTTCCATTTTCTATGCAGCATAACTACTGTATGTTGGGGCAATCCAAATGAAACTTTACAACCTAAAATGGCCCCATGTGATTACTGACATCCGCATGCTACACATATTTCCTATCCTCTCCCTTCCTTTCGCTATGAAGTAGATTTAGTAGTATGTGTAGAGGGGTTGTTCAGATGCCCTCCCCCAATGCAATTAGTTTTTAACTGGCAAAGAGCCAGATATAAATGCAGTATGAGTGCTTATGTCCACACTTGTATGGGGCTGGTTCAAGTGATTGAATATAATCTGAACCAGTCTACTTTTGTTGTAAGGTCTTAAGGGTTAAGAGACCATTAAGGTGTTTTAAAATTGTATTGTTATTCACCTTGTGTATTTATCAAACAGGCAGGGTTTTAACTTATCTTTATTTAAAAAGCAGTATATAAACATTACCTAAGTTAAGTAATTGTAGGTCACTACACTCCCCACCTCCAAATTATTTAGAGGAAGAGTGGAATACAATATAATACCAGTTAATGTCTTGCGTTTTCATCTTAAAAATATACTCTTGGTAAAGAATGTTTTAAAAAAACTGCAACAAGAATTGAAGTTGGATTTTTTTTTCTTCCTATCAGTTTTTCCCTTGCTTTCATTTCAGGGTTTTTTATTCAGAACTCCAGCTTAAATCCCTCCTGAGGATTTTTTTTTAATTGTGATGAAAAAGATAATAAGTATACCAGTTGTGCCTGAGTGAGGTATTTCTTCCACCACAGATACTTGCGCATAGATGGAATGACTGATAATCCATAGTAGGAATACATGAGGACATGGATAAAACTATTTAGGGTGGGTCCAAAGAAACCTAAAAGAATTGAATGAAACATGTCTTAATACTTTTAATATGAATACATTATTTTAAAAGACACAAATGTTCATTGATAAATTGAGCTACTATAAATTTTTGTGCAGTTTCGCTTAAAGTCCAAGGTCAAAATGGAAGCTGTTGGTGGCTGCTGTGTTTTTAAATCAGGGTGAGCCTAATATTTCCTCCTCCCCCCCCCCCGAGTTTATTAAATGTACATAAGCTCTCCCAGTGATAGAGAATTGTAACTAGGTATATGGCATATGAAAGTAGTACTGTGGTATGTTTTGTTATACAAGCAGCTTTGTTCATACCCTGCCTCCAAACACTCACTTTGTCCACAAGGTATCCAGTTCATGACGCACCACCAGATGTTAAACATAGTGGCATGATGATATACATGAAGGAAAGTAATTTGACTGTTTTTCTTCCGCAACACAAAGAAAATAGTGTCAGCAAATTCAATGACTTTGGAAAAGTAATACCACCACAACACCTTGGCCACCTGCAAGAACAAAACAGAAATTAATATCTGATCTTGAAAGAATGTGTTCTTGTGTTCTTAAAGAATCCTTTAGCCTGGCAAAAATCACATTTAAGATTTTTTACTGATTGTATTAAACGAGGTTTACTTCCTCAATGTTGCAGGTTTCCTGATCCTACGCGTGTTTGCTCAAAAGTAAGTTCTACATTTTTCCATCAAGTTTATTCCTATGAGAGTGTGCATAGGATATAAGCCTTAGCTCCTAGAGTGATGTGGAACCCTGAAGAGAAACGTGTGTCTTTAGAAATAAGCCCCTTTGGAATGGAATTCTAAGCATTTAGCATTGCAGTCTTAGAAAATGAACCTATTTAATGTGTAATGAAGAATGTCTAAACAGCTGTATACAAATGTTCTCTCCTCTAAATATCCTCAGCAAGACTTCTAAATTATACTTCAGAATCACAATCTAGCATAATTATGCAGATCGTGCTGGGCTTTGTAACGGGAAACCAAAATCTCATAAAGGATAATGAACTGAGCAGCATAAAGATGTGGAAATGTATATACAGTACATATAGCTCTGGCACTATTGAATGGAATAATTATACACCTAGTTGGAGTAAATGCAACGTACTCTGCATTCAAACTGCATGCTTCCTACAAAAAGCTACCACATGCACAAATGATTTAACAATAATTTAATCCAGTATATCACAGCATCCATCTGTTCTACTGGGCTACATCAGTTCAAATCAATTTAGGCAGTATAAGAGTACAATGCCATATTTTAAAAGTGTATAGCATCCTTTCCAATATTCATATATAGAGTCAAACCGGGACTTCTTGTGCAGGAGTGGCTGAGGTTAGTGGCAGGGTCTGGCAACCTAACTGCGTAATTTGGCAGTCAACAAAATCTAGATTCAAATGTGCCACAAAGACAAAGTCGGACCCAGGACTACATACAAGCTGTTGGCTGTAGATGACATATTGAGACAAACCACAAGTTACAAGCTGTCAAATACATAAGATATACAGTCTATGCATTTTTATTAATAAGACATTGTCATATTTTTCAGATGACTAACACTGAGGCACTGCAATAAGTGACTAGCCCAAGGTTAGTCAGTGCTTACATTTTAGCGAATTCTTAGAAATACCAGTTAAGTAATTATAGTATAAATGCCGCTATGCATATGTAGAATGTTATTCCTTCATCACTGAATTAATGCACCCTTCTCCATACATTTAGATTCACACTGTGTTTTAGCTCTAAGCATATTTAGAATGTCACTTACAACTTGCCACTAAGAAACTACTAAGAAACTCTCTCCTTCCTACACCCACTTAGAATTAAGAAATGGGGATTGCAGGATGATGGCATTTCTCTAATACAGATGAAAGCCCCAGCATCTCTCTTGTGATAGAAATTAGACAGTGACTCTGCCTCCGTTGCCAGCAGGTTACTACCAAAGAACGCATACATACTGTTACATAATACCTGGTTTTCTTTTCACTTTCTTTCCAGTAACTTTTCACAAAAATGTGGCATTGCAAAGTAGCTACACATTTGTAGTCCTGTTTGTTACTGGCAAACTCTTCCCTCCGCACCTCCTAGTTTAAGACCTACCAGGAGTCAGCCCAGGTGAACCTTCAAATCTAGAACCAAATGCTTGGAGATGTGAATTTAACTATTTCTGAGCATATGTAGAGCATCTCCTTAAGCATAAAGCAGCTGTATTCTGCAGTCTCCCCCTCCCTTCTAGATTGCTTCTGAACACATGCTTAGACCAGAAGGCCCATAGTCCTTTTCCAGCTTAAAAAAATCTACTCCTAGTCTCTCCTCCCCTCAGCCTCCCTGTTCTAGTATCCTAATTCACAAAACAAATGTGTCTTGATGTATTTTTCTTTTTAGACAAGTTATTAACACAGTGAAAGAAGGCACTTTTTCCTTTTTAAAATTAAACCGGCAGATCTAGTTTAGCAATAAATTAAAGGAATAGTTGGTGAACTGAAACAGATATTTCCCTTGTCCTAATTCAGTGTTCTTTAAAGTGGTGAGTCATGACCCACCACTGAAGATTTTGAAAAGGCCATTCCCCCTTGAGTGGCCCTGGAATGGGTGCCCTAGTGCCGCCATAGCCATTGTGGTGCTGCAGCTATTCAGGGGCATGTGAAGGTACCTGGTAGGTGAAGCCTTCTGGGGGGTCCCTGAGCTTTGCAGCCCCCCCCCCCCGACCCTCAGCTTTGCGGAAGTGAGCTTCAATTGCAAATTTGCAGAGGAGGCTGCAAGGCTCCAGGACCCTCTGGAAGACTTCTCTACTCCCCGGGCACCTTCACGTGCCCCGGAGTCCCCGCGGCGCCACAATCGCTACAGCACCATTGAAACAGTCCCCCGCCCCAGTCCCCATCCCTGCACACACTTACAGCAGCCTCAACATCTGAGCAGGACTTTGAGACTGCTGCCCTAATCCTTTCGGCCACACATCGTCCAAGCCTATGCAAGTTCTAGCACAGGAATGTCAAACTTGGCTCATACTGTGGGCCAAACGGCATTTATGGCATCTGGTGAGGGCAGGAGGAAACATTAAGCGCAAGGAGATGTCATAAGCAGATAATGGCCAGAAATAAGCACTGTTCAGCTGCGAATAACAGAAGAGATGGTTTTTTTTCAAGATCTGGGAGGACCCATTTATCATGCAGGCTGCCCTGTCAGCAGTGCTACTTTTGTTGAGGTGAGGTGTCACTTCGCAGCTCAGCAGCTGCTCTGTGAAGTGACACCTCAGCACAAGTGGAGCCTGCAGGATAATTGGGCTTTCCCAGCCCCTTGGCGGCCCCTCCCTCTCACCTTCTTGGTCTGCTCCTTTCCCTGTAGCGTTGCCTTCTGATGCCTCGTTCTGTCTTTCCCTCCAAGAGCTGCAGCAGAAGCAGCACTGCCGAAAGGGCGAACCCAATTATCCCATGGGCCGGATAAAGAGCCTCCATGAACTGTATCCAGCCCAGGCCTTGTGTTTGACCCGCCCCTGCTCTAGCATGTATGAAATATCAGCATGCACAAATGGTACCATAACGGGGCTGAGTATGAGGAATGACAGAACCAAAGACTGACCCAGTTATCCACTTAGAAGGAAAATAGTGTAGTGATAATGCAAGCTCTCATGCGCTCACTTGCATTCTCTCTCTAAACTACATGTATGAGAAAATGAAGCAACAATAACCCATCAGCAAAAACCCAAGGTGTTTTTTTTTTTTTTTTTGCATTGCTACTTGTGCCTTACCCGGATGTCAGCTTCTCCTGCACTGGTCAGGTTCTGACACTGTAAGTTATAACCACCTTCCCAAGTGGCAAGAATTAACTGGGGGAGAAAAAAAACACAATTATTCATTACATAAATACTTATTGTTTATTTTTGAAAAATTATACTCTAATTGTTCATTATTACAATCAGATATTGATGTGTGGATAGTTCTCAGCGGCACATAGTGCACCAAAATAAATATCCTCATAAATAACACCTAGTGAACCAAGTGTAACGTTACTGAATGGAAGCCTGCAAGCATCTGGATAGGGCCAATTACATGGTTCTTACCAGCCAGATCAGCCATTGACCCTGCTCATACAGGTTTCCAAACATGACTGTGGAGGTGTGGGAAGAAGTCACCAGGGCCATAAAGCATAAAAAGGTCCTAGTCAGGGAAGCAAATACAAGTACAATCTAGTGCAAAGCTAGCTGCGCTTACGGTAAGTATCACTCCAAGTTTGAAACTCTGGACTTTTCCCTTTGACAAATACTCAGGTTCAATTTGCATGTATTAAAATGTTATGTTCAATTATTTATATTTTTAAATATATACTTGGTGGTTACTTTAGAGGCAGTTACAGTTGCCAACTCTGACTTGAAGCTATTCTAAGATTTCCCCCCCACCCCCACCCCACCCACCCCAACGTGAAGTAAAGTTGGAAATTCATGGAGGCCTTGTTAAACTCCAGGATTGCTTTCAGCTGAATAGGACTCACTCTTAGGTGTGCATAGAATTGCAGACCAAAATGCTTACCAGGAATAATTTGACACATGCTTTTAATTATAGAGTTGGACTAGATTAAACTCTAGAACTGAATAATGGCAAAAATGTCAAACCCTTATTTATTATGAAACCCTGCAAAAAATATGAGTCTGCACACCATAAGCAAAACTGGTTCTTTCATATTGCCTTTAACTTGCTGGGCTGGGGTAGCGTGAGTGGGGACCAGACAAACAAATTCCCTTCTTCAGCCAAGACAAACAAAATATCTTCCTTCACTGACATGCGACAGCATGCTGGCTAAAACGCAAATGGTCTGTCTCTAAAACCTGACTGTACCATATTGCAGTGATCACCTCCTTTCCTACATGCCACTAGCCAAGGAAGTCCTTTTGACTGTTTAAATTTATATAATGGATGTATACAAATATGTAGTATTGGAGCCTGTAGCACTATTTTGAAACTCTAGAAACTTGCTAAAGCATGATGTTGCGGTTCTGTAAAAGTCTTGGAAGCTAGAGACATAGCCAGGTTCTTGGTGCTAATTAGCAAGTGCTTACAATGACTTCCCTCTTTCATTGTAGATTTTAACTGCTGTTCCAAAAGTGCAGCTTATGAACTTCAGAAGTTAATGGTATGACAAGCACAACTGAGCATTGCACTGATTTTGCTTCCAGAGCCGTAACTGATCTTGCCCATTAGCAATTCTTCACTCTGGCAATTTGCCTGCACTGCTTTTCACTTGTCCTCCCCTTGGAATCACAAGACAGCTTTTCTTATTCAGAGGTTGTTGAGCTTCTGTTTAAGGAGGTGGGGGAAAAACTTTAGGGAAAAGATCCTCTTTTAAAAAGTGAGACTCTAACAGAATAAAATGGTGACGGTAATCATGCTATTCTTTCTTTATTGACACCCTGCCATTTTGCAAACATGTATTAAAAATGTTTTATGTTTGCAAACATGTAAAAAAATGTTTGCAAACATGTATTAAAACACAATTTCTTTAAGGACTGCATGCTCAGGAAATAAAGGTACGAGGAAAATGTGTGATTTTTACTCTCTGAGAAGGTCCTATGACTCTTGTCTCAGAAGTTAAGTGAAATGGGCTTCATTTCTTTTAGAAAGAGACTGAAGACCAACCTGCATAATCATAATAATACGCTTATTAACACAATCATCAGACTTTAGAACAAACCTAGCAGCTATATTAAATACCGTACATTATTAGCTCGTGTCTTTATTTTCTTTTTTTTTTCCCCTCCCCTAAATATCTGCAGACTGATCCAGATCCAAAAGATGAAATTACTGTGGGGGAAGGTCACCACGCATTGCAGTTGTGGAATTGCCATTCATGATAGTGGTGGTTACACAGAGACAAAGGACCCCGTCCTCTCCAATTTTCCAGGACCAATGCAGCCCAAAGGTTTCTTTACTTTGAGGAGACCTCTGTGGGTGCCCCCTCCACCACAGGATGTAGTATATGCTCTTTTAGCACAGCTGTGTTGGCACTGGAAAGTTGGGCCCAAAGTTGGGCTAATTGGGGGCTGGCGTGTGTTAACAGTGGTTCCGAAACATTTTAGCATCAGGATCCACCTTACAAAAAAGTTTATTTACCAGCTGCTCAAACCTCTGGCTATAATGGTCCTAGACCCACAGTTTGGAAACTGCTGTGTTAACTTCTAGGAATTGCATTGTTACCAAGTGAAGGAGGTGACTGTATGACACTGTCCCTTTAAGTTTGAGATCCCTGCTATCAAATAAGCCAGAGACTCTCTGCTGTGCCCGGATGAATGTGGGAGAGGCAGATGGGAAAAGCAACATGACCATTGCTTACTGACAAATACATTTGGAAACTGAAGGAGCACAGATTTCTCATTCATTAGATCAGTCTGCATATCATTTGACTTGCTCTCAGGGTGATAAAGAGGTCATGAAAGCAGGCAAGGAGAGTGTCCAGGAAATGGGAGGCCCTATTAAAGGCCTTGATGAAGCTGCAATCTGTTAAACAGCTTCTTTTCCTTGTTTGTTACATTCCTGTTAAATTTCTGCCAGGCCTTTTGTTCCCAGACACTCCAAGTACTTGAAGGACCTACACCCCTTCTGCACAAACAGAAACGAACTGGATATGAATGATAGCTGTAGGCCTTGTATGAAAACTTCAGTGAATACATGCAGGGCTGCAACCTAAAAAGTCAGTCCTAAATGTCGATGCAATCATACCTCCTTGCATGAATCTGAAACACCAAACCTGCTGCGCCAAACCAATGTCTCATTTTGTGATAGTTTGCCACTGCAGTGGACATAAGAACATAAGAAGAGCCCTGCTGGATCAGGCCAAAGGCCCATCTAGTCCAGCCTCCTGTATCTCACAGCGGCCCACCAGGTGCCCCAGGGAGGCAAGAGACAACAAGATGCTTGCATCCTGTTGCCACTCCCTTGGCACTCTGAAGTAGCCCACCACCATTGTAAGGAGGTTGCACAATCCATCATTGCCTATAGCCCACGATGAACCTTTCCTCCAGAAATCCGTCCAATCCCCTCTTAAAGGCGTCAAGACCAGATGCCATCACCACCTCCTGTGGCAAAGAGTTCCACAGATTACCCGCTGGGTAAAAAAGTACTTCCTTTTATCTGTTTTAACTCTCCCAACCCTCAGTTTTAGCGGATGCCCCCTGGCTCTGCTGTTTTGAGAGTGGGAAAAGAACATCCCTCTATTGACTCTATCCCTTCTGTGCATTATTTTGTATGTCTCAATCATGTCCCCTCTCAGGCGCCTTTTTTCTAGGCTGAAGAGCCCCAAACGTCTTTCTTCATAAGGGACATCTTCATGTCATCTTCATGACATCACTTGTGCCATGGTGCAGCGTGTGTTAACATCACTATAGTTGACTTATGTGGGCATTTTTTCCACCAGGCTGGGTTAGAATGTTATATAATTCTGTTCAACAGCAAAACAGCCTGATATTTAGTTTTAGGGGAAAAAATACATCCACTGATATATTAACAAATGTCCATTGTAAAAGGAGTAAATGGTCTCATTTTATAACTCAGGTTATAAATAGACTCAACTCATAATGACAGCTTTGTCACCGAGATCTAACTCTTGCCTGTTTGAAAATATGAAGGGATATGAGTGAGAGTGATTGGGAGAGGACTCAGAACAGAGAAAAGGAAATATATCTTTGCCCAATGTGTAATTAATATGTGGAACTCCTTGCCACCTGGCCTAGATGTCTTTAAAAGGGGATTATTTCTCCTTTAACAGATTAATGGAGGAAAAGTCCATCATAGGTTACAAGTCGAGGTGATTGTATGCAACCTCTGGATTTCAGAGGTAGTCTATCTTTGAATCCTAGATACAAGGGAGTGGCTACAGAATACAGATGTCTGTGTGTGCTCCCAGAAGCATCTGGTGGGCCATTGTAGATACAGGAAGCTGAACTAAATGGCCGCCTGGCTTGATCCAGCAAGGCTCTGATGATGTTCCTATGAGTGAGCGAGAGATTTCATAATTTTGAAATCATTTTGAATGTTGTTTTGTTAAATCAAACCATGAAAATTGGAGCTGGTAGCCTCTGTATAGGCTAAGTGTATGAACAAGCAGTAATTATTGCTATTTCATGGATGAAGATCTGGTCCTTCCATGATGGGATAATAACTACACAAGCAGGAATGTCAGGAAATAAAGGAAAAAGTTGAAAATAGCTTTGCCTATCACTGCATAGCAAAACTGCTGCATTTTGAGGGCTCCAGACAGCCCTCAGAGCTGCCTGCAGCCTCTTCTTGGTCATACCTTCGCAGGTTCCTTCCTTCGCCCAGGATCACTCTGGGGCAAGCCTGGGTGAAGAGGAGGGCCTCGGTGCGACCCACAAGATGTTTCCTTTCTAATTATTCATATTGAAGAATCATGACCTAGTAATGATGAAATTGCTCGCAAAGAGTTGGACATGACTTGGTGACTGAACAACAACAACAACAACAACAACAACAACAATGATGGAATTATATTTTGGCAATGTAACTGTAAAGTTGAGGAGAAATACTGCATACTTTTAATACTGACTGGCTTAAAGGAAGGCCTAGAAAAGCCAGCGGAAAGAGAACATCCAGCAACAGGCCATAAATAGTCCACAGCAAGCAGCATGAATACAAGTAGGACTCTTAAGACAACCATGACTACTTGTTAAGTATACTGCCCATGTAGCAAGTATGAATGCAAACACTGTGACCAACAAAAGCAATTTATACTTGCAGGAGACACATGTGGATCTACATCCAGATGTTGATTATTTGTATCTATACCACTCCCCATTGTACTTCAAGGATGTGGATGTAGATGGGGAAGCTAGTCATCTACAAATTTGTATAACTAGAACTGGATCTGGGAGCAACCCAATGTAGACAGAGATACGTGGTGTTTTTCTTCAGTCATTGTTTATAAATTTTGCTTCAAAATCCCAGGCCTTCTGGTTACAGAGTTCATAACTGAAAAGCCCCCATCTGTCCTGAGAAGGGCTCTGCTTCTTTGTAAATAGGGGAATTGTGGACAGAGTAAGGACAAACTTATTAAGCAAAAAAGCAGGAGGGAAAAGATGAGGTCCTGCATTTCTGCGTTGTTCAAGAAATTAAGAGAACTCAGCACTCCAGAGTTCCTGTTTCACTGTAGCCCTGCTTTCTATGTAGGTTGCCTATTTTTAGATGATCTTCAGAGAGCCACAGTTTAATCCATGGTTTTAGATAGGCTGCTGAGATATAATGCAGCCAGTACTTAAAGGCTGCAGTGTTTGTGCCCCAGAGACCTCTAATACTTGACTGTAGAAGAAAAGTGAATAGCCAATATGTGGGAGCCATTGGCCATCCTGACAATCTATCTCACATGCAGATATGAGGAATGTCTGGATTTAAGGACTTAGACTGGTGAATAATATCAATAACAATAAGGCAATTGCCCACATTGATTGGTCTGTTTCTATATTTAGGGGAATTCAACAGCTGTGTGGGGGATTTTCGACATCCCCTTAGGATTTCCAACAGTAGCTGAACTTTGGACATTCACCATAATGTATATCTTTAATAATAGGGATGCAACTGGGTTAGTACGTTCAGTGTGGGAGAAGATCTGTGTGAGCTCCTGGACATCCTGGCCAAGAGCACCAAAGGGCTGGGGCATTGGTCCCTAGCAATGTGGTGAGAGGATTTATGGGAGGACAATTCCCACACATACATAGAGCTTCAGATGTAGACTGCCACTTCTGACAGGTTCTGAAAGCAGTGCCACAGTTTAGCTTAACTAGTGGTTAAAAATCAAAGGTTAAGTTAAATAGGAACACGTGATCCATAGACATATAAAACAGGAAGTCAACTTAAAGGTTTGGCTACTTGTGTGTGCATATGTGTGGCTGTGTGCTGGGTCTGTTGATTCATCTCCTATTTGCCATGTTTCTTTTTGTATTTTTAACATTTTGTTTGGATTTTATTGTATGCCACCTTGAGATGCCTCCTGGCAGGAAATTTAGAATGCAGCAGTTTTTAAACAAATAAGTTTGCCTGGTCCAATCTTCTGCATTGTTGCAGGATGCTCCCCTACAAGATCACTGAGATCACAGAACAGGGAATACTTTAAACAAGAGTTAAGTTAAGTAGGGAGGCCATGCCACATGTGAAGATTTTACCTACATATAAAACCAAACCAAACTGATCTGACAAGAGGAAAATTCTTGCCAAACTCACATCTGTTAAAGTCAGACCCAAAAGATAAAATTGTGGTGTAGTTAAGACTCACCTCTATAAGCATGTAAAATGAAAGCATTGTGACTCCAAGGTTATATAAAATAAGAAGACCCCTGAGTGACAAAGCAGGTCTGTTCTTCATAAACGAAGTTCCCAGCCATATAGAGAGTAGATATGCAACAGTGAGAAAAAAGGTAGGTAGGTAAGAGTCCAGCATGAACCATCCTCTGACTCTGGGATCTGAAGAAACAAAACAAAATCCAAGAAATTAGAGACTTGCAGTATTTCTTCAATCATCCAATGTGTGATCAACTCGGGTGCTATCACAATGTGTGCATAGTATGTCTATGTTACAGGTATCAAACCATTAAACTTGTAAAATGGTTAATGCCAAGAAATTTTCAATTTCCCGGCTTCCTCAGAAGCTGCCTGGGTATGACTGAAAGGCCCTTCTAGTTTGTGCTAGTGATATTCAAATCTGTGGACGCTGAGCCCTTGGCTAAGGAGGACCCACTGAATTTCTAAAAGTATCATTCATAGTTAGTGATCATCTTTAACACTAAATGTTAAAGGTCATCTTTAACACTTCTCTATTTTGTTCCTAATATATCATCCAAAACAATGTGCTCCCCCAAATGAATAACTGTTGCAACTTCAATTATTACCATTTGCCCTCACTGATCATACACAGGCCTGCCCCAGTATCCTTTGGGGTTACATTCCTGACTCCACCGTGAATACTGGGGACGCCTTTTTAAAGATAGAGGAACATCAGAAGTTTTGCTGAAACAATGTCTAATGTTCCCCTATCTTTTTAATAGGTGTCCCAGGATCCATGATATCTGTGGATAACTGAAACCATGATACGGAATCAGTGGATACTGGGGTATGCCTGTAGATGCTCTGTAAGCATATACATAGTGTGGTTCCTAGTGAGTTCATCAAAAAAATTCTGCCTGTTTTCAGGGGAGTTGCAGTAGAGCATGTAAGGAAGGGGCATGCAGGAGACTGCTTTAATCATAAATATATCGCCTATCCAAAAGCAACATTTTTAAACTAGCAGCTATTTTGACGTCTTCTGACATATTTTTGAAGTGTCCAATATTTCTGCAGTGTAAGGACCCAGTAAGGATTAAGCATGTACAGTTGGTATACAGTTGGTTCCCAGAGCCCCCACGGATATTGAAACCCGCGGATAAGCAAATCTGCGGGTCTGGGCACTCAACAGACCTTTGGACGTGGCCGGAAGCATCTTCCAGTTGTGTCCAGAGGTCTCTGGGCCACAGAACACCCCCCCCCAGAGATGTCAGAAAGGTACTTCTGGGTTTTTTTTAGTGCTTTTCCAATACCTCCAGGGGCCTTTCTGAGGTCCAGAGAGGCTGCATGCGGCCACCCCAAGCCTCAGAAAGGTGCCAGGAAGCAACCAGAAGGAACTTCTGGTCATGTCTGGGAGCTTAGGTGAGACCCTTCCCTATGGGTTTGGAACTGGTGGTGAGTTAAACCCACATATTCTGAACCTGTAGATTAAAAACCTGTGGCCCTATGCATCTGCAAGAGAAATCCAGGGGCGGGCAGGTGTCAGGAGTGGATATTGGCAGTGGCAGCTTTGTCTGTCCCCCTTCCATACCTCAATCAACTGACTTGGGTCCACTTGGACATGTACCGGCTAAATAGTTGGAACAGGTCTGAGTAGACAAATGTTCCCGAACACTGCTCCTCCCACAGAATGCGGGATACAGTCTGGTGACACAGGTGGGAGGCACGATTTCAATAGGATTGGGCTGTTCGAGTAAGATTCAGGATTTACTTTTTTTTTAGTTAGAGAAGAAAACAACATACAGTGATACAATAAATTTGGTACCCTGCATTTTAAGGAAATCTCTCCAAGGTATCACATGATCCCCGCTCCATCTTTTGAGGCAGTATACCCTGTTGTAGCAGATTCCGAGGGCATCCAACAGGGGAGTGTATTTTTATATGTCCTGCCTGGGACTTTCCCAGGTGTGCATCTGTCTAATCACTGTTTGAAACAGAATGCCATTAATGGACCTTTGTTCTGATCCAGTAGGGCAGAACCTGCATTCACATTTCTAGCTTTGCATAATCTCTTGTATAAGCTTTATAGGTCACTAGCAGTTTTGACCCGGCGTTGCCCGGGCAAGAAATTCTCCGAAGTGCGAACGTGGACTCAAACAGCCTCAGGAGCGTCGTCATTCATCTCGGCGACCCCGGAAACTACAGATTTGACACCAATTTCAGCCACTTTTGACCATTTTCACATGGGGCCCGCTGTGCACCCCCACTCCTGGGGGCGCTAGGAGGTGTGACCCCCATGGTGTTTGTTCCCAGACCGTAAAGCATACTGGTGTCAATCACTCCAGGCATTCCAACGGGTCACAGTGGACGTGTTCGACCATTTTCACGTGGGGTCCACTGCATACCCCCACCTCCGGGGGCAGTAGGGGTCCCTCACCCCCGCAGTGTTTGTCCCCAGGCCACCAGGCATCCGCATGCTGAGTTTGGTGCCAATTGGTCCAGGCGTTCCAGCGGGGCATGGCAGATGTTTTGTTTTGCACCCCTTCTCGCTCCGCATGCCAAGGGGGGGCCAAACCCAGGAGCGTCACCACTCGTCTCGGCGGCCCCAAAAACTACGGATCTGAAACCGATTGCGGCTGTTTTTGACCATTTTCATGTGGGGCGCCCTGCGTACCCCCACCGCCGGGTACCTGACCCTCGCAGTGTTTGTCCCCAGGCCAGCAGGGAGCCACATGCCAAGTTTGGTGCCAATCGATCCAGGAATTCCAGTGGGGCATGGTGGATGTTGTGTTTCGCACCCCTTCTCGCCCCCCCATGCTGAGGGGGGGCAAACCTGGACTCCAACGGCGTCGAGAGCATCGCTGCTCATCCCGGTGACCCCAGAAACTATAGACACCGATTTCGGCCATTTCCGACCATTTTTACGCAGGCCCCCCCACATACCCCCACCCTCGGGGGTGTTAGCGGGGTCTGACCCCCACAGTATGTGTCACCAGACTGCAAGGCACACGCATGCCAAGTTTAACGTCAATCGCTCCAGGCGTTCCAGGAGGGCATGGTGGACAGTTTGTTTTGCACCCCTTCTCGCCCCCCCATGCCGAGGGGGCCCCAAATCCGGAGTCAAATGCCGTCGGGGAATCGCCGCTCATCTCGGTGACCCCAGAAACGATGGATTCAACACCGAAGTTGGCCGTTTGCGATCATGTTTACGTTTCACACACACCACACCCCCAGAGGTTCTAGGGGGTCTGACCCCCGCAGTGTTTGTCGCCAGGCCACAAGGTGTACGTGTGCCAAGTTTGGTGTCAATTGGTCCTGGCGTTGTGGAGCCTATGTGGAACATATGTACAAACGTACACACGTACAAATGTACAGACGTTCAATTTTATATATATAGATCTTAAAAAACAGGAAAAACATGGATGCCTCATAATTCAACATAAATGTTCTCTCTGTCTTTAACCAGTCAACAGCTACCACGGATGAATATATTACAGTTTCTCTTCTATTCCACAGCAGAACCCTAATGATTCCACCAGTGTGTTCCAGGGAACCTTTATAGCTTTCTTTCTGTTATCCTAGAACAAAGCAAATGTTTTCACAATTTTTTTTCTTCTATGGCCAGGTACAGGGCATTAATACCTCCTTTCACTGAAAGTACTCACTTCTTCCTTTCAGGTAAGCTTTTCTTTCAAATGAGCAAACTGGCACAGGTAGCATTCATTTGATTAAAAGTGCCTTTAGAGGACTCCTGGGAACTATAGAATTTATTGTGTGGCTTTTACTGGTGACAATGCACAATGTTCCAACTACACTCTGAACAAAGAAGTAGAATTTTTTTTTAAAAAAGGAACTTGAATTTTTGGAGAGTAAAAAGTGGCACTAACTTTTTCAAGCATTTGAAGGACCAGTCTCCAAGTCTCTTCACAAGACATTTTCACGTACGGAAATTTCTGTTTAAAAAGCAAGTGTCTAGCCTTTATGCTTGCAAGCGCATGTGCAATGTTTAAAGTTGTGAGCAGCCCATTCCTAAGCTGTGCTGGCACAATCAGGCTGCATGGCCTGCACGGTATCCAGCACAGGTTAGGAGACGGCTGGAGGTCTCCTCGAGGTAAGGGGATATTTCCCCCCTACCCTGTGTTGAGTCCCAACTTGCCCTATGGAGCTTCTTGGAATCACGCCAGATATACAGTACAGCTGTTGCAAATTTGGGAAACCCAGTGTAATGCCACCCTCCCTCCCCAGAAACGCCCCCTCCATGCCTCTCCACTACCCTCCCCACACCACTCAATGCAACCTTACCTGCGCTGTCTGGCTTAATGCCTGGGTGCAGCATCGGCTGGCTGGCACAGGCCTCAGTGCTGGTGCAGCTTCAGATGCTGTGAACATGCTTTTTGGCATGTTCACAACACCTTTGGCTAGCGCAGCAGTTGTTGTGCCAGCCAAGGGTGCAGCTGGGATTGCACTCTGAATAAAATATCCAGCGGTCAGCTTCTGTGTCCTAACTGCCTCTCCTAGCAAGAACACAATAAGGCTGTAGAGATTTACCCACTTGCTTGGGAATAAAACTTTTATTGAACACAGTGGAACTTGCTTCCCAGTACGTATGCAAAGGATTGCACTGTAAATTTTGCACAATAGTGAATAAGGCTGCAATCCTATACATACTTTCCTGGAAGTGGGACCCATTGAATATAATGGGACTTACTTCTGAGTAGACATGCATAGGATTGTACTGTCATTGGAAGGACCAATTATACAAAGTAAAATTAATCATGGACATTTTTATAATGCATGCATGTTGCAGAACTCAACTTTTATTGATGTGAACTGGAATAACCTTAGTTAGGAATGACAATGCAGTATTATAAACTGTGCAGTGTGCACCCTTTTCAAAGCAATTTTTTTTTCTCAATTCTCTGGATGGGTGCTGGATTTGGGGTTCATCAGCGAATACTAGAACCCTACCCCCCCACCAGTATCTCTTTTGTGGTATTGCGGGGTGTGTGTCACATTTACATCTGAACAGATTCACAGATGCCCTGGTCACAGACACATACTAAGTCACCATAATTTTGACAGCCCCAGAAAAGCATACTTACCTCTAGCTCCAAACATATAGTCCACAAACTCATTTACTTCATGGTCAAAAGCTTTTAGCTGCTCCTAAAACCAAGCAAAGGAAAATAAACATCAGATTTGTTCTCATTTACAATACATACAGAAAAGATACAGTAGCTACAGGGATCCTTCTATTCAGAACAATAATATATACTTCTATTCAGTATAATAATCGAATTTTAAGACAGGAGAGGGGTTTTGCCTTCGTGCCCTGCTTTTGCTTCCCAGAGATATCTGATGGGTCATTATTGCAAAAACTAATACTGGGCAAGATAAACATTAGTCTGGTAATCAGAGTTCTTCAGATGTTATTAATGCAAATATAAGACCACCAGTAATTCTTTTCTGCAAATGATTCCTCAAGGGATACTCTCATCTGTAACATCAACCAATATGAGCTGCCAGACAGGCATGACTTGAGCTTAAATGCCACAGTGGGAAATCGCTTGGGCAAATCATTTTATTTATGTGTTTATCTTAGAAATTTATGCTTCATGTTTTCTCCTCCTGTTAGGGAGGCGCACACAAGGCAGCTAACACCATAAGAACAACAACAAAATCACGGAATGACAATCAGGATGTATAATGCCAAAAGCAGATCAGAAGCAGTGGATGGAAATACCAAAACAGCACTACAGTCAAGAGGGGGAGATCCCACCCTAACGATAAAAGGTCAGACACATGCAGTGTTTTTTGCCATGGAAGTCCTCACATGTGTGACTTGTCACTTACCTAGGACAATATTATATATTCAAAATTTACCAGTGTACTTCAAATATGTTTTAAATCTACATTGAAAAATGTACAGTAGAATGTGACAAACACATGTTTGAAATGCATGTATCATACAGCTTCCACTTCTCTGGAAGCCATAGTCATAAAGCTAGGCAGCTTTAAAACAGAACCTTGAAACAAGGATCTGGGCTTTAAACAAAAAAAAAATGTGGTGTGTGAGAGAGTTGAAAACTTTAGCGTATTCTTTTGTATTTCTATTTCACAGAGGAACCATTGTCCAAAGTTTTAACAGGGCATTGAATTCTTCTTTTACATAAAAAAATTCTTTGTACGTCTCTACATGGCTTATAACATATGGGAAATGAAAGTACAAAAAGCAACTTGAATTTGTAATTAGGTTATATAACCAGCATTTATGCAAAAAAAAAATGTCACCAATATCATTAATAAATGAATTCTAGTGTTGTTTGGCAAAGATCCAAGGCTAAATTTTAATGAGAATGAGCAACATGTTGATTCTTTAGTATTTCTGGATTGAGGATGGGGAATGAAAAAGAACTTGAGGGGCAGGGGGAAAGCTGTTCGCTTCCAATCGACTGCAGTGAAACCATGAGAAGTGGCAGACTTGCGTGCCCCCCCAAAAAAAACCTCAACTTGTTTGGCATTACTATCTTTAATTTCAATAACATTTTTTCAATATTAATTTTTTGATATTATTTCCGGTGATATTATTTCCGGTGATATTATTTCCGGTGAGCCGGGACGAATGTCAAAGCTTTGGAGAAACTGTCCCCGGAAGCCACGATGGGATGGGTGAAGCAACCAGCACCCCATGGAGAGGAGGTTTCTGGAGACCGTAAAGTATAAAACCAAGGATGCTTTCAAAGAAATCAAATAAGGTTAGTCATTCTGTGAAAATGTAACGCACAGAATTATATTCAGATAACCATGTAATTCCGGTGTGTCCAATGTGTTCCATATGGTGGACCAAATACCATTCATGGCATCTACTGAGGGCCATAAATGATATCAGAAAGCAGGAAGTGACATCATGAAGGGCACAATCCTAACCTACGCTGGAACAGCGAGGCCGGAGTTAGTGATGTTGGGCTGATGGAAGCAGTTAGCGTTAGCCCAAGGGTGCAATTAGGACTGCGCCCTAAGTAGATGATGGTCAGAAATAGGCACTTTGCTCCAGAGTTGGGAACGAGTCCCTGATCTCAAGTCAGAGTCCTAGCACGTGCCTGTGGCAACTCGACTCACAGAAATTCACAACTTGTTCACAACTCAAGTTGAGTCTTTTTTTATATTGTTTCCAGAGGGCAGGGCACTGCCAGGACAAATGCCACAATTTTGGAGCAACTGTCCCCTGAAGCCGGGATGGGTGGATGAAGCCAACAGCACCCCATGGATGTATTCTGAGAGCTAGAGGTCATGGGCCCTCAGAGCACAGCCATGCCTGGGTGTATGTGTGCAATTAGGGCAGGTGAGGGAGAACGTCACCTGCCTTTAATGACCGTATGTAATGGGAGGTGCTAGGGGATTCTTGGAGTTGTTGTAGGGACGTGGTGGTGCTGTGGGTTAAACTGCTGCTGCTGGGCTTTCTGACCAGAAGGTTGGGAGTTCGAGACCATGCGATGAAGTGAGGCCCCATTGCTTGTCCCAGCTCCTGCCAACCTAGCAGTTCGAAAGCACGTAAAAATGCAAGTAGATAAATAGGTATCACTTCAGTGGAAAGGTAACGGCATTCCATGTGCTACAGTGTATAGTCATGCCGGCCACATCACCACAGAAGCTTGTCCTCAGACAAACGCCGGCTGTACAGGCTTAGAAACGAAGATGAGCACCGCCCCCTACAGTCGGTCATGACTAGACCATTAGGTCGTGGGGAAACCTTTACTTTTAACATTCTGGCAATCCAGCAATGTGCTCCTGAAATTCCTTCTGTCCTTCAATTACCATTTATGTAAACAAAAAAACAAAAGCTATGCTGACCTGCTGCTGTTACTTGAGCGAGTGCGGCTGCAGTGAGTGCAAAAAAGCAATGGGCTCCATACAATCTGCTGCGACCAAACCTTCTCTGATCACATCTCAACTTTGATAAATTCAGAAGAATGAAAGAAAAAACTAGTCCCAGCTGGTCATTCAGTGAGACTTTTTTTCCCTTCCTCCCAGATAACTAACTGTGGAGGAGGATCAGGATTGGAAGAGGACTGCAGACTGCAGCCTATGGTGTACTGGGCATGCCCCACTGGGCGGGACAAAGAACAAATGTTAAGGGCCAGAGGGAGGCGAGCGTACATAGGCAGGTGAGAAAGCAGGTAGGCAGGGCCAAGGAGGATTGCTTCTCCTCTCCTCAGGTGTTGCATTATGGCTGGAAGGGGAACCTACTGTTGCTCATGATGATTACATGGCACCTCCTGGATTGTTGCATGAGGTCTATCGCATGACGCAGAAGAAGCGCAACAAAGTAATTAAGCATGCCACTAACTAGAGTTCCTGAGATTGCTGACTCATTTCCAAGTCAGTGGCCCAAGTCTCATGTTAATGCCCAAGTCATTGGCACAGGTGACTCTAAGGAACACGAGTCAGCAAAAAAACATGCATTTTTGTAATTCGAACTCGAGTTCCCATCTCTGCTTTGTTCTCACATAGGACTCACTGGCTGTAAATGAAAGAAATGAAAATATGCAAATCTTGATCATATTCAAGATATAGGCAAGCCCTGTTATCACACTGGGAGAACCCATTCACCACGTGGGTCACTATTTCCACCACACCACTTCTGC
This sequence comes from Lerista edwardsae, assembly GCA_029204185.1. Lineage (NCBI taxonomy): Eukaryota > Metazoa > Chordata > Lepidosauria > Squamata > Scincidae > Lerista > Lerista edwardsae. The sequence continues at coordinate 14,181,150 of JAJKFI010000019.1, read as the reverse complement.
TGATGCATCATTTCACAGTTGGGTACACTGCAAAGTGATGCCTCAGCAGAAGCAGTGCTGCTGAAACAGTGTCCCACTTGATAATTGGCCTCACCTAGTGCCACGACAGTATTTCCCTTTCTCACCCCTCCCAGTCTGCCCCTGCATAGCATTCCTTGCCTTCTGAGACCAACATTTGCCTTTTTCCCCCACAGCCTTTGCAGAAGCAGACAAGGTAGGGCTTGGAGAGCCCAATTATAATGTGGGCCTAATATAATAAAAAGCTGCCATGGGGCATATCTGGCCTTGAGGACCTTTAGTGTGACACCCCTGGTATAGCTGTTGTTCCGTTTTTCATAACCAATTTGAAAAGTGACGTTATTGTGTCAGCTACTTCAAGGACATAAGCCTTTTGGAATAGGTGACCATTTATTTTGCTATATAAATTGCTTTCTTTCAACTTTTTGTTGAAAAGTGGTATATATAACTTAAGAGAAATAATTAGGCATTTGTTGGGTAGATGAAAGTAATGGGCAGGAATTCTGCCATCAAGAGTTTCCTCTGGGAATGGAAGAAGTATTATCTTCTCACAAAAAACAACAAAAAAACTCCTTGTGCACTTGGAACACCCTTCCCAGGGAAAGATTCCATTTCCAGAGGAGTTCGCAACAATGAAGTTACTAGTCTGGATGCTGCTCGAAACATTTGTTTTTAAACAAAAATGACTGTTCCTCCCCAGCCCAGTTTTTGAATAATTCAAAATTTTGCCATTTTTGGAAACTTTTCCGACAGAGTTTTTTTTTTGTTGCACATTTGTTGTAGTTGCTCTCTGTACAAACTGAATTCTAATACCTAGCAGGGGCTAATCTAATTAAATCTGCACAAAAATCCTGTTCTTTATTTCAAGGCTGTTCCAATCTGCAGACTTTGGGACTTCTCCCCCATCCTCCCATACTAAAGAAGTGTTCTGGAGCACCTGAAAGCCTACTCTCTACTTTTTAATGCATTAGTTGGTCTTACTAAAGGTACTGCCCTACTTTGGATTTTGAAGAAATGATGTAGCAGGTGACTCTTCCATTATGGAATGCTGAAGTTTCTTTAGAGCTCATCAAGATTCACTTACCATTAAAAAAAAAAAACTGGAACAAAACGTTATGTAACAGTAAAACTCTTTCTCACATGACTGAGCATATAATATTTCCTGAGGTATGCCGGAAAGGAAAAAAGGGAATATGGAAGAATGGGAAATAAACATTTAAAAATATTTTCTGGATATTTTCCCCCAACCCCCTAACTCAAATCTGTCACCTGCAATTAAGATGACACAATAGTACTTCCTAAGAAAGTAAGAACTTTTTTTGGTCAGTCCTGCCTATGCTTTAGCACCAGTGCAGCTGCATACAATAGTCACTATTCTTACTCTTCCTGAACTTAATCCCACTTGTGCCAAAAACACTACTGATTAATCAGGCCTCACATAAATGTGGCTTACTTGTGCGCATTTCTGAATTTTTCAAACCTCTTCAGAAGAATTATTAGAGGGAAATCCTTCCCCTCTATTGGGTACACCAAATACCAAATTACACCACATTACACACAAGTCTGTATCTGCACCCTTGTAGTCTCTTCTATTAAGGTATAGCAGCTTCTTTTAAGGGAGGATTTGGGGCACACAGGATTGTGGGTTTCCAGCAAGTTCGAAGATGGTGCAAAAGGCAAGTCAGAAGAACTTCAGTACCCTGGACAGGTCCCAGGGAGAATTCCAACTTGTTCTGACAAGGGTTTAATGGTGACTGGACTCTTAGAGCACAATCCTAACCTGGAGTTAGGCCAGCACAGTTAGGCTAGCAACGTTTGGCTGGCACAAGGGCCACCACAAAGTGCATTTGGACCACTCTCTGAGTCAGGGAGGATGGCGCATCTCTGTGTGCTTACCTCTCTGACTCCAAGAGTGATCCAAGCATATTTTACGGTGTCCCATGTGTCAGCCAAACTTTGCTGGCCTAACTATGCCAGCCTAATTCCAGGTTAGGATTGCGCCCTCATTGTATTCCCTTGGCCTGACTATCCCCACTGCTCAGCTGCTGAGGAATGAAAAGGTTTAAAGGGTCCACCCTCTAGCCTGGAGTTTAGCACTTTTTCTCTTCTCCATTTTCTCTCACCAGATGCACAGTCTTTGATGGTGAATAGCCTAAGGGGAATGTGGGAGTGCCTCCTGGGTTCCTGCTCTTGGGGTTCCTCTGGCTCAGGGGCCCTTGGTTGATGGACTCAAAGGTCCTGCAAAGGTCCTTCTCCAGCACTTCAACCATTTGTACTTCTGGTCTTTTTCCTCGGTAACCAGATTACTGGCAATGCCTGGCTCACGACATCAGGAATCTATGTCTGTTTTTCCTACCCCAACCTCTGAGGTAATAAAAACAAGGAAGTGATTTAGAGCAGGTAAGCAGCATACAAGAAAATGTGCAGATCTGCTCCTGTTCATCTCTGCAGTATATCGGTTGTAGTAGGCCACCATAATTCTTGTTTTGCAGTAGGGGAAATGAGGTAAGCATAGCCATCGCATAGCCACCAATCTGAACAGCAGCCTCCCAAATGCGACACATTTGATCAGGCAAGAAAAGATTTTGGCTCAGGCAGCTATGCAATTTTTACTATGGGTCCTCCACTGGAGGCAAAATATGGATTTTAAAATATTTTGATATGGATTATTTTATAGATTCTTTGGAGAGGGATCCACAAACTGCCATAGACAGAATGCTGGGTGGTTGGAGCTGTGCCCCAGTGTCACTTTGTCCCTTGTGAACACTTCCACATTCTGGTTTACAACAGTGACCATCCTTGGGCTACATGGTTGAAAAGGAATCACAAATGTATGATCCTATAAGATAATTTCCTTCATTTGCCTGCTGTGAGGTGGTATATTTGTATTCTAGGCATGTTTGGCTTCCAAATCCCAACAATATAATTACAAGTTTCAAATTTAAGTTTGAGGAACAGAATATATGAAGTGCTTCTTTCTTCTTTTTCCATTAGCAGTTGTTTGTTTACTTTTGCTGACTAATTATTTTCCAGTTGGTGTTGAGTTATGCATCACTTAATACTGTAGTACACACTGGTCCAATATTTTATTAATGATAGGAGTGCATCTGAGAATGCAAGGTGGGAGAAAGGATGCACACAGATAACAGTGCCCTAACAAATGCTGAGAAGAGTTGTGTATTCCATCTCTGCCTTTCAAATGTAGAAAAATATTACCAAAAAATGAAAGAGTACTCACAAATTACAGTACAATCCTATGCACATCTCCTCAGAAGTATGTCCCATTGGGTTCAGTGGTGCTTATTCCCAGGAAAGTGTATAAAAGATTGAAGCATTAGGGCCCAATCCTACTGTGCCAGCAATACTCTCGTACCTCCAGCACAGAGTGTTGTAAAAGTGCTGAAAGGCACTTCACAGCTGGCACTAGAGACGCAGTGCCAGTGCTGAAGCCAGCACCAGTGGGCTTGGACATCGGTGCCAAGAGGATTCATGGCTAGAATACCAGGCAGTGAGTATCTCCCCCACTTGGTGGTGAGGTGTTTGGGGGCAGGGAGAAGATGGGGAGGGGACAAAATTAGTCAGAGGGAGGCCAGAACCCAGGGCAGATTAGGCCTGGTGGAGGTGGTGGTGGCAGAGATTGCCGATGAATCCTAACCCCCTTCCCAAGATGCGGGGCATGACATGGATCTCTTCAGTTCTGAGCCTGCTAAACAGTGGGCACAGCTCCGAATAGACTAATCAGAGTCAGCTGTGCTCTACATGGGTAAGGGAACTGCAGTCCTCTTACCCTGAAGAGACTTCCAGCTGCTTCCCTGGCCATTTCAGCACCACTCTACCGCCGTGCATGGGGAAGCATAGGATTGGGGTGCCCGTTTTTTTTCAACCCAGTCAGGTCTTAGCATTATAGCTTCTCTTTTAAAGCAAGCAAATAAGATACATTCAGACAAATGCAACTATTTTTTTGTATGTATATGGGCCTTATTTTGTTTTTATTTATATATGTTTGTTAAATGATCATCTAGTACCCATGCTGCAGTTATTTTAATGCCCTGTTTTTCAAATTGAAACAATCGTATCATGCTCAAAATCTGATCTAAATCTACCCTAATTTGGAAAATGTCAAATTTACAGCTCCAGCACCTCCAAAATCTACCCACTTATTCTAGAGTGACAAAGTGAGCTGGCCTGGAAAGCAGATCAATTAAATCCATTTAAATGTAATCCTACTCGATTCTACCTACTTCATAGTAGAACATCAGCTTAACTTGTAATTAAAGAAGATTTATCTAGAGACTACCTTAAGATCAAGCATGGCCATTCCCAGGAAAACGGCTGTCAATAATTATCCCTTTTTGCTGTACTTGTGTCTCTGGCTTCCATAAAGCATCAGTGTCTTAACCAATCCAGGCTGTCAATACGGGAGTGCAATCCTATGCACTTGTTTGACCAGGGCAGTGGCTGCTGCATCAGCGGAGGGTGTCACGAATGTGCCATAAAGCACTTTGTGGCACCTAAAGAGTAGACAGCATTGGTAGGGAGGTTTGCAACACCCAGCCAATGCTGCATTCTGAGCCCACAGCCACTGGCAAAAGCAGGTAAAGCACTGAATGGCGCAAGAGCATGGGGAGGGTGACAGGGAAGGGGCATTTCTTAGTGTGAGGAGGGCAAAATGGGATGGATTGGACCTGAGAGGGGGCGGAATCAGCTAAAGTCTCCTCTGCCTTTATCCTGGGACAAACAACTCTACATGGGGCTGCTCAAACTTCCACCAGCTAAATTGCTGGCAGAGATTCAAGTAGCCCCATAGGGCTGGCTGGGGCATTACTTGGGATAAGGAGAAAAGTATCCCCTTACCCCAAGGAGACCTCCAGGCTTCCCCTGCACTGCACTGAATACAGCAGCAATATCCAACCCCACAGTGCAACCCCACTGTGCCACTGCAGTTTAGGGGGGCTGTGTACCTTAGGCAGCATTGAGCTGAAACTAGAGGGGAGGGGTGAGAGAAACAACTGAAGGAGTGGCTGGGTGTACATTCTATACTGGTACTCCTTTTTCCCAAACCTATTTATTTTCTTTTTACAATGTAATCTGTCTTTCGAAGCACATAAAACAAAACAAAAAATCTAGGGCTGCAACCCATTCTTATGACTTGGCCAATATATAACCATGTAAGATGACCCATACCAAAAATTAGTGTTGCTTAGGGCTTGCAGATTGTTTTGTATTATTCTAATGGTTTCATGGATCTTGTGATACTGGATGTTGATTACATTATACACGATACTGTGTGTTGCTTCTGTGCTGGGCAGCCCAAACCTCAGGTGTCCTAAGGCATAATGACCTTAGCAGTGGTCCCACACGCAACACACTGGCAGGAGCAGGTGGGCCATCACAACTACTAGACCCATCACATCCCTCAACACAAGTAAGTCGCCACAGGGCAGCAGGAGAGAGGTGAGGAGAGGGAGGAATAGGGCAGGGATTGATTGAAAGCAAGCCATGATTGCAGCCTGACTGCTTGCTGCCTCCTCAGCGACTGCTGACCCAAGCACCCTGCGTGTTTTTCATTGGAAGCTAACCGCCCTGCTGGTTTTTGATTGGAAGCCAGCCATGATCGTAGCCTACTCGACTGAAGCAGCTCTGCAAGCTGCTTCCATGTATTGTAATGTTATGTGTTTGTGTCCTGTTTAACTCACTGACCGCGCTAAAGAAAGGAGCAGTATGAAAAGGCAAAGTAGTTTGTCTTTTTACTTGTTGGGTCCTTGTGCTTTGTTTTTTTACTTGTTGGGTCTGGTGAGGCTCTGCCTCCCTTGCTTGAAAAGCACAACTATGGTGCCTGTACCTCTCCAAGTCAATGGTGAATTTAACGGAGTGCATCCCCTACCACACAGTGTTCAGCAAGGAAAATTCACCAGAAAAATTAAGGGGCAGGGATTTGCATGGATAAAAGAAAGGGAACTTCCCTGTTCCATTGCACAGCATCTCCTGAAAAGCCATATACCTAAAGGTTTGGGAACCATTCAGAGTAGGATGGCATCTGTTACCGAAGGCTGTAAAGGAAAGGGAGGAATGATGAAAATGGCACTCTACCTCGTCCTCGTCCTTTGGCAATATCACATCGAGATCTAACCTAAAGCTTGTGTGCTGGAATCTAAATCCTGCAGCTTGTCATAGGAACACACAACTGGAAAACCACCAAGGACTGCTGGACTGCAGCTGCCACCTGATGTCACCTCCTGATGCCCGCACAGCGTTTTTTGGAGCGGGGAGCCAGCAGCAGTGACCAGCTTACCTATCCACTTCCTTAACCACTAAGTTTAAAGAGACCATGTAAGGAAAGTGTGAGGGAAGTGGGTTAGGAAGTGGATTGCTGCAGCTCCATCCGCAGCAAGCTGGAGGCAGACAGAAGGTGAAGGGCATACCCAGTTTGCTGCTCCCCCCCCACCTGCCAGTAATGCGAGCTGCCTCACTTGCTGCATGGATGGGCCAGTCCTGGCAACAGCACACAGGATTTTCCTATAAGTGGTTGGTAGTGGTTGTATGAGTAGGCTCTGTAGACCAGTTGCGTCTCTATAGGGAGGGCAGAGCTCTAAGTTTTGCAAGAAGCCTCACCTTGCAGTGGAAATCACTCCTCTCCTGCACCGTTTTAGCCAATCCGCACAGGGAACAGCAACATCTTGGCATTGCTTATTGGCTACAGCTGCAAGGGAGAGGAGGGATTTACATGACAGGGTAAGGCTCCTTGCAACACTTAGAGCTCTGCCCTCCCTATAGAGACGCCACTGCTGTAGACTTTGCAGTCTGTATATGGGAAACAATTGGTTGTGTCAATCTTTTACTGATCATGTTCAGCTCTATACATTCACATTCAGAGATACATATACCAGATACCACCTGGGACAGAGTGCCTATAGCAGTGATGGCAAACCTTTTTGAGCTCGAGTGCCCAAACTGCAACACAAAACCAACTTATTTTTTTCAAAGTGCCAATACTGCAATTAAACCTGAATAATCCATGACATGAACATTCAACTTCCACGTCCCGTCCGCATAGCAGCCAACTGGCATCCTTATTCCATCCAGAGCCATCATTCCGCCTTCTTGCAATCCTCCGCCGGCCTGGCTCCTGCAGTGCATGTGGACGGCTCTCTGGCGGCGCAGTGAATGGGGGATGCGGCAGGGAGAGGGGGAGGAGCTGCCGCTGCCCTCCTGCCTGCCTGCCTGCCTCTCTCGCGCTCCGCTCCCTGGGGGAGCCACCAAGGCAGGAGCCACCGCTGCCGGGGCACTGCCTGAGGGGTGGCGAGGAAGTGGCGAGAGGGAGAGCAGTGCCGCCCTATTATGGAAGCAGAGGATGAGGTGCGGGGACCGCAGCCAACATCCAGGACTCCCCCTTAGGATGGTGGGCAGGTGGGAGGGCGCGCAAGTGAGGAGGCTGCAGAGGGGGAAGTGCGGGAAGGGGCGGCATGGCCTCCCCTCAACGTCCCTCTCAAGCGTGCACACACACACCAAGGGTGGCCAAGTGGGGGTGTCACGCCCCTCAGTCACCACCACCCCGGACAGCCGCCGTGCAAAGCTCCCGGGCTGCCCCCATCCTGGCGGTGCCCTCTTCCCAGCCGCTTTGGGCCTCCCAACACTCTGGTTGCTCGCTGGGCACTTCTCCGGCCACATGAAGCCGGCCGCATCAGCAGCCCCCCCCCCCCCCCGCCCACAGTGAGGGCTCTGCATACCACCTGTGGCACAGGTGCCATAGGTTCGCCATCACTGGCCTATAACCATTGTATAGAAGAGGGAATTTGGGCAGGTGCAGCTCATCATGGAAGGGTTTCAAAAGCCACACCTGCCAAAATTCCCTCTCCCTCACAATGGTTAAAGGTATATAGGCACTCTGTCCCCATTTGTATCTGATAACCCTACATATGCACATCAAAACAGACACAGATTCCTTCACTTCCCACACAAACTATGAGAGCAGAACACTGATGCAAGTGTAACCAAGTGATTCTAAGCAGCCGGGCTTAACAACCACACCAAACTGGTTCACAGTAGCAGGAATGCTTGAAAACATTTGATTTTTGATTACACAAAAAGGGCATACAGAAAAGAATGACAGAGAAACAATCCAGTCAATGTGATGCAGGGTAGTTACCCATTTAAGAGCTGTAAACAGCACTAATCAGATTAATTGGATTTGGAACATAGGAAAACCTGCTCTTTAATAGTCGTGTTTAGTAGAAGGACATGCAAAATGGATGAAATGCTTTGTGAACAAACACTGATCATCCTCCAAGTGGGTAATCTAAATGATAAAAGAAAAAAAATGTTGTCAAATAATGGAATGGTGACGAATTAGAAAAGGAGGGGGGAGATTTATAACAAGATTACAAGGTTACCTAGATTCTATATATGCTACATCAGAGATTGCTAACTGCTCAGCAGCTGGGTCCTGCCCTACCCTTGCTACTTAGCAGCGGATAAATGCTACTCAGCATATTTTTCAAAAGCTGCAGGATCTTTAGGTCTGAAGTGGGAAATGTGTATGTCACACAAAGAGCCCAAGTAGCACCTGAGGGAGTTGTCCTTACCCTTGCTATGATATTGAATTGGGGACAGTAGGAATTTTGCTGCCAACTCACTTTCACATTTTTCCACACTAGGCCACTGTCAGATCTCTTTAGCAAGCAGCTCCAATGTGTGGCACACAACTGTATTTATATCCATCTGTATGTATAACTGCATTAGAGACCTATGCAGTACGATTTGTTTTAGGCTGCGGCATATTATATAAATATAGTCAAGTCTACTGTGTGAATAAACAATTCTTTTTTAAAAGAAAAGCTTACTAATTTGCTTCAGAAGCTGGGGAAAGACAAGCTATACTTGGAGGACTGTTTCATCATGCTATATATGCCTGCGGATCAACAACAGAGACCCTGCTCTGCCTCCCCCATCAGAAATAAGTCATGTGGGTACCCAAGGAAGAGCTTGATAGTCATGGTGCCATGATTTTGGAACAGTTTTCCAAGGAAAACCAATACAATCAGGATCTCTGCTTACCTTCATTAAGCAGCAAAGACCCACTTTAGGGTTTTGGGCTAGGGCAGGGTGTCAAACTCATTTCATACAGCAGGCCAAGTAGCATTCATGGTGCATGCTGAGGCCTGGAAGTGACATCATTACAGAAGAAGTGATGCCATTAAGCAGATGATGACCAGTAGTAAGCACTTTGTTCTCACACAGGAACTCAGTTGCAAATGACAGAAGTGCTCTGCAAAGTAACACCTTGGCAGGGGTGGCATTGCTAAAAGGGCAGCCCATGTGATATTGGGCTCTCCTAGCATCTTGGCAGCACTTTCCTCTCTCACCCATCTTGGTTAGTCCCTTCCCCTGTAGCGTTCCTTGCCATTAGGCTGCATCCAAGCCTCTGGCCCCAGCCCACACAGCCCCAATTCAGGACTAGAAGTACAGTCTTAAAGGTAATGAGCAAGGTATAATCATCCCAGAACACTGTGTCAAAAATCTAGCTAATGTGTTAGAGCAAAAATGTTATAATAGAAGCAAATTTCCTGAAACAAGCACAGGAAGAATGTTTTAACAATTTAAAACATTTAGGAAGATTGAATGCAATTTTAGATTTAGAGGGAACAAACATGACAGAATGCCATGCAATCACAGTTGGACAAATGGGGGGGGGAAGCAGAACAATCTGCAGAAGGATCCCATTTTCTATTGTCAAATCTACCACCTGGTTAGGCTGCTGCTATCAATTACTGTACATGGGACGTGGTGGCGCAGCGAGGTAAACCGCTGCTGCTGGGCTTTCCAACTGGAAGGTTGGGAGTTCAAGACTGCGCGATGGAGTGAGCTCCTGTTGCTTGTTCCAGCTCCTGCCAACCTAGCAGTTGAAAGCACCTAAATGCAAGTAGATAAAAGGGACCACTTCGATGAGAAGGGAACGGCGTTCTGTGCGCTACGGTGTAGAGTCATGCCAGCCACATGACCACGGAAGCTTGTCCTCAGACAAAACGCCGGCTCTACAGGCTTAGAAATGGAGATGAGCACCGCCCCCTACAGTTGGTCACGACTAGACCATTCGGTTGTGGGGAAACCTTTAACCTTTATCAATTACTGTAATACACAGGAGCAGAACCTGGTTAAGGTTTCAAAGAAAGTCCTTAGTTACAATATCATAGCTGCATATATATCTTCTGAAGTATCAGAGGTTCTTCCTACTTGGAACAAAGAACCCTAGAACTGTTCTCATTGGATGTGTGGGGATGCTGCTCATAATTGCTCTCCACCATTATGGAAACAGAATTTGGCAAGTTAGCATCCTTCCCCACTGATGGTTGCGGGAGGGGAGAGGTATGGAGAAAGGCCAAGAAAGATATAGTATTAAGAATCACGCATCCTGCTAGGATCATAGAGGGCTAGTTAAGGGTGTCAGGTACATTGCTTTCTAGAGTCTTGCAGGCAGAATTGCATCCAAATTCCAACACAACCATACAACATGAGCAGGATTGTATGTAGAGCATTTTATATCTCCTCTCGCTTTTGGTGGAAACTCTACCCATATTTTACAGCATAACTGTGTTACAAAATGATGCAACCAGACCTTAAGCTACCATTTTGCAAGTGTGGGTGTTAAAACTTTCTCTTTGCTCTATCGCTGCCTAAAAGTGGCTTGTTCACCTTTGCAGGTGGAGTGGGAACAATTTCTTTTAATAACTTCTTTTTAAAGAGTGCATCTTACACATTTTAAAAAATGAAGACCTACTGAGTATAGCAAGACATTTCCTAGTAAGTACGGTGTGCTTAGCATTGAAGCTGGGACTTCAATGAGCACATGAAATGGATACCCATTGTCCCTGACATCCAAAGGTTCAGGGGGTTCATATTAACAGAGACCAGTGGCATTACTAGAATTTGGGTCACCTGGTGCAGGAGGTCAGCGTGTCACCCCCAGCATGTCACCCCCCTTCTGTACCAGACTATACAGAATGTAATATGTACAACCTAAATGCAGTGGCATCGCTGGGGTTTATTCCTTTTAATATATAACAGTAAACGTTACCCAACAAATCAGTAACTGATAAGAAAAAAAACAGTGAACAACTTGATGACACTCATACAACTAAATAAGAGTTCTTATAATTAATGCCTAAATAGTGAATTGTGATCTAGGAAATATCGATTTGGAAACGTGTCTTTGCAATGCAATCACTGGTTGCTAGTGACCTTAGAGCCAAACCTACACGTACAACTTAGTTTGGTGGTTATATGGTTTTCAAAAATGTAAGTAGCAGGCACAGGCTAATCAGGATTTGGATCCTGGCATGCAAGGGTATTTAACTGTTTCCTCTCCCTCTGCAGTCCTAACTAAAAGAGTCTGTCCAGAAACTGCTATACTACTACCATTGGGAAAGAAGCTTCCATTGGCTTTCATTTCCATTGGCTAAATAATAGCTTCAGGGTAAGGCAATTTCATTGGGCCAGTGTACAAGGGAAAAGGATGAAACACATCCTCCTCAAATGCCATGTTTCTAATCCTGATAGTTCCCCAACCTGGGGCTATTTAAATTTGAAAAGAAATGCAAGCCAGGCAGGAAAGCCAGGTTGGCTTTGGAGGATGGGGGGGAAGGCAAGAGGGGAGGAGGGAGGGAGGGAGGGAGGGAGGTTGATAGTGCAGTCCTATGTGTGTCTGTTCAGATGTAAGTCCCATTGCATTCAAGGGGACTTACTCCCTGGTAAGTGTGTATAGAATTGCAGCCTGGATGTGGCAGGGGTGGGGGTGGGGGGAGGGGGGAGGGAGGGTGGCCCTGTAGGTGGCCTGGCCTGGGAAGTTAGCGGGGTGGTTCCAGCTCTGGCCATTCCACCAGATCCTAACTCCCGTCCCTGGGCTGCATGACCCCAATCCTGGCTGCTTGGACTTGCACCAGCTATTTAGCAGGTGCAGGTCTAAACAGCCCCATAGGGCTTCGTAGGGCTTACCCCAAAGTAAACATCCCCTTGCCCCACAATGAACTCCAGCTGCCTCCTACCCGGCATAAGATGCAGTGCAGGCCAGACGGCCTGCCTGCTCCGGTGCAGGTTAGGATTGGACTGTTATAGACATGCTGTACATACGTGCAAGCTCTAACATGCTATATAAATACTATTCGATGGCATCCACTAGGAGCAGAGCTTTTTAGGTGGAGACACCCACCTTAGAGTACATCCACCCTGTAGAGGCCCATTGGCTTTCAAATCATATGTTAAGACCTGACTTTTCTGTTCAGGTTTTGGAATGGGCAATGTTTGGTATGGTGGTTTGAGGTTTGGTGGTGATGCTATTTAATTGATGCTTTTCAGCTGTGTACAAATGTGCCATTTGAAATGGTGTTTGGTTTTGTCTCATGCTGCCTTTTTTTTTAGTGAGTTTGGTGTTCTGTTGGATTATGTTTTTATTCTTTGTTTTATTTTACTTTATCTTATTGGAAGCTGCCTTAGGTTGCCTTGATAGGCAACAAAGGTGGGATAGAAATGTTTTAAAATTAAAGTAATTCATTTTTTTCTTTAAATGTGCAGAAGGGTTATGAATTATCTTGTCATATTCGTAATGTTCTGCATGCGTGCTTATTACAGAATGCTAGTTATGACTTTTGATAACTTTTTCTTGGACAGAGGCACAAGAATGGGCAAGATGTAACCATTTTGGTAACATTTTGGTAACCAATGTGAAACAGAATATGTTTCTATTGCAGTTTGGACTTTTTAGGAGAATAGATAAAGAGGAAAAATGTTGTACTCCAATAAGGATCCCCCCCTAGTTTTAACACATTTCAGACACTACATGCACAGCTTTTGCACAGGATGAGAAATAAGAGGGACGGAATGCCTCCAGTCTTTCAACAGCTCCCAGGCTGGACTTGAGACAAAGAAGGCTCTATGTTTAAGAACTAGGTTTCTTGGTTGCTGTCCCAGCTGCCTGCAATGTTACACTGTGTCCCCAGACTGGGATTATTGTACAAAGGACTGCTTCCCCTGTTATTGCTGGGGAGGATCATAAAGGATTTTTACCACACATTCATACATTAGTGCCACTTTAAAGAGCTTGTTTTATGTGCAAATTATTTCCTTGCCAACTAGTGCAAAAACTGGGTTAAAATGTGCCATTTGAAATGGACCAGTAGCCCCAAACCAGAGGTGCCTTCATTATGTTTGGGGCCATAGAGCACCTTTAAAATTATCTACTTCCATAATTGTTTCACATTGCCTGGCTAGCTGCCCTAGAAACCTGGGTACATTTTCCAATGCACCATAAAGAGCTCTCTAGCAGCCTGTGTCTTTAGTCCTTTATAATAGACTAGAATTTCAGTGTATCTTGTTGATTTTCCTAGTTTTGAATATAGTTTTCTTCTCATTTATGCTTTTGGTGTACATGAAGGTTTGAAGAATAAGAACAAATAATAAGACTCTGTCCCAAAGAGCCTACATTTTAAATATTGTTCCAGGAGGAGGAGAAGGGGGGTTTATTGCAGAAGCGAATGTAGTATTAAAGCTGTAATTTTTAGTTATCATGGAGTAATTCTTTTCTATGGACTTCAGTGAAATCACTCTAGAATTAGTTACACGAGTGGAAGTTTTAAAAAGTTGAAATGTCAGTAAGCATTAGAGGCTTAAATCCTCACACACATACTTATGAGCTGTTCCATTGACTGTAATTCATGGGTTACAAACTAATGTAATGCCCCAAGTTACAATCCTGGCTGTATCTAAATCTGAAAATCACTTAAAATTGTGGAATGGTGGTGAAGTAAATGCAGTCAGAATTATAGCCTGGCTATCTTTTTTAAACTTCTAAATACTCTCTTGCTCAAACAACAGAGCTAAATAAAATATCCTTGGCACCAGCCTTTATCCTGCCGACACAATTCCTTTGACTATACAGGCTACCAAATCACTACACTTGTAACTGGAAAGCAAAATTGGTGTGGGTGCCATTTTTTGGAACTTGTGCCCCAGTGCAGGGAATGCCAATTCCTTGACACAGTCTGTTGCCCACCCCTTTTTTCAGGCTTGTGCCAGTCATTCACTCTCTGCCAATAAATTGCTCTTTGGAAAGATTCTATTTACTGGCAGAGGAGTTCATAGTAGGGAACAAAGTAGTTCTATCCACTCAGTGCTGGCTGTAAAAATGCTTGTGTAAGAAAGGCAGAGGAAGCAGCAGAATATGATACCATGAGGGCCACCTGAGGAGATGCAATGAATACTGGAGAAATAATCTTTTCTTCTTCAGTTAAGGGAGCTCCCCAAATATATTGCCAAAGTCTATATTTGTAAGTGTAATTAAGCAGTTGAAGGTGGACATTCAGATTTTAATTTGATGAGTAAATTTGAAAACTGATCTAGTAAACACTGTTGAAAAAGAACACAGAACAAAGAGACATGAGTTTCTTTTATGCATTCTGGCCCAATTCTATCTAAGGGCCTGATCCTATTGGTAAGGGCGCAGCAGGTATGCTCCTACCACCCGCGTCTCTGTCACAAACGGCACCATAAAGTGCCTCCAATGCCAGCAATAAGCCATTACCCGCCGGCAGTGGGGCAGCACCATGGCGACACCGGCCACACGCACCCTGGAGGGAGCACCGTTCACTGGCAAGTGGTAAGTCTGGAAATGAAGCCTTTCTGGGTGGGGCAGGAGGGCATTCCAGGGCAGGGGGGAGGAGTGGAGTGGGGACGGGACTGGCAGCAACACTTGCTGCTGGTTCCCAACCTCCATGTAAGGCCCCCACATGGAGGCCCCCACTTCTGCACCGGCTAAATAGCCGGCACGGAAGCATGTAGGCAGTTCGCCTGCCTTGCACCCTTACCATGGGGAAAGGGGACAAATGCCCTGCTGCTGTGGGATGCAGCAGTATCTGCCTGACTAACACTGCACTCCCAAGAGTTCGGGAAGAACTGGATTGGGCTGTAAGTGCTCTGCCGCGGAACACATATTCCTCTGGCACATGCTATTGCAAAAGCACCATAAAGTGCTTTGCAACTGCGTTAGCAGCCAATGCACTAGTGGGGGAGACCAGGGCATTCCCACATGCACTGGTGATCATTGGGACACCCGCCAGAATAGGTAAGACCAGTGCAGGGGCAGAGGAGGGTGGGGAAGGGATAGAATGGAAAGGAGATGGGGTGGAGTAGGTGCAGCGTGCCTGGGGGAGCAGGATTAGTTGCACCAGCACACACATGTCCTAACCCTCTTCCCATGCCTGATTCACCTGCACGGATCAATGCAGATTTGCACCAGACCTGCTGCAGCTGATTCCCCTTTCATGAAGAGACCTCTAGCAGTTGAAAGTCCCCCACAGGACGTAGCATCCATGTTCAGGCTGCTGCATCACCTGGTGGGGATTTAGATAGGATTGATGTATTAATCACTGGTAGATTTATTGGTTATTAATGTGCAAATGTCTTTATGAGTGTTATCACACTAAAGGCCCAATCCTATACAACTTTCCAGCACCAATGCAGGCCAGACATAAGGAAACGAATATTCCCTTCCCTTGAGCCTCTGTGAGTGCTGCCCCACCTCAGAATGCAGCACAGGCCCCATTGGCGTGGCTGCATCACTGCAGAAAAGTTGGATAGGATTGGCCCAAACTATCTATGCGGAGTGTTAATATTTTCATTTTGGAAATGCAGTAGTTGAGGCTGGCATATGTATCCAAGGCAACCAAGTGAGTCCCTGAGTGAGGTGGAACTTGCATCCTTCTAAGCCAGACTCTGCCACTGTATCCACTGCACAACACAATGTTTAATAGGCTGCCAATATTCCACGCTCATATTGATTACTCATTAAAACACCTGCTAACTGGGCACAGAGCATCTTTTAAATGGTGTCCTCGTATATTTAGCAGGGGGAGAGAAACTGTCCCTCATCTCCCCAGCATGGCGTGTTTTGTTTCTTCTTCCAGGCTCTGTTGCTGGTTTCTCTTTTGTATTTGTGAGCCCATTGGAGAAAGGGAACCATTTATCTATTTTGTTATCTGAACCGCTTTGTGAACTACTCTGGTTGAAAAGTGGTATACAGTGGGCCGTGTGGACCAATTCCTTGAATCTCCCATGGATACCAAATTCGGTGTATTTTGGGGGGGGGATGCCAGCAACTGGAAGTGCCTTTTAGAAGAATCCGGGAGATATTTGGAGGTGTGGAGTGGCCGTGCATCACCCCCCAGCACCTCAGAAAGCCTGCTGGGTACTTCAGAAAGGCACTTCAGGTCATGTCCTCTGAGGCCTTCCAGCAGCAGGCTCCCCCTCCCCCCAGGATATTCAAATCCATGGATGCTGAGCCCCGGATAAGGAGAGCCCACTATATAAGTATTCTTAATAATATAGGCAGGCCTGCATTATCCGCAGGGGCTCCATTTCAAGAATCCCAGAGGATAAGGAAACCTGTGGATTATTAAATCCATGGAGTTTGGGGCCTTTTAATCCTTCGAAACAGATTGGAGCTGGGCTTCAGTTGGGCCTGAGGATGTTCTGAAACCCGGAGAGGCTGCAGGCAACCACCTGCAGCCTCTGCAGGCCTCAGAATGGCCATTAGGGCCAAAAACACTGCTTCTGGTTTTCAGGTGAAAACTGTAAGTGACTTGTTTATCCTTATAAGGAATTTTGAGGCCTAGAGAAGCCTTATGTACTAATGCATCTGGCCTAGAACTATTCATTTCAACTGGCAATGGTTCTTGCAGATCTCAACCATAGGTGTTTCCAACCTACCTACCTGAGATTTGTTTGATCAGAAATTGAACCTGGGATTTTCTATATCCAGTGGATGTGCTCACCCATTTAAGTTACATTTAAAGTGGTATATATACTCTACAGGTTAAATGATTGCTACAGGTTAAATAGCTACTGGAAACACCAGTGGATTTCCAGTGTGCAAGTGAACATGTTCCTTGTTGCAGGACAAATAAATCACGTAAGCCTCAAAAGAATGCACCGCTCATCCAGGCTGCTGAAGTTCAGCCCTCAAATTAAAATAGAAAACAGTTCCAAACACAAAAGAGGGTGAAATACATTGTAATATTTTATCCCTAGATAGAGAAGAGATTATAAGGAAGTTCTTTATAACATCTCTTTATAACATCTCAGGAAACGCCTAGGAAATATTACTATTACTCAAGAGGTGGGTGTGAATAGTGGTAGGTTTTCCCTTCAGGTTAAATGCTGACATCATAAACAAGTCCAATTTTGCCTGAAAAAAATTCAAAGGAAAAAAGATGGACAAGATTATCTGAAAATAAACCAATCAGGAAAGAAATGTTGCAGGTTTCTTTTATAGAAGGATATACAGCCATTATGTAATTATTTCTGGAACCCCCCCCCCCCAAGACAAATAAATAATGTAAAACCATTTGCTAATATATAAAAATGAGGCAAATGGTAAAGCTTGCAAAATGAGACTTATGACTGCCAGGGTCAGAGCTGAGTTCCTAGATTAGAAGACAAATATCTTCAATGTTTGAGGAACTCAGAATAAACAATTCATCTGCAACTGATAACTTTAGTTACCAAGGGGCAGCATATTCTGCAAAATACAAAAACCAAGATCTCCTTTTGAAATGATATCCCTAGCTGGGGGTTAGACAAACATCATATTCTAATCTTCACAAATTCCTTGTATTGTTATATTGAATGATAAATTGTGTAAAAGCATTACTATTCCTACTGAGTACATTAGAGTGCAATCCATATATTTTACAGATGCTTACTATGGAAATTATATATCTGTACATCTTTCCAAACGGTTCCTAAAGAATACAAACAACTAGCACCCTAATACGACGAGCATTACTGAGACATAACTGTCCTTTCAATCAATGCTATTTGATTCCATGGAACAGATTTAGGGCCAAATCCTATCCAACTTTCCAGTGAGGGTGCAGCCGTACTAATGGGGTGTGTGCTGCATCCTGCCGTTGTGGGACAGTCCTGGAGGTCTCCTCCAAGTAAGGAAACATTTGTTCCCTTTTCTCAGGGCTGCACTGCGGTTGCACCGGCACTGGAAAGTTGGATTTGATTGGGCCCTTTGGAGCCATGTGCAAGAATGTCAAGAACTATTCATTACCCTTGCAACTCTGAAATAAGCACACCAGACAAAGGCTTGGGCAAAAGGGTCACTTTTTTAACATAATTATAAAATCCTGCAGTAGGCTATGTGCAGGCTACTAATTTGGGGGAAACAGTGCTAGCCGTCTATGTCCCTGGGCTACGCGGGCATGACAGCCTAGCTCCAGGCCCCATCGGTCTTGGCACCAAGAGGGCTCATCGTCACTAACCCCAAAGGAGTCAAGGCAGCTGGACAAACTGAGACTCTCAAGGCCACACCAACAGACGTTTTCAGCCAGGGGATTCTGAACAGGAATAGTCTGACCAGTCTTGACCAGCCCCTTGACCTTGCTGACTTCGGAACTGTATAGCAGGTTCCTTCACATCCTAAGTACCCAGCCCACCCATCATCTGCCCAAGTGAGCAAAGGCAATTCAAAACCCAATTATATAAACCCAACCCAAACCCTGACAATCTGGGGTAAGCAAAAAAATTACCAGTCACAGCCAATCCAACAAAAAACAGGAAATTCCTTCCTGGGGCTCAAAAATTAACAGTGGGCACCCGAAGGCACAAAGCCCTTGGGATGTCAGCCTGCCCAACCCCCATCAAACATGGCAGCCAATGAGATGCCCCCTATTTCCTGCTTCTGCCTGGCTCGCTCAGAGGGTTGGGTAAAGGGGGGGGCAAAGCTCTTACGGAGCTTTCACCCTCATTTTATTTGTGATCTCATGTTTGCAGGATTATGCTCTGTGATATTAGAGAATCTGCCACAGAAGTATGATACCTAACATTCCCATTAATTTCTTTTAATAAACCTATTAATGATTTACTGAAGAAACAATTTTATTGTGGTTTAATTAGATGAAGTTTCTTAATGGAAATGAGTCCCTTCCTGAACTAATTTCACAATGGGATCATCAATAAGAATTAAAATTAGAATCAAAATTTCCAAACCAAAAAAAATTGCTCCATTATGGACATACTTTGGATGAAAAAATTTTAAATGTCAGAACTCAGGACAAATTTCAAATACAATTTTAATTTCAAATGTAACGCACACAGCTGAATGTCAGAACATGAGTCTCAGGCAGCCCAATCCTAACCTGGGTTGGAATAGGCAGGCAGGCTGGCCTGCACCGTATCCAGCCCCAATTAAGAGAAGGCTGTGGCACAACTCGGAGAAAGGGGACTTACTCCAAGTAATGTCCCAGCCAGTGATGTCATGCAGGGGGTACGCGGGGGTACGCGAGTACCGGTTCTAGGATTATGGCTGGCCCCGCCCATTCGCCCACCCACTCGTCGACTCCACCCCCTGCAACGTTTGAATTTCCTGCACGTTTGAGTTGCCTGCATGTTCTCAGAGCCAGGCAGGCAGGCAGGCAGTGAGCGGAGACTTGCCTTGCCACTGCAAAATGAGCTGCTCTGGGGTTTTGGAACTGTTGGGTCACTTTAACATGATGCCAGGCCTCAACATGTTCTGGGGGTGCTGTGGAATACTGTTGCAACTGTTGGGTCAGTTTAAAATTGTCTGAGGCCTCAAAAAGGGCTTTTTCATGTCACTTCCTGCCACGACATCACTTCCGGCTTATGACGTCACTTCTGGTGGGCGGGTCCCGACACGTGCCAATCAAAAGTGAGTACCTGTTCTTAAATCATTTATATGACACCACTGGTCCCAGCCACACCACTACGGCTACTTGGATCTGCGCCAGCTGGTCAGCCTGCTTCGGAGGGAGCTTAAGATATGGCCTACCTGCCAAAGGCCAGTCTCACCCCACCCTCCAGTCTGCCCACAGGCCCACCTTCCTCCCACCTTGATCCACCCCAGTGGTGGGATTCAAATAACAACCGGTTCTATATCCTTCAGGGCGGCCTTCAAGGCCATCCGCTGCCTTTCTTCCCTCTCCCAACCTAAAATTAGCAACAGGTTCTGCAGAATAGGTGAGAACTGGCTGAATTTCACCACTGATCCACCCTCCCTCTGCCCTTCCACCTCCCCCCCATTCTGGCCTAACTCAGCTGGTGCTAACGCACCTACTTGGGACAGCACAGAGACTGGATTTGAAGATGTGCGCCAGCCCAGCCAACTCCCATGTTGGTGCATTTTGCGGCAACTCTTGGCCAGTACAAGGGACTTGTGCTGACCTAAGACTGCTTTAGAATTGCACACTAAAACGTAAGTGTGCTATTTATGTGGTATCAGGGTTAGAATTTTGCTCCTGAACTATATCTGCTAAGCATGATACAACCAAGAAGCATGACCTGAACTTTGCCACAAGAATCTGAATTGTTTAAAAACAGATAGGTTTTTAGATATTTTTTCTGCAGTCTTATGTATGCTTAGTCATAATTTAAATGATTCAGAGCGCAATCCTAACCTGAAGTTAGGCCAGCACAGTTAGGCCAGCACAGTTTGGACAGCACAAGGGACACCATAAAGTATGTTTGGACCAGCACACAGACGTGCATAATCCTCCCGACTACAAGAGTGCTCCAAACGTGCTTTTTGGTGTCCCTTGAGCTGGCCAAACTGTGCTGGCCTAACTCCAGGTTAGGATTGCACTCCCAGTGATTTCAATAAGGCATGTTCCTAGGTAAGTGTGTTCAGGATTTCAGCCTTCATTTTTTTAAATGTGGAATATTTGAATTTCAATTGTAACCACGTGTCCAAATAAACACAGACATATTCAAATGTGAATCTGATATTCTGAATACAGAATTATGATTTCAGAATAGATCACAAATTTGGCATACATGGAATGTTGCTCAAAATGTAATTCCCAAAGAACATCTGGGCAGGTTTGTGGAGAAGGAAACATAAAGAAAACTTCTAAATGGTTCAAGTCATAGATTTTGTGTTTGGCTTAATAAAAACTCATTAGCCACTCATTAGTCACTAATGTGATTTGATTCACTGAGTATGCATACCAGGTTGTTAATTATATGTTACATCATTGACTCTATTTCCATTGTTGCATACTGTTTGGAATCCTATGGGACAGAGGCTCACTTGTAGCTACCAACAAAATATCTAAACATTACCTAGAATGCGAGTCTGCAATTGAATCACTTTGCAACTCAGCTGTTGCATCTGTAAATTGCTAGCAGGGCTAACATCAATCAATCAATCAACAGGTACTTATATACCACTTTTCAACACGAAGTTCACAAAGCGGTTTACAGGCAAATAGTAATAATAAAGTTAAATGGCTCCCTGTCCCAAAAGGGCTCACAATCTAAAAAAAAAGGCAGACCGCCAGCAACAGCCACTAGAAAGACTGCGCAGGGGTGAAGAGGGACAGTTACTCTCCCCCTGCTAAATATAAGAGGAGCACCACTTGAAAAAGTGCCTCTTGTCCAGTTAGCAGGGGCTAACATGAGCATTACAAGGCGAGAGTTCATTTAACCAACTTTCCAGCACTGACATAGCTGTGCCAATGGGGCATATGCTGCATCCTGGGTACATTGCTATATTAAATGAAAATTATTATTATTAAATGAAAATAATTCATATTATTATGAATGTTGTCTTTGTTTCCAGTGTGTGTGCGTGCGCGCGCGCACGCACGCACACACACACACACACGTGCAAGGTGATTCAGGGCACAATCCTATGCATGTCTACTCAGAAGTAAGTCCCATTATAGTCAGTGGGGCTTACTCTCAGGTACGTGTGGCTAGGATTGCAGCCTCAATAGTAGACTTACAGCCCAATCCTGAGCTGCCTGGCTCCCGTAGGAGCAGCGGTAGCAAAATGGCTACTGCTGCATCCTGGGGAATCTGCGGCAGCCACCAGGGTCTCCTCAGAAAGGTATGTGCCCCCTTCCCCTGGGAAAGCCCCCCAGCCTTCACAATGGGACTCCTTGAGTCTCCACTGGGTGCTTTGGAAGCCACCACTGGGTTCCACTCCCCCACGTGGGCCTGATCCTGCCCTGCCCCACGCAGTTACACCCCTCCCTGCCTCCCCCAAATGCAATTACAGTTTGCTGGCACTGCTGGAGTGCCAGTGCCACTTACAGTCATTGCTGAGGCAGGGCACTACCTAGTGCTGGCCCAGCACAAGCTCTCCCTTCTCCCCCAGTACCATGATCATGCCTTACGGCATGTTTGCAGCACATTTAGCCGGTGGTACACCCATACCGCTGGCGATATGGGTCTTAAGATCAGACCCTCCCTTTAGATGATATGTGCTCAGTTCCACGTGTGCCACATTTTTCCCTCACTTGGGAGAGTGTGCCCAGCACTTTCAAATGAGGTGTGAGAAGTTATACTAAATGAAGCTTCTTTTTGTGTTTCACACTCATGTTTGCTTTGGTGTGCTTATATTTCAAACCTGTATGCTAGATGGCTACATGGGATACAAGCAAAAACAAATGAAAATGTTCAAGGTTGCATTTATTGTTATTAATGCAGTAGCTTCCACTTCTAAGAACCTGCCCCCAGGAATAACCAATTATTTGTCTTCTCGAGAGTAACTACTTAAAATGAATGACACAGAATTTTTTTTTTTGGGGGGGGTGGTGGTTCTTTCTTGCCAAGCTTCAATCAGTATGGTAAAAATGTATGTAATACTCTTCAAGGAGTTTCCAAAGCCAACCTTTTGAGGCATTTAACTACTGTATATCTAAAAAATAACATCAATTAGGGATTATTCACAATGTGATTTTCCCCTTCTGGCTTTATTCTATTGTTCTATTATGCGACAGTAGAAGTAATTTAGTTCTTTGTGAAGAATAGGTCTACAAGTACTTATTTAAATTTATTTTTCTCTCATTATGTACAGTTTAGAGTCCTTTTAGATAAGCAAGGGGAAAAAATCAAAATCAAATGTAAGCTCAAAGGTGAAAAGCTAAGCATATGTCATCCAACTGCAAAGCTGCTTTGGTCTGATAACTGACATTCCTGATAGTAACAAGGACTTTTCCACCGACTAACACATTTTTTTCACAAGAGAAGTCAATGTGTCCAATTTGTTCCTTTTGTCTCATTTTGATTTGCAAGCTGCAAACTTGAGGTGCAAAGACTAATATGATCTCATTTGTTTTCCAAAAGCATAAAAACTGTTGTTCCCAACAGCAATTTCATGTACAGTCTGACCACTCAATAAAACTAAGTTCTGATGCAAATATAATAATGGGAAATCGAACTAATAAGGTTAGAACCCTAATCCTCTTAACATTTGTTGCATTCATAGGACTTTGCCCACAAAGTCCAGAGCTAGATATCAATTACTTGGGATCCTTGAATTATTGGAGCTGTAGTTTTATAAGGTCATCTAAGAACATTTCCCAAGAAATTCAAGTTCTGAATTAACTTGAATGTGGATTAGCTTTTGATGGTCACCAAAGTCTGGAAGGCATTCAATGCCTCCATTTAAACTGGTGTTTCTTTTTAGTGAGCTTTTTAAGTTTGTCCACCACAAAGGCAAGTGAGAAAACAGTTATGTGGAAGCAGACCAGTCAATGACTACACTTACTATCTGTCCAGCTCAATGGTTTCAGGGCCATTTTGTGACAATGGGATGGTATAAATTGAATGTGACTCATATCCTCATCACAGCAAAACGAAGTTTGCTCTTTGCCCCCATAACTATGCTTGTATCACAAATGATTTTCATACATATTTATGCTTTGGAGAGCAGCTCTGCAAGGAAGTCAATTAAAGGAATCAAGCGTGTCTGTGAGGAAGGATTGTCATTTGCCTCATGATGTCAATGGAAACTGGATCCTGATCTCAAGTGAGATTATTTTCCAAATGTTGAAGGATGGGAATGGGGATGGGAGGACACTGTGTCTTTTGCTGGAGAAATACCAAGGGGGCTTTTCATGAGATTCTGAATGTGTGTCTTTGTGGACAGGTCTGAGTGAAAAAGGAACAATGGAAAATCCTTTTGCGTGTACTGAGAATACGGTGTGCATTTCCCTGTGAGTGATCTTGTTTTTCAGGAGGGAGAGGGATAAAATAGGAGGTACCACTACTGTTCTCTGTGAGAGAAAAGGGTGTTTTTTGTGTGTGAAAGATTACACAATATGTATTGATTAATATTACAAATTGTGTGGGTGTATTAGTGAGAATGAGGGACGTGGTGGCACAGTGGGTTAAGCCACTGCTACTGGGCTTTCCAACCAGAAGGTTGGGAGTTCAAGACTGCGCAACGGAGTGAGCTCCGGTTGCTTGTCCCAGCTCCTGCCAACCTAGCAGTTCGAAAGCACCTAAAAAGGCAAGTAGATAAATAGGGACCACTTAGGTGGGAAGGTAACGGCGTTCCACATGACCACAGAAGCTTGTCCTCGGGACAAATGCCGGCTCTACAGGCTTTGAAATGGAGATGAGCACCACCCCCTACAGTCGGTCACGACTAGACCATTCGGTCATGGGGAAACCTTTATTAGTGAGAATGCTGCACATACATGCTGCGTGAAGTGCATTTTCTTGCATGTACATGAAAGAAAGAACAGGTGGCATCTGAGTGCAGAAGGAGAGGCAACCTGTTTGTGTGTGGAAAAAAGAATGCAGTGTATCTGAAGGGGGGGTCAGGTTGGTGGGTGAGGTGGCATGCCTTTCACAGACGTGTACGCAAGCGAGAGAATGCACGGCAGTTGTGAATGTGAGCTAGCGAGGCTGTGCTGGTGTGGGTGTGGGGGCATGGGTAAGTGCCATGGGTAAGTTAGGAAAGGAAAGATGGATGGTGCGTGTGGGGGGTGCCTTAGAAACAGCAAAGGAGCTCTGTGAAAGGAAAGGGGTGTAGCGCGTAGGAGTGAAGCGAGTGGGGCGAAAGAGATGGTGCGTGTGCGCGTGAGGTGGAGCATCCTTAGCATTAGAGGCACAGTGAAAGGGGAGGAATGGGTGAGGGTGCGCGCCCGCCCGCCCGCAGAACAACTGCTGCGCCCCGCGCTGTGAAAAGGGCGCTGCGCGGGCTGGGGGTGCCCGCGAGGAGGAGAGAGGGAGGCTGCTGCTGCTCCCGCCGCGCCCTTCCCCTACTATACCCCTCGCACTGGGAAGCAGCCCCGGCAACCCTGGCGCGAGGGCTCCCTCCTCCTCCTCCTCCTCCTCGGAGGGATTTAGCGTCTCCAGTCGGTGGAAAAGCGGCTCCCAGGCGAGCCAGAAATAGGCTGCTGCCCCTTCTTCACTCACCATGGTGCCGGCCAAGAGGTCGCCTGGCGGGCTCGGCGCGCTGCTCCGGGCGGGGAGTGGCGGCGAGGCGCGGGGCGCTGTCCAGGGTATCTTCCCTGCTGCCCTCAGCCCCGCGGCGCGGCCGGCGCTGGAGCTCGGAGCGGTCCTGGGCGGGCGAGCGGGCGGGCGCGCGACTCGCCAGCTCTCCCTCCGCCGCCGGCTCCCTTTCTGCGGCTTAAGCAAAGCCCCGGCCTCCCCATGCTCCGCTCCCCTCCCTCCCTGCACGGCGAGCAGCCCGCGGTGACTTCAGAGGGGAGGCGGGGCGAGGGCGGGGGGCGGGGAGGGACGCTCCGTCCTCGGCCCCCAGCGAACCGCCGGTCGTGGCCGGAGGTGCTCCGAAGATGCCGCCGAGCCGAGGGGGGCAACGCAGCCTCTACTCAGGCTGCGGGTGACCTTCGCAGTGAGGAGCCCGCGCGTGCCCTTTGCCCTCGTGGCTCTGAGGCTGCTGCTCACTCGGCGGTAAGTGGCCGCCAAGCATCACCCGCCGCGCTTCCGCCCTCACTCGGGTTGGGAACAGCAACAAGCACCTTCCGGACCTCCACGAAAAGGAAACAGGAGGAAGGGGACGAAGGGCACTCCTCCCCCGCCCCCCAGGCTTATCAGCATGCAGTTCAGATGGAAGCAGAGCTGGTGGGAGGCAGACAGGCTGGGGGGCGGAGCCACCTTTCAGGGGCAG
Source organism: Lerista edwardsae (assembly GCA_029204185.1). Classification (NCBI taxonomy): domain Eukaryota; kingdom Metazoa; phylum Chordata; class Lepidosauria; order Squamata; family Scincidae; genus Lerista; species Lerista edwardsae. The sequence goes on along the minus strand of JAJKFI010000019.1, from coordinate 14,155,196 downwards.
GTCAAAAATGTCAACATTCCTCCATCGCACTCTCCGTTGGACACCTGCTCCCTTGAGACAGAATCACCTGGGATTGCTCCAGTCTTGGTCCCAAACCAGCACGAGGTGCTGTAGCCCAGTTCTTGGTCTTAAAGGGTAGAATTCTCCAAACCCAAATACAGGCATGCCCCTGTATCTGCTAGAGTTCCATTCTGGATACCTGAAACTGTGGATACTGGGGATGCCTTTTTTAAGATAGGGGAACATCAGTGGTTTTGCTGCAACAAGGTAAAGAACTAGATTTGTTTAATGTTCCCCTATCTTTTTAATAGGTATCACAGTAACCATGGTATGCTTGGATAACTGAAACTGTGGGTACCAAATCAGTGGATATTGGGGCACACCTGTAATTCACATCTCAGGTATTCGCTGACTGAGTGCGGTGCCACATTGCTATGTGGCAGACCTGCTATGATGCCACAAGCATTACTACATTCAAGAAGCAAAGGTGCCCATAACCCCTAATCACCAACTAGCTGCAAGATAGGAGATCTGTGCTTGTCCTCTCTGCATGGTTTACTGCTCTGGCCCTGCCTCTTGTTGGTCAGCCTCAGTCAGAGCTGGCTCATTCTGCTGCATTACTACATTGGTTAGACCAATGTGTTCTACAATGTAGACACAACCTGTAGGTCATGACTCCAAGGATGTCATGAAGCCTTATTTGGGAGGTTGCAGCAACCTTTCATAGCCTGTCTCTTTACAGCAGAGGACTCCAGCTTTTCAGTACAAGGGCCACATCGTGTATATTTTACAGATTTTTGCAGGCTGAAAACATCAGCTTTATAAATGAATAAGTTTTACTTGGATCTTTTTTGTAATCAATATATGATTCGAAATGTGTAGTGACATTTACAAAGAAACAATGCCATGCTTAAACTGAGAAATGATATATAATGAGTAAAACTGTCAAATATTTTAAGTTGCTGCAGGCCGGATAAAATCTTGTGGTGGGACAAATTTGGCCCCTGGGCTGTGGTTTGGAGACCCCTGCTTTACAGGAACAAAAGTGGCCCAAGTTTCACTCTCACTTATTTTATACAATTATCCACATCCATGACAGGTGCAGGGGGATGAGCAGATTCAGTCCTGCAAGGGGGAGCGAGATTGGCGATGGGTCCCCAGTCTCCCACTTTATTTCTTTATTGGGGTTGTGGCATAAAAAAGGTTGAAAACCACTGGGTTAGATAGTTCAGTCATTTTTGTTTCAGGCATGCAGCAGAGAGTGCAATGCTAGGCATGTCTACTCAGAAGCCAGTCCTATTGTATTCAGTGGTTGTTCCTCCCTTGAAAGTGTTTATAGAATTGCAGCTAAAACTACTGTATACACCCTGGCAAAAGGATATTCTTCCTCTTTCACTGAATCACTGTTCTTGCATAACTGCCAGATCCACACACTTCTGCCCCCCCCCGGACACATCCCTGGTTACTCCCCCATTATTTCCCCTCCTTGTCTATGGCCTACCACCACCACCACCACCTTACCAGTGTCTGCTGAGCCTCCAGGGGACACTGCCACATGCACCATGCCTCTTGACATCTACAGCAATGGCCCGGCAGCACATGACTGCAGCCCAGCGTTTACACTGCCATAAAAGACCTCGTGCTGTCTGAATGCTAGTTGGCCCTCAGTCATTGAGAGGGATGAGGAGGTCTTCAAGGCATGTCAGTCCTGCATTTGATTTTCAAAAATCTTGTTCATCCACCTGTAAGGCTCCTCAGCTTTCATTGGACAATGCCCCCACACTTTCAATCACATCTTGGCCGTCATAATAGCTGGAAAGTTGCTTTCCCCCCTCTCCAAAATAAGGAAAGGTTTTCAGGAAGCTGAACACTGGACCCAGTACTACATTCTCTGTAATTTTGTATATATAAATTTATATGCACACACTTATGCATGTATGTGCACACACACACATGTATGTAATAACACATGTGACAACCACCACCATCACCTCCTCCTCAATGGAAAAAGGACATGTTTGCATTCTAGTGCTAAACCAGTGCAATTGTACAAACTGATAATACAGATTTGTGAATTTGTGCAGGAAGCCCCCTCTGAAGCCCTCAGCAAAGCATAAATGCACCTGTTTGGTGCACATTAAGCCAAGTAGAAAGTTCAGGTGCAGTCAACAGAAGGAAAAGCATAGAGTGAAGCCAATACAAGGGAAGCAAGCCCCCAAATGATGACATTTGGCAGGACGTCCTAGTCTAGAGGGTTAAAGCCACTGTCATGCCTGAAGATAAGATCCAAAGGTCGCCAGTTCGAGAGCACCGGAAGTTTCCGTGAGCGGCAGACCTTGAGGACTGCGGCTGATAAGATTGGAGCTGAGCCAAGGCTGCCTGTGAGAGAGGAGTTGTGCTGGCCAGCTGTCTCTTGGTGAGAGCAAGACGCCGTGTATCAGCCGTCGGGAAGGCATTGTGAGGCCATCACCTTGATGATCCCTGTGGCCAGTAGACTTTCTATAATGCACAGTCATGTGGGTAGCTAGCTAAGCTGTGAGATCTTTACAGCCAGTGATCAGCTGACCTACAGAACAATCATGTGTGTCAGTTTTGGTTGTGGTGGGAGAACAAAGCTGGAGCATGATGCTAGCACTGCAACTAGGTCCCTATCCTGTGGTTCTTTGTTGTACAACTGCTGAGGTGAGACTTTTGTGCACAGATCAAGGGTGCAATCCTAACCAACCTTCCAGCACTGATAGCTGTGCCAATGGGGCATGTGCTGCATCCTTCAGTTGGGGGGGGCAGTCACAGAGGCCTCATCAAGGTGTTTGAAGAAGCCTCTGTGACACCCCCCCCCAACTGAAGCCATCCTCCCTGACTCTGATAGGGGTTCAAACAGGCTCTACAGTGGCCCTTATGCCAGCTAAATTTTGCTTGCCTAACTATACCAGCCTAACTCCAGGTTAGGATTGTGCCCTTAATGGCAACCAACATTGGTCATCCCACCCCATTGGTCACCTCTTGTTAGGACTGCTGCTGAAGAAGGAGCAACCAGGCGAGGCTGTGGAATAAATGTTGGGAAGGTATTGCAAGGAAGAGAAGGAGGCATTTGATGCTTAGAGAGAACTTGCTCCAGGCAGTAGAACAGCATGGCAGAAGGTCTGGAGGAGTTTGTGTGAGAAAGGGACAAAAGCAATAATGATTATTACTTCATCAACAGAGCAGAAAACCAACGGAAAGATTTTAAATCTACAGTTGCATGCTCTGTGTTCACAATGTAATTTAGGGACCTGACTGAAAGAAAACACAAATATTTGTATAAGACAACTCCTCCTCAAAAACTGCTAGTTTTACCTTAGGTATGACTAGTCATAATTCATTAAAGAGCTATAAAAAAACTACCAAATATGTGGAGGGAGAAAATAGCTGCCCCCCCCCCCAAATGATGGAGATAACAGAATGCAGGTTATAGAACTTTTGCAAAAGTCTAAAACTTTCAAGCCAACCATGGGACTGATAATGAGCATTTGAGGATTTCTGCTATGTTTCTCTGAGAATAAGGGTCACCCATGCCAGATAAAACTTAGCACACATCAGCAAGGCAAGGTCCAAGGCTATAGTCAATGTAGCCTGTAGCTGGTTTGCGGAGCAACAAAATCAGCCCGAAATTCACTCACTCTTAGCCTGCCTCAGCCCTTTTCATGTTTGTTCGCTGGACATAAACAGGTTTGTGGCAAAGGCTGGACCTTGTAAAGAACTGCAGTCTTAATAAACACAAGCATCAGAATATCATGACAAACCTCCATGGTCAGTTGTGGCTACAGGTAGTGTGTGAAGGTAGTGCCATAGGAAATGGTGATGGCATCTGGCCTAGGTGCCTTTAAAAGGGGATTGGACAGATTTCTGGAGGAAAAGTCCATTGTGGGCTATAGGCCATCATGGGTTGTGCAACCTCCTTACTTTAGTAGCAGACTACTTCAGAATGCCAGGTGCAAGAGAATGGCAACAGTATATAGGCATCTTGTTGTCTCGTGTGCTTCCTGAGGCATCTGGTGTGCCACTGTGAGATATAGGAAACTGGACTAGATGGGTCTTTGGCCTGATCCAGCAGGACTCTTCTTATGTTTTTATGTTCTTAAGGGCAAGCAGGCTTCACCAGAATTTGGGTTCAAGCTGTTTTCAGTCCTAGAAAATATACAGGCATGCCCCAGTATCTGCTGTGGTTCCATTCCTACCCCCACCCCCGAATAGTGGAGACCAGGAACATGCCTGTACCATATCTTAAAGAACAGTGTGCCCCTCCTTCCTTTTTGGGTAATAATCAATCAAACAAACAGTATTTATATACCGCTTTTCAACAAAAGTTCATTAAGTGGTTTACAGGCAAAAAAAAGTTAAATGGTTCCCTGTCCCCAAAGAGCTCACAATCTAAAATCTAATAATTGTAGGATTTCCTGTGTCCACGCCTCCCAGAAAGTCTTGAGGTCCGGCACTTCTTTTTAGAAAGTACAATAACTAGAGCTTGAAGCTGCCAAAAATAAAAAAATGTAACTTGCAGGTTATCTCTCCGCGCATCCATCAACATTTGTGGAACATCTCTGAGAAATGTTGCAAATGTTATCAAAATGCTTCCCTTGACATTCCTCAGGGCTTTTGCCCAAGCAGAAAGCTTCAAGCTTGCTTCAAACTTGTGAGTCAGCAGAAACTTGGGGCCAACTCTGGAAAACAAAAAGGCTTTCAGAACTTGCAAACTGTCTGGATCAGGAAACGTTGCTGGTCTTGTTGCTTGCCCTAGATGTTTAGGATGCTGCTTTCAACTGAGTCAGGCCGTCGGTCCATCCTGCTCAGATCTGTTTACACAGCTTGGCAGCAGCTCTCCAGAATGCCAAACAGGGTGTTTCTCCAGGCCTACCCAGATATGCTAGGGACTGGTCTTCTGCATCCAAGGCAGGTGCTTGACCATTGAGCCACAACTGCTCCCACAAATGTCTGAGCAGGAGCCTCCAAATTAAATTGTCTTGACATTTCATGTTCGCCAAAATGTTGGCAACAACTCCTATTGAAACTTCCTATTAAAATTTCTGATCCAGTGCTTTGACCTTCTTATGGTAGCTCACATCGATTTAATGTTGAACAGTCCCATGTAAGCAATGGACATGGACCCATCAATACCACTGGCAGGCATCTATTTGCCATTCTTGTGGACTTTCCCCCAGCCTTCTCTACCTTTTTTCACATCAGCAATGAACTTTAATCTGAAGATTAAAGTACAGTAGGGAGGCAAAGATAGTTTTCCTAGAAACTTATCAAATCTGCAGTGCTCAAAGCTGGGATGTTTAGAATAATTATTTGTAGGTTAATAGCTTGGTGGACTTAGGGCACAAGCCTAACCAACTTGCCAGCATGGACATAGCTGTGCCAATGGGGCATGTGCTGCATCCTGCAGTTGGGATGCAGTCACGGAGGCCTCTTCAAGGTAAGCAAATATTTGTTCCCTTACCCCAGTGCTGGAAAGTGGGTTATTTATTTTATTTGAAGAATTTATATCCCACCTTTCCCATGACCAAGTAAATGCTCAAGGCGGCTTACATGGGCAGGCTAGTCGAAAATCACATTTTTTTCAATTGGGTTTTTATAAGTATACAGTAGTCTGTGATACACCGAATTCTCAGTCCCAGATGTAGCCTTCACAATGTGATGCCTTCACTCTCCTCTGGCTGTGAGCCACAGAGCTTTAGCAGGATTTCCCCCTTAATTTTTGCAAACATTTTACTAACAAGATCCAGTAATGGAAATTTGAAGGAACTTCCATGAATTTAAGTTCCAAAATTCTGATTCTAATCTGTGGAATATTGGGTGGGAAGGGGGTAGTATTTTCTTTCTCTTCCCTACAGAAGGAAATGCCAAAGACAAGTTGAATTTTGTAAATGGGGCACAGCATGAAATCAACCTGGATTGGATTTTTAGGTTATTCTGAACCAAACATTTATTGTCATCCATTGGTTACTAGAAGGGCTGCAAAGGGCTGTCCCCTTTTGAATAGGGGACAGCACAAACCTTGAAGCTTTGATCCAGTACAAATGCCTCTGTTACTTCTGTTACTTCAACTCCCACCTTTGGCCCAACACCCTGGCCTCCAGCCCAGCTATAAACTGGGCTTATAAACTGGACTGAAGCTGCCATTTTGAGCTGTGAGTTAGGGATGAGCAGTGAAACAATAAAGGGTGCCCTGCCAAACCAAGCTACTTCAGTCAACCCTCTGATCTTATTTGCTGAGAGCAAGCAGGAAGAGGCCTGAGGCAGTGGCAGCCACCCTCCCCTTCCAATGCTGCCCCTGTACATTATTGCAGCAGTCAAATTGCAAAAAGTAGCAGCAGAGATGCTGTTTTGATCAGTACAGGATGACTCCACTCTGTCTCCTTCTCTTTGACTGTCCAGGGAGAAGGCCCTGCTCTGTTGTATCTTCAGGCCCCCATCAATCACCACTTCCTCCCTCTTGCCTTGTTGCAATGAACAGGATGGGTGGAGGATGTGAGGAGTAGGCACATGTTTCTTGGGTGGGCAGGACCAAGCAGCAGGCAGAGGAAATGGTGACTGCAGACCTGAAGGGAAGGAGGGGGGACACCCTCCACCTCCCCTTGCCCATCTGGCTGCTTCCCTAAGCAAGCAGGCAGGTGAGGAGAAGGATGCAGGAACAGTGATGGTGGGGAGCAGGGTTGTTCGTTCTTTCTTTCGTTCTTTCTTTCTTTCTTTGGAGTCAAATTAGCAGGGGGAGCAGATCAGCCCCAATTCAGACAACAGACCCATTCAGGCTGCTCCTCCCAATCCCCATGCTACAGCCACTCAGCCAAAATACACATATACAAAATAATTGTATATAGTTGTGTCTCGTTATCCACTAATTCAGTTTCCACTGATTTGATTCACAACTGATACTGCAGTCCACCTATAAATGCTTTGTAACTAGGAAAAAAGGGGGTCAAAATCCCATTTTTTACCTTCCTACATTCCATTAGATTCCATTATTCACCCCATCTAGTGGCTGAACGTGGAATAGCATCTAAATGCATTCTAGAGTTACAACAGAGGACAAAGAAACCTGGAAGTGGGTCTTTCAAGCTATTTTCCCATTGATTTTGGTATCCACTGATTTTGGTATTCACTGTGGGTTCCAGAATGGGCCCCTAGTGGATAATGAGACATGACCTGTACTCCTCTCCCATTTAGCCATCTCTTCCCATGTCTTTTTCTAAATTGTGAGCCCTGCAGGGCAGGGATCTGTCTTCACGTTCTTTGTAAAATGCAATGCACACAGATAACAACATATGAATAATAATTTGCAGCAACACTTGAAAGGTGACCTCTTGGATGTAATAAAAGAATACACTGCAAAAAATAAAACAAATCCAGTGTTTTCAAAGTCTGTTGTGGTTAACTTGTAATATATCATCATTGGAGATGAAGGTACTGTACATTTGATGAACAATTACATATATTATGAAATGTGAAGAGAGCAACGTGAAGGATGGGAGAGGGATTATTTGCACAGGCATAAACAATCACAGACCATGAAAGACTGTTGCATCTTCGATGATGCATGGAAAGGCACAATGACCTTGTCTCTTCATTTAGTAGCACATTTTAAAGATCAAGGGGAAAGCCTTGTGCTGAAAACAAGCAGGTCCAGTTCAGCAACCGACTGTGTGGGTGTGGCAGGTGAGGCAGAACCACCCCACTGGTGTTCTTTAAAAAGTGCCACCACTGCCGCTGCAAACACAACGGGCTCCAGCTGATCAGAATGCTTGGGTTATGCTTGTGTGATCACAGCGGTGGCAGCACTTTTCAAAGAACTCCAGTGAGGCGGTTCTGTCTCCCCTCGCACCACCACGTCACTGGTCTAGTTGCAGTGAGATATCCCAAATGCCAGGGGATTCGTTGTTCCCTTTTTTTCTCTATTGCAGGGCTCCTGTGTCATTTAAGAGCTACATGTTAATAAGCAAAAATTCAACAGATGTTAACTTTTTCTGGCACACAGGTAACAGGATACGACCATCATATCCAGTAGCCTTGGATCACCGTATCCACTAGCCAACAATTTTGACCTTTTTTAGGGCCCCAATTTGTGCTGTGCTGCCAGAACTTGCACTCTGGCAATGCAGGATACTTTCTGGCAGCACGAAATCTGAGCTGCCATTGCTTACTGCCAGGTCACTGCCACAAATGGGCAGCAGCATGGGTGCATGCAGCCACAACGCCAGAAGCCTCTGCCAGTGCCAGTAAGTTGACAATAGAGGTGTGTTATGGGCAAAGAGGTGGAGGGCAGGATTGTTTTTTGGGGTGGGGAGGGAAGAGGGCAGGGGACAGGGAGGGGCTGGACCCCAGTGGCAGGAACTTGTGCCAGAGTCCTATCCACTCTTTCCCAGGCTGCCCCACCTCATATCTCTCCTCAGGCTTATGCCGGTAAAATGGTTGGTGCAGGTCCAAGGAGACTCATAGGCCACCTGGCAGCCTACTGGGGAGTAAGTAAAAATATTGCCCCCCATCACCACCAGATGCAGCACACAGTCTAGGCTAGGGCTCATCTCAGCAGCCACGTGCCCTGAAAGTCCATGGCAGAGGGTGGTGTGGGAAGAATCTGACCCACATGGCTGGTTTCTTATGCTTTGCGTATCTTTTGTGCAGAATTACAGCCTCAGGATCATGCTGCTTGTAAGGTTCTGCAATCACACATTCTAGAATAATATTCCTCACTTAGTTAAATTTCACTTAACTTAAAAAAGAAAGCTGTACTTTAATCATCCTGCAGATTGCAATCACCTTTATTAATGGGTACGCAATTTTAAGGGACATGGTGGCGCAGCGGGTTAAACTGCTGCTGCTGGGCTTTCCGACCGGAAGGTTGGGAGTTCAAGACTGTGCGACAGAGTGTGCTCCCGTTGCTTGTCCCAGCTCCTGCCAACCTAGCAGTTCGAAAGCACCTAAATGCAAGTAGATAAATAGGGACCACTTCGGTGGGAAGGGAACGGCGTTCCGTGCGCTATGGCGTAGAGTCATGCCGGCCACATGACCACGGAAGCTTGTCCTCGGACAAAAACGCCTACATGCTTTGATACAGAGATGAGCACCGCCTACAGTCAGTCATGACTAGCGTAGTGCACAGAACGCCGTTACCTTCCCACCGAAGTGGTCCCTATTTATCTACTTGCATTTAGATGCTTTCGAACTGCTAGGTTGGCAGGAGCTGGGACAAGCAATGGGAGCCGTCACACAGTCTTGAACTCCCAACCTTGCGGTCAGAAAGCCCAGCAACAGCGGATTAACCCACTGCACCACCACGCCCCATACCTTTTTACAAAATGCTTAAACTTAAGCTTTCCCATGAACATTGTGCTTTGGTGCCCTCTGCTGGACAAAGTGTATATTTGAATCAACCCCCAGCATAAGGGCACAACCCTAACCAACTTTCCAGCACTGGCTTGGCAGTGCCTGTGGGGCATGTGCTGCATCCCGCAGTGGAGTAGTATTAATGGAGGCCTCCTCAAGGTAAGGGAATATTTGTTCCCTGACCTGCATTTGTTCAGAGCTGCATTGCAATTACCCCGGTGCTAGAAAGTTGGATAGGATTGTGTCCTTAATGAATATGACCCCTCTAACAGGGATTTCTAAATATATCAATCAATCAATCAATCAATCAATCAATCAATCAATAGTATTTATATACCACTTTTCAACACAAAGTTCACAAAGCGGTTTACAGGCAAATAATAACATTAAAGTTAAATGGCTCCCTGTCCCAAAAGGGCTCACAATCTAAAAGAATGGAGAACACCACCAGCAACAGCCACGAGAAAGACACTGCTGGGGTGAAGAATATATGGAGTTGAAATGCCTATCCATTTTTGCTGACTCATTCACAGGGGGCAAAAATGGGTGGCCATTTAAGCACTTTTCAAGGGGATGATGGGGGGGGGGCTAAGCTGTAGGAGAATCGAATGGCCATTTTTCCTCCAGAACCTCCCTACTGATGCAGAGATGTACCGGGGCTTTTGTGCGCCCCAGGCCCACTGCGTGACATCATGATGTCACAAAGTGAGGGGAGCGTGGAGGGGCCCTCTTGCAGTCCCCCCCCCAATAGTGCATTTCCCTTTGCTCAGGGAGTGAAGGAAACACGCAGGCACCTTCAGGGACAGCTGGGGCAAAATCACCCCAGCTGGCCCTGGAGGTGCCCAGACCGGTGGTGCGTTCCCCTTGCTCCATGGCTCAGGAAGAGAAGGGAACTGGATGCAAGGAAATGTGGGTGGCCCAGTGGTGTCATTCAAATGATTTAGGAACAGGAACTCACTTTTGATTGGCACTTGTCAGGAACCCGGAACCAGCCACTGAGCCCGTTAGGATCCGGAACGCCTGTTCTGGTCCGTTCCCCCTGAATGACATCACTGGGGTGGCCCCACCCGCTGCGCTCTTCCTCACAACCGGCACCCACTGCCTCCGCATTGCCTCACGGCACTCTTTATACACTGCTGCACTGATGATGTAATTTCGACACGTAGCATTGCTTTCAGGATTGTGGGGAGAGGCAATCGCCAGCTTGCAGGCACAGAGATTGGGGTGGTGGCACCTTTTTAGATCAGTGCTTTTCATGTGTGCCACTGATGGTATTTCAGACTGTGGCAGGTGATACTGGCCCTGTGGCTCACTTGCACGTGAGTGAAGGGCCACCCCTGACACAAGTCGGATGGCACAGAGTGGAGATGGGATCAGCAGCCAGCAGCAACTGAAGAAACGTCTTCCTCCCTACAGGAATGCTGCACCACAAGCCATCCAGTCACAACCCTAACACCTGTCACTGGAGGGAAACAGTAACCACCAAAAAGTAGTACCTGCAACAGTAGTCTTTGTGGGTGAAAAATATTAGAAAAACCTGCTTTAGAAAAACTTGCTTTGAATTGATTAATAGCTCGATTCTATGTGGGCTTTATGTCAGTGGAACAGGGGTGTCAAACAGCCTGCAGATAAGTTACACTTTCATTTTTCAACATTCACTACCCTTAAGTTTTCAGGCACCAGGATTTCCAGGGAGCAATGAGACTTCTTACCAGGGCTGCTCACATGACAGCATGAGGTGGCCCCATGAAGAAATTTAAAGTGACATCCATCAGGTGAGCCTGAAATATTGTCTCTTATCCAGAGCACTCAATCAGCTGTGATCATGTCACCTGAGTTCTGGTTTCCTCAAGGCACAAAAATACAAATAAAACTTAAGGTAACACTGAGTTAGTCTGAATTTGCTGCCACGTTACGTGATAAACAAACAGGCCATGCAGGCGAAGGACAATGACAAGTCAGTAGGAAATTATTAATCAGAGACAAGGTTGTTGTGGCTGTCCTGAAATGCTCTCTGTAGGGATTGCAGAAATGCCAATGAGGCATACCCTGCTAATCAGCATCAAGTCATTAACTGAAAATGAACTCATGTCACCGGCATAAAGCGATGGAGTCACTTTTGTCCCCTTGTCTCTTCGGCTTTGAAGTTTTCCTTCTGCAATTTAACAGTATTTTTGTATATACTGCTGATTTTTTTTATTTTTTATTTTTGGCATTTCATAGTTCTGTGGTTAACAAACTTGTCTGCTGTTTATCTGTGTGTCTATATACTCACCAACTGATAAACACATCACACCTGTGATGCATAATATGACATGATAGTCTGGAACATTCCAGGAATAGTCAGTAGATATTCCTGGCTAAAGCAGAGGCGACATCGGCACAGGAATTTGGTTAGAATTGGGCACCAAGTGACCCCAAGCTCTAGTGCTACAGCAGGGAAAAACAGATTATGGTCACTCTTTCCACACCATGCACAATTTTTTTAAATAAATCTCTACTATGCCTCCCCCGCCTGTCTTCTCCCCCCACCCCAAACTCTAAACACAGTTTAGCCTTTCCTCAGAAAGGCTGGTCTTCTCTGCATAATTCCGCCCTCCCCGACTCTATTACATCCTTTCTGAGGCAAAAACTGCACAGTGTTCCAACTGCAGCTGCAGCACAGATTTATGTACAGGCTTGACCACGCTCGGCGCCTGATTTTCCTGGGTACCCTTAACTGGGATTTCGACCTTCCTGCTTCCCCCCTCCCCCAATCACGCGTATACTGCCACAGTCTGAGGTTTAGGGCTCTCCCCCCACCCCCGGTGAGCACTATTCACTTGCAAATCGAATCTAATTTGCAATGAAGTGTGAGCGAAACGCCGCACCACACTTGGTCGCCTCAGCGGTCAAAGGGAGCTTTTCTTCCGCGCTACGGAACAAGGGAGCGCGCGCAAAGGCGCCCGCCACCCCGAATCCCGAGCGCGTTAGGGAAGCGCCGCGTTGATTTAGGGCGGGGGGCTGCGTCTCCCCATCCTTCCCTCAGTCAGCTCACACCCAGCCCGGCTGTGCCGGCGATCCCGGAGCATGATGGGAGTTGAAGTCCTCGACGTGCCCATTTCTGGCGCTTGCCCGGCTGTTCCTCCATATTAAGCTACAATTCCCATAGACACCTTCGCTGCCGTTGGGCTGCGGGGAAAGAGCCATGTCCGGGTGAGGGAGGGCGACGCTCTTCTCCCCCTCCCCGCTGCAATTTTCGCGGCTGCCTGGCGCGGCCGTATTCCAGGGAAGGGGAGAAACCACTCTCGTGCTTGAGGCGGGGGGAGTCTCGCCTTCCTCCCCCTCCCATGCGGGGAATGATGGACCTGCCGGCGCCTGGGCTCAAGACTGGGAGAAGCTAGTGCGGGGTCGTCAGCTGCAGCCTCGCTCCGTCCATCCCGCCTCCTTCCTCTGTGCTCTCCCAAAGCCCCGAGGCCATTATTTACCTCCCCCGCCCCTGATCTTTTTTCTTTGCTAGCTCGCTGTCTATTTTAACCCCGTAAGTTCCCGGCTCGTTTTATTCGCCTCCGGAACTCCCTGCCTCTTGATTTCTTGCTGGAGCGAGAAGGGGGAGGGGAAAGCAGCCGCCTCTTCCCATCACAATTCAGCAGGCTGCGTCCAGCGGTGAAACCCGCTCTTCCTTTTATTTCTTCGCTTACTCCCCCGTCGTGGGAAGTAGTGATGTTGCGGTCGCCTCCGCCCTCCGCCTCCATCCTGTGGATAACTCAGTGGAACTGTGAAGACCAAAAACGCCTCAGCTCTTAACAGCAAAAATGTGGCAAAGCATTGGCCTGACGCTCTTGGCAATCGTGGCCACGCTGGTTTGCGTTCTGCTCTTCATGCTTTGCGGTGAGTATGCTCATCCCAAAGGCCAAAACTGTCTTTTCCGTGAATTTTGTTTTAAAAAAGCCTCCCTGTGTTTTACCAAAAGGGACAGAAAATCATTCTAGCTGTTTTCTATTTTTTGCCCACTTCTTCTATTTTGATCTTAAGTGTGATCTGAAGCTGTGATTTTTTTTTCTCCTTTTTTGCCCCAGTTGAATTCTGTGCAACTGGCTGTTGCACTGTTCCAATAAAGGGGTCTCTCAGACCTCTATACTATGCTATACTTGCTTACCTTGGGAGAAAAACCTTGTTGAACACTGTGGGACTTCCTTCCAAGAAAACAGGCTCGCACTATAAATAAGTACGTTTTAAAACTGTTGCTGTAAAAAAATCATGGGGGTGCTTAAAGAGGCCCTTGGATTCATGATGAGAAAAGCTTAGGCAGAGGGGAACATGGTCAAGTTCCTTGTTTTCAGGAATCTAAAGAAAATAATCAAATCTAAATGCAGCTGTCCTGCAAGTGGTCAGGAAGGGAAATACATGTAGATTATCCCTTATCTGGACATCAGAAGTCCAGACTATTCTGAAATCCAGACATTTTTGTCCAAGACTTTTAAAAAAGCTTTTCTGTATAAAGAAGATCTTGTGCTCATTCCCACATACAGGTTGTAAGTTCTCTGCTCTATAGCGTGGGTCTGTTCAGACAGTGTTGAAAAATGTCAAAAATGCCAGCAGACACCCAGATTGGTAACAGTGGAAAAGATCAAGAGCAAACTTTTCTCATTATGCAGTTATTCTGAAATCCAGAAAAATCTGGACACCTTCCTGTCCCAAGCAGTCCAGATAAAGGTTAATCAGCCTATGCTGTAAAACTGTTGCCCTGAAAAAGTTTGGGTGGATTAATCTGCTTCTCTCTCTCCTGATCTTGTCAGAGGTAATAAGTTGTAAATGGTTCTGCAAATGGCATTCACTTTCCTTAGAACAGGGATCTCCAAACTATGGCCAGGGGCCAAAACTGGCCCACCATAAGATTTTATCTGGCCCTCAACAACTTAAAATATTTGACATTTTCACTCATTATATATCATTTCTCAGTTGAAGAATAACATTGTTTGTAAATTTTGTTCTGAATCATATTATGCTGATTCAGAATAAAACCAAAATATTTTTGCAAAAAGGATCCAATTAAAACTTATTCATTCATTTATTTATAAAACTGATGTTTTTTGGCCTGTGAAAATCAGTACGATATACAATGTGGTCCTTGTACTAAAAAGTCTGGAGACCCCTGCCTTAGACAGAAAACTGACATTGGCTACAACAATAAACTTTGAAAATGATGTCGCTACTTCCATACCTTTAAACTGATGGGCATTTGATTATACCAATAGCATTAAAAACAAAGAGAGAGAAGAGATTGTAATATGTCATTAGAATTGTTTGACTAGGTTTCTTATCAAGGGGCAAAACACTGAAGCCAATATTGGCTACCTGAAGTGTGATGATTCCAATGGAGGTGTTCAGGTAGTAGCTTTCAACTGTAATAAAATAGAATTAAGGAACTCCTTTTCTCAGTTCGTCTTTGTGATTATTTCAGTGTCCAAAGTCAGCTGGGAAATCTTATAGTGCCCCTCAGTGCCTTGTGTGTAGTGCAGGGGTTTCCAAACTAGGGCCCAGGGGCTAGATGTGGCCCCCCAGAAGATTTTATCTGCCTTGCAGCAACTGGCTTTTTATCAGTGCTAATGTTTGGCATTTTTAGTCATCATTTCTCAGTTTAAGCACAGCGTTGTTTCTTGGCAATTGTCACATTTCTCTTTTGTTCTGAATCATATGCTGATTACAAAAAAGAAGCAAACAAAATGTATTCATTCATCTATTTAAATTTTATTCATTTATAAAACTGATTTTTTTTCAATGTGGAAAATATATAATGTGGCTCTTGTACTGAAAAGTTTGGTGACCCCTGGTGTAGTTGACTAATTAACTCTTAACGTCTTGGGTTTAAAACAAGAAAGAGCTCTTAAGAGAGCTGAAGGTGGTAGGTCACAATCATCATTGTCCCATGGTTTGTGCACTCATTTGTTTTATCTTGTTATTGCCTCTCGTTAAACAGGTTTGGACAAATTCTGAAACACTGCAAAACCTGTTTGACTGAGGGCACAATCCTAAAGTGAGTTAGGCTGGCATAAACAAAGCCAGCAAAGTTTGGCCAGCACAAGGGACACCGTAAAGTATGTTTGGACCACTCTTGGAGTCAGAGAGGCCAGCACACAGACATGAGTCATCCTCCCTGAGTCTGACTCCCTTAGTTTAGGATTGTGCTCTGAGATGATAAAGGTGCGCATGTGTTAACCACAGGCCATGGCACCTTCAGCACTCTGAAGAGCATTATTGAGTGCTTCCAGCATTATTCTGCATATGCTACTCATGATCTGAGGACATGCTGGCATGGCCTAGAGACCCAATTTTTTTTTCCCCTAGAAATAATTGCATGGAATGAAGAAGCTATGCCATGGATGCAGGCACATAATTCACACAGTATTCTCTGACTTCACTGAACTGCAATCCTTGCCTGTATAGCACCTCCTCATTTCTAGGGGTTGAGAAGATCCTTAATGAGGACAGCTTTTTTGAATAAAGCAGCCTGTCTGCAACAAATTCATAGGGCGTTCTGGAGCAGTGGTCTCCAACCGGAGACCGCTGCAGCACTGAAAAGCATCTCTGGCATGACCGGCTCTTACCATGCTCCCAGGGATGCTTGCAAAGACTCCGACTACAGCCGCAGGAGTCTTTGTGGCCAGCTGCTTCTCGGGTCTGCCACCCCAGCATCCCTTGTGCCTGGAGAGCTGTACGGAAGTGGCTGGCTATGAAGACACCTGGGGGCTGTAGTCGGGGTCTGCAAGTGTCCCTGGCGGAACGGTAAGAGCTGTTCATGCAGGGGATGAAGTAGGTGGCTGTTGGATCTGGCCCGCAGGCTGGAGTCTTGCAACCCATGTTCTAGAGCAAGTTGCTTGGTCTGAAGATAAACAAGGAGGCCCAACGAGGTGTTTGGCTGGCACTTTGCATACACTTTTGAACTCGCTTCCAAATCTACTACAGACTAAGGGTTTCATGGTAGACCGATTGGATGTGGCTTGAGGGGGGGCATACTAGAAGTTGGCTCCATACTTGTTAAGCTCAGGAAAGCAGCACCCTCTAATGAGTAAGCAGCTTCATGCAAAAACTTGACTAGTCAGCCTGTGGCCAGACCTAGTGAGAGCTGATGGTCATCTCTGCCTTCCCTCCTTGCTGCTGCTGCTGCTGCTGCTGTGTGGCGATAGCAGAGCTTAGGCTGGGCTCCTCTTGGGTTGTGATCCCTAGGAGCTCACAAAACTCTGAACAACTAAGGTCAGTCCCTGAAATCTGTGGATCCAGCTGGGGAAGACACCTGTCTGAAATCCCAGGAAACTGCTGCCAGGAAGTGTGTTTAGTACTGATCTAGGCAGACCAATGGTCTTACTCCAGAGGTTCTCAAAGTGTGGGTTGCAACTAGCCAGATTATGGTGGGAGGGTGTGTAAACATATATTTTTCAGGGTTCACAAGGACAATGTTTGAGAACTGCTGATTTAGGGTGTTTTGATGTCATGTTGCTGCAAGTCCCTTGGATGACATTTATATTAATGGTGATGTGCAAATATTTCATTCATCAAAACAGCTTCCACAATTTGGAGGTGCCTGATCTTGCTGCAGTGTATATTTGTGTACTCGTACCTGTATATCTAGTGCCATTTGGAAGTAAAATTTTCCCCATGGAACAAGATCTACAGTTCTTTCTTGCCCCATTACTTGCCGCATTGAAGGAATTCAGCTATTTCCTGCAATGTTTTCTGTGTTAGCACTTGATGCAGAGACACAGGATAATGCAGCTATTGAATAATCATTATGATAAAAACCGATCTGCAGAAATTCACTGCATTGATGCCCCCTGCTTGGCAAGGGGACCCACTGTGTCCACACGGAACTTGACACTTTGCGGTAGATGGAACAAGGGAGCTTGGAAAAACTGTTGCTACTGATTGGAGCAATACATCCCCCATTTTTCCCACTATGCACTCTGTTTCAGCCATGGAACTGTTCCTGCTGTGTGCCCTCTAAACCTATGGCAGCTGCTTTCTCCAAATACCAATCCAGAGAGAGGTCCCACAGCCTCCACTTAAGTTGCAGTGTCTTTTTCTTCTCAAAAATTATACAACTTTCATGTGATCTCTGTGAACATCCGTGGTGCCCTCTGTTATTAATGGGAACTGCTGTGAACATTACAAACAACTCTCTCGGCACCTGGATTGCGTTTAGAACTTGTAACTAGGGGAGCTGATCTCTTGACAAACTGAGCGTGTAGATATATCAAGCACTGCTGAGCCCTTGAAGGATATTTTTTAAAGGAAAGATACATTTTAAATGGGGACGTGGTGGCGCAGCGAGTTAATCCGCTGTTGCTGGGCTTTCGACCACAAGGTTGGGAGTTCAAGACTGCGCGACAGAGTGAGCTCCCGTTGCTTGTCCCAGCTCCTGCCAACCTAGCGGTTCGAAAGCACCTAAAATGCAAGTAGATAAATAGGGACCACTTTGGTGGGAAGGGAATGGCGTTCCGTGCACTACGGCGTATAGTCATGCTGGCCACATGACCACGGAAGTTTAGAAACGGAGGCTTAGAAACGGAGATGAGCACCGCCCCCTACAGTCGGTCACGACTAGACCATTCGGTCTTGGGGAAACCTTTACATTTTAAATATTCTGAATATTTTTAATTTTTCCCCTCCTTTCCCAACCCCCCTTTGACCTTTATTCTGTTCCAGTTCAGACTGTGAAGGTACTGTAGCACATGTATGTGCAGTTCCCTGTTCTTAACATTCTGTCTTTGGGGGTTCCTCAACCATATATTTGCCATTATGCCTGACAGACAGATAGCTTGCCTTGGTTAGCACCAGGCAGGAATGATTCTAAACCATATTTTGAAAACTGTGGTTTTGGTCAGTTCTGATTAGTGTGATCTCTGATTTCAGGCACATTTGCAAACTATAGGTATAGCAAACCATGAGAAAGTAAGGAATCTACTAGGAGGGACAGAGAGAGGAGGAAGTGCATCCTTGTGGAAAATTCCTAACCTCCAAGCCATGAGCTGAAGATTGCTGTTTGACTTAAGCCTTGCATTGTTCTTTATGAAGACACTTGGACTTCTTGGTAATAATTGCCAACAATATTGAGTGGCACTATGAGGGTGGTTTGGTAGTGGTCAGATTGTCCTTTCCACTTTTCTTTGTGGGAGGAAGAGTGCCGACTGAGGCTGCGGTAAGTCCTTAAGCAATGGTGCAGGCATTGCTTCATAAGAGGGAGGTGATGAAGTGACATTTAGGAATGGCTCTTGCTTAACAAAGAGCTGGTGTGTCATAGTGGCTAAGAGACTGAGATGCAAAGAGGGACTTCCCTGGTTCACATCTTGCCTCAGCTCTGTCCCTGCTCCCCTATGGCAATTGTGGGGCTAATAATACTATAGGCAGGGTCTGGAATCCACAGCTTCATTTATCTGTGGATCTCCCCTGTCCTGTCTGTGCCCATTAAAGTTGTTTAGGGGCTCACTAGGCAAAAATGATTCTTTCTTTTACAGGTTGCTGTAAGCATGCAAGCTTATAGCAACATGCAGATAGGCCTCAGGCAGCTTGAATGCTTGAAAAGCCTATATCGATTATTAACAGGAAGCAGGAAGTTAACTCTCACTCTACAGATACGGGGGGGGGGGAACATGCCTTGCAAGGTAGTTCTAAGGACATCTTTTGCCCTGTTTTTTTTAAAGGTTGGGAATATTTGGTTCCACCTGCAGCCTGAAGTAGTGCAATCCAGGAGAAGCTTTCATTACTGGATTCTTTGGAACATATCACCTAACCCAGCTGATCCCAAGCTTACTGTGGACACAGCACCCTTCTTCCACAGCACCCTCTTGCAGCGGTTTCTTGCCGCACTCCCATGAGATCTTGCGAGAATAGCGCAAGATCTTGGCCCGGCCAAGAAGGCAGTACCGGTGAGAGGAGGCCGCTGGGGACATCCCATGGCGTATAAGAACATAAGAAGAGCCCTGCTGGATCAGGCCAAAGGCCCATCTAGTCCAGCTTCCTGTATCTCACAGTGGCCCCACCAGATGCCCCAGGGAGGCATGAGACAACAAGATGCTTGGATCCTGTTGCCACTCCCTTGCACCCAGTACTCTGAAGTAGCCTACTACTAATGTAAGGAGGTTGCACAATCCATCATTGCCTATAGCCCACAATGGACTTTTCTTCCAGAAATCCTCCAATCCCCTCTTAAAGGCATCTAGACCAGATGCCATCACCACCTCCTGTGGCAAAAAGTTCCACAGATTACCCGCTGGGTAAAAAAGTACTTCCTTTTATCTGTTTTAACGCTCCCAACCCTCAGTTTTAGCGGATGCCCCCTGGTTCTGCTGTTTTGAGAGAGGGAAAAGAACATTCCTCTATCGACTATCCCTTCCATGCATAATTTTGTATGTCTCAATCATGCCCCCCCTCAGGCGCCTTTTTTCTAGGCTGAACAGCCCCAAACGCTGCAGTCTTTCTTCATAAGGGAGGTGCCCCAGCCCCGTAATCATTTTTGTCGCTCTCTTCTGCACCTTTTCCAACTCCACTATGTCCTTTTTGAGGTGTGGTGACCAGAACTGTTCCAGGTGCGGCCTTACCATCGATTTGTACAATGGCATGATAATATTGGCTGTTTTATTCTCAACCCCTTTTTTAATTACCCCAGCATGGAATTGGCCTTCTTAATTGCTGCTGCACACTGGGTCAATACTTGCATTGAATTGTCCACCAGCACCCCAAGATCTCTCTCTTGAGCTGTCACAGATAGCTTAGAACCCATTAGCCTATAGGTGAAGTTTTGGTTTTTTGCCCCAATGTTGAAACGCATCTGCCATTTGGCTGCCCATTCCCCCAACTTGGAGAGATCCTTCTGGAGCTCTTCACAGTCGTCTCTGGTTTTTACCACCCGGAAAAGTTTTGTGTCATCCGCAAACTTGGCCACCTCACTGCTTATCCCTGTCTCCAGGTCATTTATGAATAAGTTGAAAAGCATGGGCCCCAAGACAGATCCCTGGGGCACTCCGCTTTTCACCTCTCTCCATTGTGAAAATTGCCCATTGACTCCCCACTGTCTGTTTCCTGGCCCTCAACCAATTCTGGATCCATAAGAGGACCTGCCCTCTTATTCCTTGACTGTGAAGTTTCTTCAGCAGCCTTTGGTGGGGGTCTGTGTCAAACGCCTTCTGAAAATCCAGGTATATGATATCCACAGGTTTGGGAACAGTTTGGGAACTACTGAACTAATGGTTCCAACTTTGCACTCCAGCAACTGTGTCACTGAAAAATGGATAGAGGCTTTCTGGGTCCAGCTGCTATCACTTTGGTGCAGTAAGGCCTAGAGAGGCAGTTGGGCCCAGAAGTGATCCTTAAACTGGCCTGCCTGTTGCCCTCAAGTTGCCAGCAGTGCAGTTGCCTGAGCCAAAAAGGTGTCTGTTCCAGCACACTGGCACTCCTCCATTGCTCAAGTCCTGCTGTGATCAAGATCGATACAGCAGCTCTCCATCTGCCGAGATTAGGTGTTCCGAATTCTTTCACTACCGACAATCTATTCCACAAGCAACGGCTTGTGCCCAAAAGGCATTTGGCAGCTGCAACACAACACATCTGTTTCTTTTAAAGGAGAGGTATTTTCTGTGCTACTGTTGTAGATAAGCTCTTAAATCTTTAAGTGATATGGGGCAGGGCGGGGCTGACCATTCATCTTTCCATTATATCCTTTGAACGTATGATAGCATCTTGTAAGGAGCTGCTTCATGAAGTTTTCATGGAAGGACAGGGAGATGGAACTGAATGCATGTCAAATAGGAGATTGAGCAACTGCAAAATTTAACAAAAGCATTTGGCTTGCAGGTTAGGTGGAAAACCACCTGAAATGATGTAACTTCACATTTGCTCCCTTTTACTGCTATTCTATTGGTGTTCAGCAAGGCTGACCTTTTTGGA
Source organism: Lerista edwardsae (assembly GCA_029204185.1). NCBI lineage: Eukaryota > Metazoa > Chordata > Lepidosauria > Squamata > Scincidae > Lerista > Lerista edwardsae. Next base: position 14,133,911 of record JAJKFI010000019.1, on the reverse strand, counting down.
AACTGGCACTTAAATGGGCTTTTGGCAGATTGGTTTACAGTATATTTGCGTTGCTCTTTAACTTACAGTTTTAGAACTCTGATTTATGTAATGGATTTTAGTATAGTTCCCCTTAATAAAGGGACACACTTTCCTTGGTTCATACAGTCACTGAAATTATGTAAACAGCTCCCAAGTAAGGACTTTCATTGAGGAAGGTATTTTAAAGCAATGGTGCAGGGCATAATGCAGCACAAAGTTGAGCACCTTTAAGCCTTTTCTTCAATGGAAGTGATGTGCATGCTTTTGATTCTCCCATTGAAATCAGTAGGACCTCAGACTGCATATCTTTGGTTGGCTTGTGCTCTTAGTTTTTGTTATCTTACTAACTGCATCAGGAAACAGCAATAAGAAATTGCTTGTCTTATTTACACGGTCTTTTCTATTATCTGGGTTCCACAAATATTGGCCATGGGCTTCCAAGCCAGTCTCTTGTGCTTGTCACAACGCTTCCTGCCCCCCCCCCCGGGTTTGGCAGGTGCAATGGGTTTGGGAAAAGGAGTGTTTTCTCTCATTGGTCTTGAGCCAACCAACCAACAGTATGCTGTTCCTTATCTGAACCTCATTGTATGTGAACCTCATTGTATGTGAGATCAGCTCCTGATTCTGTTTTGGACTTTCTGTGTATGCCAAAGGCAACATGTACACTATTTTTTTTTCCTTTTACATAATCTACATATTTTTCTGTTGCTGTGTCATTCTGTTTGGCATTTGGGTTTTTTGTGTTCTGCCACTTCTTCTATATGTGCCTTTTCATTGATTTTATTTTTTTTATTATTGCGTTTGTATTTTTTATTTTTCTAAGCAACCCTGGATGTCCCCATTAAGGGAGGCAAGGCGGCATATAAGTGCGTGAACAAAACAATACAAGTATGGAGGTTCCTTGGGCTGCTGGGGTAATGGGGAGTGGGTGGGCGTAGTTGTGCTGGCTTAGCCTCCTCCTGTGGATTGAGTTGTGCATCTCTGGAATTCAGGACAGCTTATACTCACAAAGTCACTTTTTCTTTTGGACCTTCTGCAGGTTGGTATGTTGTCTGGCACCTCTTCTTATCCAAGTTCAAGTTCTTACGAGAGCTGATAGGAGACACCGGATCCCAACAGGGGGATAATGAACTGGCTGAGCCGGAAGCTGAACAGGATGCGACACTCACTCCCCAGAGGAGTAGGCAGAAATTGGCACGGCAGCGACGGGCACCCATAGAAGATGCTACTTAAGGTGGTCTTTGGTATCCATTACTGGACAGTCCTCAAGCTGTTGGTAAATGCTTTTGAGGTGCTGTGCTTTGGGTCTGCTGCTATGCTGAATGTGCAAAACAGTTCTCTTTTTTTCCTCTGGAATTTAATTGTACAGCAATTCAGAAGAGATTAAGCACAGAGTGGAACTAGGAAAAGAAGGGGCAAAGAAACAGCTCCCGTATTTTCTAGATTGGCAGAAATTGGGCTACTGTATTTGTTCCTTAATGGTTAACTTTTTACACCAGTGTGAATGATTAGTATAGATTTGAAATGGTTACTGACTTTGTATGAGACTGCAGCTACTTACAGTTAGCCTTTAGTGCAATTCTTTATTTATAACACTTAGGTAGGAATATGTGTATTCCTTGAGCCTTACTTTGAATGCAAGGATATCTGCTATGGAGAATGACCCAGAAAGTGGGTTTATTCCACCATCACTTATTGGAGAAAATCAATGTTAGACTCACATGGAGGTTTTAGCAACTGACTGAAAATAGGGTAATGAAACCTGACATTTTGATTTTAATGCATGACAATTTTCAGGTTTTTTTCTATAAAAAACAAACTAAACATCTTGCCAGAGTGTTTTGTGTGTGTGTGTCATCCAATCCTTTACGTTTTTCCTAATGGGAAAAAAAGGAGCATCTGTTACAAATACTATATTGAAAGGAACTAAAATATGTGTGTAGTTGGCTTTAAAATGGAAATGGTTTGGGGGTTTTTTGGTACCAAAAATTAATCAAAATGAGTTATGTAATTTTGACAAAGCTCTGGGGACTCCTTTTGTGATCGTCTTACCATATTGCTAAGTGGTGTGACTGGGACTTTCCCAGGGGGAGTTCCTAGTTTAACTGTCCAGTTTAGCCAATACTACAACTTTGCCTTCTGGTGAACAGCAACCTCAGCTTGATGTATGCATCAAAACAAAACAGAAAGTAGCATTAAATTCACAAGTGAGACTGTCGTGGAGTGGAAGACGCTGACTTTGAACTAGTAGTAGATAAGAAGTGCTTCTCCGGGGCAATTGTGGCTGACTTCTGCTTGAACTCCAGGATCTTTCGTGTTGAGTTGCTGGACTTTTTTTTTTTAGTTCAGCTCCCTGCCTTGCAGTTCTGCTCAGCAAGGACTACAGAAAAGTGTCTTAATGCTTCACAGCAGCTACGGAGCAAGCCCTTCTGATGGCTAAATCAGTAGACCAGCTTTGAGTAACCTTTGGAGTCTTGCACATGGGAGAAAGGCTCACCCTCCGCCTTTCCTAGTTTGTGAATGCACTGAAAAAATCCAAACGAGTCTTGGGATTTGATGATGACAAGATTCACAAACTGAAATATGACTCCTCTTTTCCTCCAGTTTTAGTGTTCAAATATACAGTGACTGACCTAATCTTTCCTTAAAAGTTTCTTTTTGTACTATGTCTTAATGGATATTGTGGCATTTAGGCCTGGTTTCATGAATGATGCAGCAACAAACCTATGTTCGTACACCTACAAAAGGTATATGTGAAAGCAGCCCTTAGTCTCCCAATGTGAACATCCTGGTATGGCGGTTTTCTAGTATAGTCTTTTGCAGGCAAAGATGACTGCAAAAACAATTAAATTAAGTAATGCTAATTTTCAGACAAATCAGCCTCATTTCATTCATTAATCTTATCCCCATATTTGCCTCATATTCATTAACCACCACCCCATATTTGCCTTTATAGGGTTTATATAATAACCTGCTTGATAGCTTTAGCCTCTTTTGCAACATAAAACTGTTAGATCTGTGTTTCTGCAAGTCATATAGGGCTACTCAGAGCTCTGCCAGTGAAATAGCTGGCGCAACTCCTAGTGCCCTGTGTAGGGCCGACTGGGATAGGGAATGTGGTTAGGATGCCGGCCTGGGGAGGGGGGTGGAGTTGGAATGCGGCCATTAGGCTGCATCCAAGTTGCCATCCCCAGGCCGCGTGGCTCCAGTTTGGGCCACGTGGCTTGCTTGGATCTGTGCCTGCCAAATAGCAGGCACAGATCCGAGTAGCCCGTTAGGGCAGCTGGCACCTACCCGGGGTAAGGGCACAAAGTGCCCTTGCCCCCTGGAGGCTCCAGGCAGCTCCCAACTTGTGCTGGATACGGCACAGGCACGCCGGTCTGCCCACTCCAGCGGATGTTAGGATTGTGCCCTAACAGTCCCAGAGGATTCTAGGGGAGCTTGTTTACTTATGGCTGTGCTGACCAGGTTCATCTCTTTGTTTAGGTAACAGCTCTTTGAAAGGAAAACCTGAATGGTTTCTTCCTGGCAATTATGGGGTCAAGAGACTACACTGCTCTATAATTAATGCTGCTGTTGTAATTTTGGTGCCACTAACCACGCACCAACGAATAGCGCAATATGTGATTACTATGTTTGCACATTGGTCCAGCTGCAAGTGGGTTTTGAATTAGGATCCAATCTGTTACAGATGGAGAAATGGCTTCATGTTCACCTCCGCCTCCCAGTCATGTTTGTTCATTGTGGAAGGCTTGTTGTAACCCTGTGCAAGCAGCAGAAAAAGGATATATATGCAATAGATGGCTAAAAGCTCACAGCAGTGGTTGATTAGGGGAGGCCATTTGGTCACCCTTGTGCCAAATCAGGTACAAAATGCGTCGGTTTGTTGCAGATCAAAGCAGTTCCTCTTTAATGTATCTAGTGCAAAAATGTTTCCCCTCCAAAAATGTGCTGCTGACACCCATCGGTACTATGTGCCACAGCTTACCTTGAAAAGTGGAACTGACCAGGTAATTTGCCCTAAGAATAACACTACTTGTCCCGTGCAGTGGTCAAGTTGACATTTGTCTTTTGCTGGAAAGAGGACCTATTTGGGCTCTGACGAGTCATGAAATGTGAGAATACATGATAGCAGCAAAGCAATGGAGCTTCTTAGAGTAGTTGAAAATCATACAATTGGGTAACAGAGATGTTATACCGTAAAATACATGGCAGGTGATGTTTTAAGCATCTAGGAATCTCACAAAGCAAGTTGCACCACAAGGCTGTACTTCTCTAAAGGTATATGCGGTGGTGTTATTCTACCGGAACGCTGGGCGGGACATCCGGGTGATCGGCAGCCTGCCCGTTGCGTTACGCAGCGTTACGCCATTTGTGTAACCAATTACGCCGCTTGCGTACGTTACGCAAACGGCGTAACGCTGCGGAACGCAACGGGCAGGCTGTCGATCACCCGGATGTCCCGCCCAGCATTCCGGTAGAATAACACCACTGGGTATATGGCTTAAAAGCCTACACAAAAGGTGCTTTCACATTAGAAATGGCATTCAATCAATGCGCTGAGTGTCACATGCAGCAATGGCCATCGCATGATCTTCACTTCGTCTGTGTGTAGTGAAATATGTGTGTGCAGTCACTACACCTGTTGGATCTGTGTGCAGGTTCTTCCATGCTTTGTGTGTAAAAAATGACATATTTGAAATGGCTTTTGGTCCTTAGGTCTTGCCTAAACTTCAAGCTATTTCTTTCCAAATCCTTTAAAATCAGAAAAACCAACAGACAAACTGTAAAGTTAAAATAGTTGCACTGTTGTCAAGCTTTTGAACGACTGACTTTATTGGTTGTAGAGAGTTTAAATTTTATATTTTCTGACCAGTGGGGCGGGGCGGGGTGGGGCTTTTAATATTGCAACCATTTTAATGATTATGGGATTGTTTTGTCTAATAATTACAAATATACATATCGCCATATCTAGATATGGTTGAGCAAAGCACTGAGGGTAATATCTACAGTTTCCCATCCCCAGGAGAAGTCATTGCTCCAGAGAAAGCAAATGATGGATGCTACTCTGAATATACAGCCTGAGCATGTATGTGAAGAAAAGAGGAAGAGAATGGGGACAATATTAGAATGAGCACATAAACGTGCTTGAAGATGAGACGGTGAATTGCAGCCCAGTCCTAACCAACTTTCCAGCACCGATGCCAATGGGTGCAGTCTGCATTCATTGCATACAAAGCAATCACAGAGGCAGCCTCAAGGTAAGGTTTGTTCCCTTGTGCCTGCATCAGTGCTGAAAAGTTGGCTGAGAGCTCAATCCTAACCTGGAGTCGGGCCGGCACAGTTAGGCCCGTAAAGTTCAGTTGGCACAAGGGCCACTGTAAAGCGCATTTGGACCACTCTTGGAGTTGGGGAGGATGGCGCGCGTCTGTGTGCTGGTGTCTCTGACTCTGAGAGTGGTCCAAACAAACTTAACAGTGTCCCTTGTGCTGGCCAAACTGTGCTGGCCTAACTATGTCAGCCTAACTTCACGTTAGGATTGCACTCTAAGATCGGACTGTAAGACACAGACAGGGGGAATTCAGATAGCTGTATTCTTGAATTGCATGTTAGATCCTTTTCCCGTCAAAAGGCTCTCCTGTCTCTGCTGCAATGCAACTGTGGCTCGCTCCAGTGACAATAACATTGATGAAACCGCAAGGTAGGTTGTCCAGATAATAACATGTTCAAAATGGTTCCATTGCAGAGCATCTGGTTTTTAGGAAATGCCATATACTGTATCACAACTGCTATTTGTGGTGGTACTTATCTTAAGCTAATTTACACCTGTATGTGTTCCAACTTTAAACATGCCCAGCTTTGTATGTGTATGACACCTGTAACAAATGTGGCCAACTGTTCTTCCATGTTCACTGCACTAGAAAAATCCAGCACTATATTAAATGCTTCTGGTATTTTTTTTTTGTCTCCATCATGTTAACTATTCTTTCTTTTCTTTCCTTGAGCTGACTGCACCAGTAACTTGAGAAATAAAATGCAGATGACCCAAATTGATATGGGTGTCCAAACTTCTGGCATCTGGAGTTTTGGTATATTTTTTTTTAGTATTTACTTGCTCAGTTCAAAGGTTTGAAGTAGAGTAACAAAAGCTATCCCAGTCTAACAAGTTAAATGTTAGTTGCCTTAAGATGCCATAAAAGGCATAACAATCTAGCACTGTTGTCTTGTAAGTTTGAGCCCTAGAAATCAATTCAAAAAAATGGATCTTTCAACACTTCCAGATGATGTTTAGGCTTGGATTTTAAGCCCGTCCCAACTTAAAATAGCAGCATGGTTTTAATAGGGTCTGCAGTTTAATAGAACAAGCAGGAGAAGAGAGGATCTCAAGTGCCCGGAAACAGGTGTGTGCATTTTAAAACCAAATCTCTTAACACTTTGAGTTAAATCCAATAAATAAGTCAGATATAATTTTGGTTTATGGTGATGAAATCAATAGCCAAGTGTATTTCTATGGAAGCTCTTCTTCAGAGAGAACGCAACCTTCAATTCCAGTGCAAGTAATGTCACTATTGTTGGTGCTGCCTTCTCTTCTTTTTCAGCACTGTAGAACCCCATGAATTGAGTGTGGTAATAGCCATAGTGAGAGTTGGCAGACTTCATACACGCTAGTGGTAGCAGTGCGTGGTGTAAGAGGAACACCAGTTTGTAGCAGTAAATAAAACATCCTATGACATAATTGGGTGATGGTTAGAAAGAGCTTTCCATAGCGCTGGCAATCTTTTACTAATACTGTGCTGCCTTGGGTTTTATCTAAGCAACCCTGTAGTGTGATATTAGATACGTTATGTGTGTTGGCAATCCCTGATTCTTGTAACTGAAGTTCTTAGTGATGTTGACAGATCTGAGAGTTCCACTTTATTGCAAAAAGGCTGGGCCTTTTTTTAATCAAAGCTTCAAAATGGCACTTAGAAGAAGGAAAAAGAAAACCCCAGTAATCTCACTCACTCACTCACTCACTCACTCACTCACTCACTCACTCACTC
>JAJKFI010000019.1:14086492-14126837 GCA_029204185.1 Lerista edwardsae | reverse complement strand
CACACACACACACACACACACACACACACACACACACACACACACTGAACTCCATGGGATCTTATTCAATGGAAAAATTCCTTTTTTTAATCACCTCATTGATTTTTAAAGTGCAGTTTTTGATGCAGTGTGTTTTGTGGGTGTTTGTGCAAAAAAGAAAAAAAAACCCACGCATAACTCAAGCATACAAATTGAATTGAGGTGTAGAATATTATTGCCAGTCCGATTGTGATGAGAGGAAAAAAGGGCATAATTTGATGAGATGGCCTTCCTATCTCCCACTTCAGCATAAGTAGCTGGTACAGAAATGGTGAAAAGATAGAAATATGGTAGATAGCAAATGACAGAACAACACACTGTAATAGGTGCCATTGATTTTTGCATAAAACACAATTCAGTGTGAATTTAGATAATAATACTAAGTCAACAGGAATTTTGAGGGTGTTAAGATTGCTGATAGATTCCTGGAACTTCTGCGGGGAAGAAAAGAAAACCTTTAACTTACTGAGTTTCCTTTAGTGTTGCCATATCAACAGAATTCCTGCGATTCAGGGCATAATCCTAACCTGGAGTTAGGCTGACATAGTTAGGCCAGCAAAGTTTGGCAGGTACAAGGGACACCGTAAAGTATGTTTGGATCAGTCTTGGAGCCAGAGAAGCCAGCACACAGACGTGCACCATCCTCCCTGACTCTGAGAGTGGTCCAAATGCGCTTTACGGTGACCCTTGTGCCAGCCAAACTGTGCTGGCCTAACTGTTCCAGCATAACACCAGGTTAGGATTGTGCCCTAAGTGCAAGAGTTTTATTTGGTGGCTCACCACAAGGTGGCATCTCTCAACCAGCTTTAGTAAAGTGACTGAAGTGAGTTGTGAAGACAACTGGACAATGGGAGTAACTTAAAAACAAAAACCCTTTTACTAAGAATAGGGTGCTTGCCATACCTTGGTTTGGCTGGTGGGATGAATGTGAAAGCCATGCAGCTGTCTGGCCTTCATGGTTAAAAGAGCAGTTTTCTGAGGCGGAACTGGCATCCCTTTTTTTCCTAGCAGTTTGTGCCAAAGAGAAGGCCGCTACCAAACAGGGGCCAGAGTTTTCAAAACTGCCATTCTGGCACGTTGTGCATTTGTCTTCCCTTCACTTTTATTTGCTCCTCTATCAACCAATTAAAAACTGATTCAAAAGAGTTACTTGCTATGGTGGTACAGCCATCCCACATCCTGTGAGCTGTGTAGCTGCAAAGTGCATCAGGTTTAATATGGGGAATTTTTCCCTCAGATGCAACTTTATCCAAATGGTCTGTCACAGCATTGTCCTGAAATAGTACCGCTTCAATTGTGAGGGTGTTGGGAGAGGGAGGATTCTTTTGTTCAGAAGTGCCTGCATTAAAAATTGCACTTCCTGTGTGTCACTATTCACAATGGAGAAGGCTTGCTTGGAAATCTTTTATCTGATGCACAAGTTCTCTGCATAAAGCATCATTTTGCCCTGCGGCAAAGTATTTTCAAATAAGTGTCCCTTTGTATGTGAATTGGGAGGACAAATAGTTGTAGCAATGCTGGCAACAGCCTGAGGCAATACTCTGTGCTGGTTTTCCCTTGGCACCTCCCTCCATAATTATAGGAATAGCTCTAACATTGGCTTGGCAAGGTGGGCCCTCTGGCCAACCTCAAAACTAGCTTGAATTGCATGTACAAGCTATACCACTCCAAAAAGGTCTACCAAAGAATCAACCCCATGATTGGTGGGGTCTCTGTGTATGCTGCTGGCCCATAACCTGATTCCCCTCCCCATGGAATGGAATGTTCCATTCTTCATATTTGAATACCTTATTGGGGCTAGAAGCTGTTCTGCCCCCACACACTTTGTTGCCCATCTCCCCCTCTCATACGCCTTATTATCCAATCGAGTGAACCTATAAGTATCATCATTCAAATGAGCACGTTCCAAAAAACGGCTAGTGCTCTCTGTTCTTCTGTGACTTTGAGCCAAAGGATTGCTACTGCGCTGGTACCTGAAAACTTGAAACGGGTATAGCTGATTGCCTTGTGTTGAGCAAACTCATGTAGTATAGGCAAGCATTTGAGTTCCTTACGTTAAGGAAGAGGAAGTAAGGATTGCTGTATAACCATAGCAATCCAAAGCAGCCATTTCCCCCATCACCATAAGGCATCCCTCAGCTCTGGACCATATGAAGTGGTTTATCGTACATTATAATTGGCATGCCTCTAGGGATGACTTCAGCGGAGAAAACGCAATAAAGAATAATTAAAAACCTTCAGAACAAGGATAGGACCTGATTTTTCCCCTTGGGCTTGCTCACTAGCTCTATACAGTAAGTGTAGGGCTCTCACGAACACAGTCAAATGCAGCTGGAAATAATTTTATATATGCCTTTCATAAGTACTCAAGACTGGAAATGTATGCTCAGCCGGACATGAGCTGTATCCCACATGGTTAAATGGCCTCTTTGAAGGAAAACTGGGCAAAAAGTGGCATTCTTCCATTTTCATACAATATGTTTGTATGGGCTTATGGAAACCTTTGTGAAATAAGTTACGTACATGGATGCTGATTCTCCAGCCCTGTGATTTTTCAACCTTTTTTCATCTCTTGGCACACTGATGCGGTGTGAAAATTATCAAGGTCCTTCTAATAAATGAGCCCCCCCCCCAAAAAAAAAAAAACTTTCCACAGCACAGCTGTGGACCATGTACAGCATGCCCTTGTACCATGGCACTCTGGTTGAAAATCACTGCTCTAGCTCACCACTTCCTCCTTTGTGATGGTCCTTTTTTTCTATTTGAATTCAGGAAGTAGGAGGATGAATAGAAGACATCCCTGGATGGAGGTGGGTGCCCCACCATGTGGGATAGTGTCCTCAGTTGGCCACATAGATGGTTCAGGCCCCTGAAGAAGAGAGCATACAGGAAAAATTGTATGTTTAAGTTGTACCCTACTTCATTTTTCAACCATCTCAGTGTATAGGCATGCCCTGGTATCCACTGGGACTCTGTTCCGGAACCCACTGTGGATACTGGGGATGCCTTTTTAAAGATAGGAGACCATTAGTGATTTTACTGAAATAACATAAAAAAATTTTTTTTAAATGTTGCCCTATCTTTTTTATAGGCATCCCAGTATCCATGGTTTCTGTGGATAGCTGGAACCGTGGATACTGAATCAGTGGATACTTGGAAATGAGCAGAAGAATTGGTTTCCCTTGAGGCACAGAGGGAACAATGAAAAATGTTCTTTCGCCCTCATCCCAAAATATTAACCTTCTCTGCTTTAAAATTTATTCCCCTTCCACTCAACAGACTTGAAGTATTATGTTACAGTCTGTATTTTCAAGACATCATGCTAACAAGCAAAAATCTGCCCATGTTTAAAGACAAAAACATTCATCGAAGGAAAACGTAAAAATCTTATTGTACTTTGACATTCAAAGATCAGGGTATAATCTTACTCCTTTCTGCTAGATAGTGGAGGTATTACAATGTCCAAGTGCAGAGGGATCAGGGATTGCATCATTTTCCACCCTCTTTCCCACAACAGAGAACCTCATGTTTATATAAAATTTAACACACTTTTGTATTAATTTTTTAAGCTTACACAGTACAGTGTAAATCAGCTTGCAGCAGGTTGAGGCTGCAATCCTAAACTCACCTGGGAGTAAGCTCCATTAAACAAAATTTATTTATTTATTTATTTGAAGAATTTATACCCCGTCTTTCCCATGCCGAAGCAAATGCCCAAGGCGGCTTACATGAGCAGGCTAGTCTAAACCACCATTTTTTTTTCCAATGGGTTTTTTTTACAAATATACAGTATTTGTGTGATCCACCAATCCTCAGTCCCAGATGTAGCCTTCACCGTGTGGTTCTCCTTTTGACTGCATGCCATCAAGCCTCAGCAGGCAATTGCAAGTCAAGCCTGGACCGATCCTCAAGGTTGTATTCCGTTCTTTTGCTGGCTGGCCTTCTCACACACTCCCCCACAACTCTCACTTGCGGTGAGCTAATCAGCTCCACAGTGAGTCTGTTCTGCCACCACAGGTACTGCAGCCTGGCATCTGTCTCCCATCCAAAAACAAACCACAGATTCTTCTGCTTAGCTTCAGGCAGTGCCACCAGCTCAAACATCAGTCCACACCTCCTTCCTAAAATGGGACTTACTTCTGTGTAAACCTGAATAGTATTGTGTTGTGAGTTGCTTGTAATGCAGTAACTTCTCTGAGATGTCAGAATGAATCTTTGTACACCTACAGCAGGAACAATTCTAATTTAAATATCAATTTAATCTCTTCGGCTCCCATCATAAGAAAATGCTGTGCCATCCAGTGCAGTATCTCCCTTGAAGACTATGTGAAATCGGAATGAACTTTGGTAGGCATGCTTCCAAACCTTTTGGGAATTTTATTTTTACGTTTTTAAAAGCATCTCAATATATTAAGTAGTTCAAAACCTTTCTTTGCCATTTAATTCTTTTTTTAAATGCTCATATGTAGAGAAACTCCTCTGAAATGTAAAGATAGCATTGTGATTAGTCTAGACCAGTGGTTCCCAAACTGTGGGTTGGGACCCACCAGTGTGGTGTGAGCCAATTTCAGGTGGGTGGCAAAGTACCTAGAGCAGCCATATTGAAACTATAGGAAGATGGGATGCTGGAAGGGGGGAGGGCTGTGTGGTTGTTTTGCTTGTATCAAGGTTGTAAATAGGCTGTTTTCTTTCTGATTCACTTCATTATTGGAAAATTGCTGAGAAATAACCCAAAATATTGCTGCATTCTCAGGAAAGCAGCAGGCTCTGGTATCCCAAAAGCCCTTCAAACCATGGCATCACTTCTGGTGTGTCCCAGAGAGATTCTAAAAAGTGGATCCCGGTGCTAAAAAGTTTGAGAACCACTGGTCTGGAAGCAGAAGGACTAGCTACAAGCCTGCAGCCTATTTTGAAGATATCACAAACTGAGTTTTGAACCCACAGCAAAATCAAAAATCAAACCACTTCAGAGGATGGAACTATTATTGACCATCCTAGAGGAAGCTGCCGTTCAGTGATACCCTGAACCCATCTGTCTCATGCTTGCAATTTTCACTTCCCCTGCTTGCAAGCCATCAGTCATAGGCTGGTAGCTGCCAGGTAACAGCAAATCCTCAGTGTTGCCATCTTTTATCTGGGTCAGGGCTTTCTGCCTCTTTAAGGGCATGGAAGCTGGTTGGTGTTCAGCAGGTGCGTCAGTGCAACACTGGAGAAGCAGTGCCTGTGAACGCTTTCCTCTGAGCTCTTGAAAGGACCAAACCCCTGCCCCGTCTTGGTTCAGTTGTGTGTTCTGCCTCCTAGCACATAAAAAAGCTTGTTGAACCTAAAATAGCATATATGCAGCACAAAAGGTGGCACGTGTGGATGCCATAAAGAGCCACACTGAGACATCTGTTTGTGCAGAAGTCGGTCAGACACTCCATAGCCACATCCCACAGATCTATACAATTAAAAAAAAATCAATCAACAGTATTTATATACCGCTTTTCAGGCAGAGTTCACAAACCAGTTTACAGGCTAATAATAATAATAATAATAATAATAAATAAAGTTAAATGACTGCCTGTCCCAAAAAGGCTCACAATTTTTTAAAAATGCTGACCACCACCAGCGACAGCCACTAGAAAAGACACTGAGCTGGGGGTGAAGAGGGACAATTCCTCTCCCCCTGTTTAACACAAGAGGAACACCACTTGAAAAAGTGCCTCTTGCCCAGTTAGCAGGGGTCCAACTTGAAATTTCTTTATTAGAATGTTTTCTTATCCTGCTACTTATTCTCTAATTGGAAACTTCTTGCGCTTCACTTTTAAACAAAGCAGGATTTGAAACTCTTCAGGTGGGTTGCAGTAGATTTAAACAGGTGCGTATACATGGGAAAAAAATAGGATTTAAAAGTATACCAAATGTGAAACTGTATTAAACTGCTAACCTATTCATGTCTACTTAGAAGTGAGTCCCATTTTCTTCCAGCATCTGTATTTCCAGGGGCCCCCCCTTATTGAATGAAATGAAGTCAGTAAGCCCCCACTCATAAAGAGACAAGGAAACGATGGCTTCTCCACCCAATTTCTCTGTGGTCCTTTTGTTTCTCCCCTCTTTCAGGTGTGCTGCATAGCTGGTGGGTGGAATGGGGCAGGCAGGGTGGAAAGACTGGAGGAAATGTGGTATAGAAGCAACAGTTGTCTTCTATTTCAGGAGTGGACCGTACAGGGAATATCTGTGGTTTGGAGACTGGCACTCCTTCCATTCAATCAGGGTGGGCCCATTCATGAGACTAACTGAAGTTGTTGCCTCAACCAGCAGGTAGGGGTGTGTGTGTGTGTGTGTGTGTGTGTGTGTGTGTGTGTGTGCACACGCGCCCGCCCGCCCGCCCATCTCAGCCCAGTTATTTGCCTCCACCACTCACCTTTCACTTCCTGAATTGGAAAAGGAAGAGGGTGTCAGAGTAGAAGAGGAACTGTGAAGGGGAGGAAAGGGCTGAGTGAGAACATTGGAAAGTGGGAGGAGCAGAGGCTGGCGCATTATTGGGTAAGGGGGGGATCTTGTGCCGGCCCTGCATTCAACAGGTATAGTTTTCCTTATGGAGATGTCATGAAGGGGGAAGTTCCACCTGTTGGGTTGTTGCCTAAAAGGTTGGCAACCTTACAGCAAGGATGTTCTTTAGCACACAGTGCGTTTCCCAAAAACAGTACTCCAAGGCCCAAGCACCACAAGCATGGTCACTGCAGAAAAGTGGAGCACTTGCGCATTAGAATTGTTGTACATAATACGGACAACCTATTTGTTTTCATCAGAGCTGTTCTGTTTCTTTTAAAAGTGAACATAAATCAAGCTTCACAGGTTATTTTTAATTCCCATTGGAAGGCACATTAATTTCAGCTATTGATAGCCAGCTCAATCTGCGGAAAAAGATAAAAGCAGTACTGTAGACTGCTCTTAGGAATTTTATCATCTTTCAAGAAGAAACAAATTCTCGCAGGATGAAAAGTCAGTGAAAATCCATCCTCCTCTTTCATGTCCCATCCACTCATCCTCCTGGGTTTTTCCATTTCCACATAGCTGGAGGCAGAGATTTCAACTCTTGTGTCTGAAAAAAGACCAGAATAGATTATCCAGAACCCACAAGCTGCAACAACATCATTCCTGACCCCACTTTATGGCATCCAGAATACCAGCTTCTTTTTTTCCTCCAGCCTTTTACAACATTTGCTCTGGGGCTACTTTTTTTTAATGCTCTGTTTGCAGTCCCAACTAAAATGTTAAAAACAGAAAAGCTGGAGCTGGAGAACTCAGGGGAATGTACTGTTTGCCGGAAAGAACCAAAAATCGTGAACTGAGTTAAATACAATTAGGTTGGGGAGAAAAGCTTAAGTTTTTCCAAATGTTTAGAAATTCAGTTCTGGTGCTTAGGAACTTTGAAGTCTTTTAACAGGTCTTTTGACAGATAAGATCAGGGGCATCAAAATCAATCAATCAATCAAAAGTATATACTGCTTTTCAACAAAAAGTTCACAAAGCAGTTTACAGGATAATAAATAAATAAATAAATAAATAAATAAATAAAGTTAAATAGCTCCCTGTTCCAAAAGGGCTCACAATCTAGAAAAAATCTCCACAAAAAGTCTCCACAAAAGACTCCTGTGCTGCTTGCTGGTCCATCACAGGCAGGGCACCAGTAAATCACAAGGAGTTCTAGGTGCACACCCAGTGATGTCATCCGGGCGCGCCAAGAACCGGAACGCCCAGATGATTGGCAGCTCTCCGCCCCGATGGCGGAACCGGGCCACGCCTCCCTGCGCCCAGAATCGCTCCACTTCGGAGCGGGCAGGGGCGGGCAAGAGGACACAAAGATGTGCGGCTTCTGCCACACAATGGCGCCCTTTGCTGCCAGCCCCTCCGGAGGAAGCGGTATGGCTCACCGGCCCGTTCCGCCAGCATGCCATCACTGTGCACATCTGTTGTTCACACTTTCCATGTTTGCTACAAAAAAAACCACTAATCTGTATGTAATCAAAGAATGTCAGTAATGAGCAAGTCCAGTGGTGTCATTCAAATGATTTAGGAACAGGAACTCATTTTTGATTGGCACTTATCGGGAACCCGGAACCAGCCACAGAGCCCGTTAGGATCCGGAACGCCCGTTCTGGTCCATTCCCCCTGAATGACATCACTGAGCAAGTCCCATTGAAATGAATGGAACTGATGACCCAATCCTATTTAAATGCTGTGCCAAAGGCATACTGATGTCAGCAGGAGAACTGCTAAGCCCATCCAGGCAATGCTAGGCTGGAAAGGCTAAGCTCTTCCCAGCCAGCGGCTTCTGTGAAAACTCTGACAGAGCCCATCATCCACAGCTCAGGAGCCTGACATTAGTGCGTCATCAGTACAATGTCCAAGGAGCCAATCATTGCATCCAACCAGCCCCAGGCCAGTGGGCAGAGAAGCACCACCGGGCTGAGCCAAGTGGGGGTGAAGGGAGGAGCAGAGTCCATGAGTGGACCTTGCGGGTGAGGAAGGAATGAGCAACGCAGCAATAGGCACCAGTGCCAACCTTGAGGGGATGCCCCACGGACCCTTCCCACAGGCACACCCACACAGCATGAGTGTCCCACAGCCCTCTCACCCCTCCCTGCCAGGAGTTATTGTGGCATTGGCAGCAAAGGGGTAAAAGCCGTCAGGGTTCAAGTCACCTCATACCTTTTTGAGCAGAGCAAGGGTAGAAAGATGACCGCCTTGGGGAGGGAAGCCACAGGTAAACCACACAAGCCTCTCCATCCATGGCAAGGGTGTGAGTCTCTTACAACCCCATTCTGAGGCCTGCTGAGGTAGGATACAACTAGGGTGGGATGAAGTGATTTCTCTCTGCCAACAAAAGAGATAAGAAATGGGATACAACCAGTGATGTCATGCACCCACTACGCACCACTATGCGAGTACCGGTTCCTAGAAGTTGAGCTGGCCCCGCTCACTCAAAGCTGGCCCCATTGGCTGGTTGGCTCAGCTGCTGCGCATACGTACTGCACGCCCACAGCCGTTGCCTGCACTTTCTGTGAGGAGGCAGGCAGGCAGCGTGGTGGTGGTGGCAGCTGCGGCAGCGGTGGAGCGAGAGGACCGGAGGCGGCAGCAGCAGCAGCAGCAGCAGCAGCGAGGGAGACGCGGGAATAAGGCAGCAAGCGTGAGAAGGTAGGCTGCCTGGGCTCCCGCTCCCTCCAGCCACGCAGATCCAGCGTCCCGGTTCCTCCTGCAGCCTCCCCCCAGCCCCCACACGGTCTTTTTTTAGTCGCCCGTTCCCTCTCCTGCTCCTTGCCGGCCAGCCTGGCGCTCAGTCGGGCGCCCACATTGTCACGCGGCCCGGTGGGTGCCCGTTCCCCCTCCTGCTCTTTGCCGGCTCCTTGCATTTAACATTAAAGTTAAATGGCTCCCTGTCCCAAAAGGGCTCACAATCTAGTACAGTCTAGCCTGCTATTTAACCAGGGAACAGTTGAAGCCAAATATGTCTATACACATCTCTAGAAAGCAAAGCAATAGAAGTTAAATCAACACTAACCAGAAGCTGAAGTTATTACAAACATGATCACATCCATGGCAACAATCATGGCATCACTTCCGGCCATGACCTCACTTCCTGCCACGACATCACTTCCTGCTTATGACATCACTTCCGGTAGGCGGACCCCGACAAGTGCCAATCAAAAGTGAGTACCTGTTCCTAAATCATTTGGATGACACCACTGGATACAACCCAAGTTTTGACTGAATAGGAGCGGTGACAGAGCAGCATTTGAAAGAGAAACACCCAGGGGCGCTGGCCACCATCTCTTCCCAGCTGGGGTACTGTTCTAGCACCGGTTATTGAACAGGCAACCAAGTAACAGGTGTCATTAAGCCACGTCCCCACAGTAACTAGGGCCATTGCACAAGCCTGAGTTAGGAGGCAACTCTTTGCCATTTAAGACACACTCTATGAAAAAAGAACAATACAATAGTATTGCTCACATGCAGTAGAAAAGTGCTTCAGACAAAACCAATTTTGTTTTTCGCTTGTCTTGGTTGGATTTTTGCGAGCTGCTCATTCTTGCTGGTCACAGGAGACGAGCCCCCTTCCTTTTGCAGAGCAGCGTTCTCAAAGCGTTTGCCAGATACAGCTTGGGGGTCTGGAGCTAGTCAGGGGGCTGTCAACCCCCAGGAGCTCAAGATCCTCTGGAAGCGACATCTATGGCTACTCCAAATATATCATGTCAGTCCCTTCACATACATTTTGCTATCCAAGACAAATCCGTTTCAGGAAGGGACCTGCTGTTTTATTAATTTATGTCAGTTTCGAGGCCTGCCCTGATCTCAAGGTTTCAGAAGTCTTTTAAAAAAACATTTGTAGTACTTAAAAGGAATTCCTGATTGTTTAAACCGAGGATTTTTTTTAAAATGCACAATGTATGGTTCTAATAAAGGCATTACCCTACTTTGACTTTGGGGTAAATGGAATGACATGTAAGATGGACTCTTAGCCATAGGACAGGGCTGCAGTCCTAGCCACATTTGCCTGAGAGTAAGCTCCTTCCACTAATAATGGGATTTACTTCCGAGTAGACATGACCGGACTGGATGAAAAGCAGCCAAAATGTATTTGTTCCTGTCCACGATTTGAGTGGGACCTGCGATGCTTATGCCCATGGATCTGCTGATTTGACACAATGGGTTTGTGCTTTGCCTGCTCTTCGGGGTGCGATGAATTGCTGTCTTTGACCGCAAAGGTTCTGTGCTTGGGAAGGAAGAGTACCGTACCTGTGCAGCAGCAATGAAGGCTCCCTCTCATCATGCCCCTGCCAAAGCCATCCTCGGCACAAGGATCATCTGGCCACGAATGCTCTCAGTGGATCTCAAAGAGGAGCTGTCTCCGAGGCAGAAGGCCCCGGGCCAGTTAGCGCCAGCAAACACGTTAAAACAGAGACTGCAGAAGTGCCAGGCCTGCTGCCAGTCCGAAAAGGCCTCATTGAAGTAGATTAGAGATTGCAGGCACCAACATTTCTTTAGCAAGAACCAGCTGCCTAAGCAGACCAGGCAAGGGTATTGCAGGGCATCTGACAACTAAGCCCCAATGATTACAGAGCAGGGCAGACCAAAGTCCCTCAAGCTCCATTCACAACCAGCCAGTTCCTGCCTCCATAACTTTTAACCCCTGCTGCTCCTGTCTCCACTCTTCATGACAGTAACAGCTACTGGAAGAGAAGATTGCTGATTGACACTCGCCAGACTTGGCTTGTAATGCTCACCTCAAAGGGCAGGTTAGGAACCTCTGACTTCTATGCCAACTTGGATTAAAAACCCCGGCAGAGAAAAAAATCCCTGTTTACCACTTTGATCCCAAACCTGCTCTTCCCTTTAGACAATGCTTGCCCAGTTCAGGCAGGGCAACAGCAGCAGCAGTGGGAGGGGGCAATCTGGCAGCAATGGGTGAAGGAAGAAGGGGCTTTTCACCTCCCTCCTTCCCCCCTTCCCTCCCACCCCATTTCTAGCTCCTTGTGCTTTCAAGCATTCTCAAAAGGGGAAGGAGGGGTATGGAGATTGCGAGTGGTTGGCAGGCCAAGGATGGTTGTGATGGGGCAAATTCAGATAGCATTGGGAATAAAGTGATTTTGCTGTCTTTAAATAAAAACAAGTCAGGACCCAATCCTAGCTAGATGTCCAGTGTTGTGGCAGCCACCTGATGGTGCATGAGCTGCATTCTGTGGTGTGTGTGGGGGCAGTCACAGAGGCCTCCTCCAGGTATTTGGAGCCACATTGGCGCCAGAAAGTGAGATAGGCTTGGGCTCTCCATGTATTTCTGAGCTATGCCAACATGAGTGTGTGGGGTGGGGAGCTCATCCACCTCTAGGCATGGCCTCACCCTTCTTTTCACAGAACAACAGTGGAGGATCTGGGGCTTATTTAAGCAAATAGAAGTTTGGAAAACACATAAAAGAATAGCCTCAAGTCAAGTGGAAAGATTTCAGAAGAAAAGCCAATCTTAGATTCTGGCACTAGGGAGAGAGCTCTTGTGTCGTCGGCCAGGAATTGCCATGCTGGTCCTTTGCCAAGCTGTCTGAGGTGGGGCATTTCTCAAGAGAAGGCATCAGCCCAAGTCAGACCAGTGAGCCATCGGCTGATGGCCGACTGTCAGGCCATTGTCAAGCTGCCCCCTCCACTTCCAGGTGAGAGCTTGTAATTGTAGATGCCGGTGACTGAACCAGGATCTTCTACATGGAAAACATGTGCTTGCCATAGCTTCGTGGCTACAGTATCGCATGGCCACCTCCCCCAAGCACTTCTAGGGGAGTATTTAGGACCCACGCTGTAGCTGCTTCGCAGATGATCATCCGCTCTCTCAGAATGCATGTACAAATGGTCATTTGTGGCCTCAGTTCATGTGGGTAAATCCAGCACTGCCACCCACTCGACATCCAGAAAAGTGGTGGTATGTGCGATAACCATATGAGAGGTGAGATTGGTTAATGGCTAAGAGCACAATCCTACTTGTTAGTCCTGGTGTAAGTCCCTTACAGTAGCCCAGGAATGTCACAAATGTGCCATTTTTACACCTCCTTGAGAGCAGGCTAGACTGGCATGAAGACCTTTTACCAGCCTGCCTGCACTGGATCTGGCCCCAGACCCAGGAGGTTTGCCCTGGCTGAGGGAGGCCTGCATAGGGGGAGGGCAGAATGGGGGTGTTGTGGGGCGGGGGAAGGCAGGAACTGGCCTGGGCAACCTAGGCTATATCATAACCACCCTCTAGAGCAGCCCTCATTACACCAGACTAATCGGACTTGCACCAGAGATTTCGCTGGCACAGATCTGAGTAGCCCCATTGCGGTGGCTGCTGTGCTACCTGGGGTGAGAGGAAATAATTCCCCTTACTCTGAGTTACGCTACAGTCACCTCCTACCTTGTGCTAGATACAGGGCCGGCCGGCCTGCCTGTTCCAGCACAGGGTAGGATTGGGCTGCCTGAGACTGAGCTGCAAATCAGAACACAGCCTCTGCCTTGAACCAACTAGGTAGACAAGCGGCGAACAGGAGCAGAAAAGCCCTGGTGATTGGGCCTCCTTCCTTCTGCCCCAAGCTTAGAACCAACTGCTCAATCAATGCTGGCAGCACAAAGATAAATGGCACTCAGAAAGACAAGGTCTTCAGCAGCCTCCCTCCCAGTTATGGGGAGGATCCTACATGTTTTACCACCAACACTACCCCATTTCGTTTCTAATTGTTAAAGTATTTTTATCATTTGAAACAGCTGCCCCTAGAACAATGGTTCCCAAACTGTGGGTTGGTCGTGAGCCAATTTCAGGTGGCTCGCTAAGCAACTAGGACAGCCATATTGAAAATATGGGCAGATAGAACACTGGAAAGAGGGATGGCTGTGTGGTTGATTTGCTTGTGGGCGCAATCCGACCCAGTGCTGGAATGGCAAGGCCGGATGGCCAGCACCATATCCAAGCCTGGGTGGGGGAAGGCTGGAGCCTCCCGCGGTAAGGGAGCGTGCACTCCCTTACAGTAGGGGAGGCTCCAGCCTCCCCTATGTGCTCCTCGAATCTGCACCCGCTAAAGGGCGAGTGCAGATCAGGCGAGACCGTGCAACCCAAATCAGGGCCACGCGGCCACTTGACTGGGCCTAGGATTTGGCCTTGGCTGAATCCGTGGTCCGCCCATGTCCCGCCCACATTCCACCCTCCACCCGCCAATACCCGAGGCGCGCTGTCATGCTGCCTCCTTTGCGCCGGCCGGCTTTGGCTGATGCAAGGAAGGCGCTGCACAGGTGCTACAGGGCCAGTGCTGCCACCAGTGCCTGTCCTGTGGCCTACCCCCACATCAGTGCTAAGTGCGCAGCATCAGCGCAACTCCGTTGTGCCAATGCTGCACAAACAGTAGGATTGCGCTGCCCGTCCAGGTTGTAAATAGGCCTTTTTCTTTCTGATTCACTTTGCTATTGGAAAATGACTGACAAACAACCCAACTGATTGCTGCATTCTCAGGATAGCAGCAGGCTCTAGCATCACAATGATGGCACTTCCAGTCATGGCATCACTTCCAGTGGGTCCCGAACAGACTGTCATTCTAAAAAGTGGGTCCTGGTGCTAAAATGTTTGAGAACCACTGCTCTGGAATATAAAGGGGAAGGAAAGTGAAAATCTTAAGGTGGCTCATCTTGAAGAGAATGTTGTGAAAATAAATGAGGTTTGCTTCTCAATAACTGTCTAGGACTGCAATGCACGAAGGTATGGTTTATTTTGTTGCAATGTATGCCAAGTAGGGATTGTTTAGAGGAGGTGACTAGGACTGAACAATGACATTTTCTTCAGGAATTGCCAGAGCCTTTACAGCATTGCCTCTATGACACAATTAAGTTGAAATAAAATATACAATATGCCCGCCCCCAAAAGGCAAAAAAGTATCCGATTAATAGATACCCTGGAAAAAAAAAACCAGACCACATAATATACAACACAAAATGGATGGATGCTTTTGTTAAGGTGCTTACATAATGGACTTTATGGAATGTTGCAACATATACATAAATGCAGAGTATCATTTTACATTTATATATGTATACTTAAAATGATAAATGGATTCGAGATGGATGAAAATCTTTATAATTTCTAATCCATAAAATGAATTTTAAAATATTTAATATAAAACATCTACCAAAAATAAATGATCAGGTTTTATTATTATTATTTACATAATATAGAAAATATTTCCAGTTCTTTTTCGAAGCGTTATTCTTTGTTGTCCACTTTGTACATCTCAGTAAGATGCCATGTGCACCAAGGAGCGTTTAAACAACTGCGCATAGTGGGAGAGTTCTGTCACTCGATTCACCATTTCTTGCAAGGATGCGGTGCAGGGATAATTCAAGGCAGCCATCTTGGTGGCCATAACGATGCTTTTAAGCAATTCGCAAAGCTGGTTGCTGGAGTTCATAACACGGTTGCGTACTTCCTGAGCAGTCAACTGCCTAGTCAAGGTGTCCCCGATGAACACCAGTTTGTGAGCGCTTAAGATGACAAACTTGCTGTGAGCAACAAAGATCCTCGGTGGCTGTGCAGCGCTAATGCAGCTGAAGAAGGCATCAATGGCATTCAACAGGGAAATGAAGTGGGTCTCACACTGGTCCGAATAGAACAGAAGCAGTTGTCTCTCTTGGGAGGCTATCAGGCTGTTCACAGAGTGAAGGCCTTGAGGTGGCTTCCATTTTGAGATGTCATTTTCCACTGGCTTTGTGATCTCTTGTTCGAGCCACTGGAACTGATTGAGCTGAAAGACAAATATGAGAGTCATTAATTTGTACTATCAATGTGTGACAAGGCCTTTGAGCAGATAGTTGAGGGCTGAGCTGCAAGTTCTCAGGAGAACTTTTTGCTTGCATTTTTGAGGATGGGGGTGGAGAATTGCCTTCTCTTTTCTGCTGGCTTGCCACGTTTTGCAACCTCTACCAGGTTTGTGGTAGTTCTCCTAGCAGCTGCTATTTTTCCCTTAGAATGCCCCCTAGGAAAAACATTGTGTGGTGCTGGTGTAGCATCTTCACACAAAGCATTCTGGGGAAAATGGCAACAGCCTGTTTGTGGCCACCAGAAGGATCACCCACCACTTCTTCCTTTGCTTCGTGGGTGGGCAGGTGTGGTTTGCGTAGCCCCCCCCCCCCCCCGACACACAAGTCTGATGCATTTTCTAATCCCATGCTTGAGGTGACGGTTTCACCCTCCCTCATGAGCTGGTTGGTCATAAAAAAAATTTCTAAATTATATTTTTTCGAAAGTTAAAAGAGGTACAAATCTCAAAATGGTGCTGGCTGAATAAGGTCCAATCCAAAGCGTACCTTCTTGGGAGTAAGTCCCACTGAACACAGTGGGCCTTCATTCCAAATAAATATGCATCAGACTTCACTGTGACAATGTGTGACACATTTTGACAACATGCCTAGGTTAAAACCTCCATCCATTTTCCAATTGTGTTCTTTCTGGGCTGTGGTTCTCCAAAGAGACACACTGAGCATTTTTGTCAGTCCAAACTAGCGCTGAATGGAGAAAACGTTGTTTGCTACTTTGGTTTTCCTGCCATTTTTGGTACTGCCCCTTTGGCTCTCACCTGATGATGTTCCAGCTGCATCTTGTTCTGCTTAATTATATTTTCTTTTTCTAGAAGCTCCTTCTGTTGCCTTTCAAACTCTTCTTTCCCCTGATTGGATAACATTTAAGAAACAAAAACAAGTCACGTCACACAAATGTGTGTCTGGAGGTAACAACCAACCAATAAATTGGCCTTTACACAGCAGGCATTTCATTATGTTCTGACTCTGGTTTTATTACTGATGAGTGCAAACTATGTGAGAACACCGAGTTCACAGTCTGAAATGATCCCAATAAAGGCAACTGCATAACAAGCCTTAAGTCACCAATAAGCAAAACAGGGACGAAGAGGGAAAGAGAACCATCTCATCAAGGGATCTAGCCTCCCTTCCTCTTCCCATTGAGCAAGTCAGCAAGAGATGGGGACAGGGAGAGGAGCTTGTGTCTGCTAGGTCCTGCTCTAGGGCAGGGGCCTCCAAACTACGGTCCGCGGGCTGGACCTGGCGTTTGGGGAAAGCCTTCCCTGTTGTGAGTGGTGCAGATTGTTCTGTGGTGCTGCCAATTCAATCAGCTGGAAGGGACACTCTGGGCATTCGCATCTATGCCCATGTATCCCAGAAGGCTGTGCGGCAGGACGCCAGGCATGCTCAGTGGAAAATGGAGCAGCAGCGAGATGGAACGATCCACGTCGCTTCTGATGGGGAAAGCTTTCCCCATACACAGCGGTCCACTGTTTGGACCGCTGCTCTAGGGAACTGTAATCCAAAAGGGGTGTGCGTGTTCCTGTTGCTGGATTTCTGTCTTCCCCTGAAGCAGCTATGAGGAACAGTTCGGAGGATGAGGAAAGGGCAGCGATTACCACTGTTCTTCCTAAGGTGAGTAGCAGTGCTCAATACAGCCAAGCTTCATGCAGCTCAAAGTTCAGCTACCTGGAAGTTCGGCAATTACATCATTGCCAAATGTCTGGAGGCCCTGCCCCGCCGCCCCGCAGCCACGGAAGGGCTCTGTGCAGCAGTTGGATGTCACTTACAGTGAATGCTAGTGACTACCATCGACGGTAGGAAATGAGGAGACACGATAGAGCTTCATATAATTATAAATTGTGTGAAGAGAACAGATTTGAGCACTGCTTCCCAGTGAGTCAGATTTGAGCACTGCTTCCCATTTGAGCTATGGGAGCCTGTGACACCCCTGCCCACTGCAAACTCAGTGTGTGGCTCCCAGAAGTGATGGCGATGACATCATCACGTTACTTCCGGGTGTGGAGATCGCAATGCGATGTTCAAAGGATGGTAAGTGGCTCAGGGCGTATGGGAGGGCCT
Organism: Lerista edwardsae; assembly: GCA_029204185.1. Lineage (NCBI taxonomy): Eukaryota > Metazoa > Chordata > Lepidosauria > Squamata > Scincidae > Lerista > Lerista edwardsae. The sequence continues at coordinate 14,109,377 of JAJKFI010000019.1, read as the reverse complement.
TGCCAAGCATGCGAAAACCGCATCCTAGAGATTAGTCGGCTGAGCTGAGCCTCTTACCACCTTTTGCAGCACTGCGTTAGTGGTTTTGCAGTCAACCAGCAGGTAGCCCATGACAGACTGTGGAATGCCTCGATGCTGCAATGCCCCAGAGAGTTGCGAGGCACAGTTTGGGAACCCCTATATTAGAGGGAAGATTTACCTCCTCCTTCATAGTATCAGAATTTGGGCGTTACTCAAATAATTCTTTCGGTAGAAGGTTTAGGTCTGCAAAAGGAAGCACAGCTTGACACAATGCATAACTAGCTGATGCAATTCACTACTAGAAGATGCCATTAGCTTAGGTGACTTCAAAAGACGGTTAGACAAATTCATAGAGGTCTATGAGTGGTTCTTAGCCATGAAAGCTCATCAGAACACCCCTGTATAGAAGTAGCAGCCTCTCTGAAGGCCAGATGCTGGGGACAAATGACAGGGGGAGGGCTGTTGCCTTCATGCCCTGTTTGTCAGCTTCCCAGAGCCACTGCTGAGCATGTTTCATGCTGGATTTGGTTGCTCCAGCACAGCAAGGATGCAGAAGCTCACCTGCAAGTGCACGTAATCGTAATCATCCATCCAGCTCTTTTCCGAGCCATCGCTGACGTTGCATTGGCAATGCTGGTCTTTGGAAAGCAGAGGTGGCAAAGAAGTGCAAAGATCCTGGCTTTTGTCTCCATGGTGCAGCGTCTGGGCCTGAGGGCTGTCATACACGCACTCTGGAGCAGGCATAATGCTCTCTGGTGCACTCTTCACGAGCGAGTTGCAAGGTGCTTGCCTGAAAAGCACCTCCGCATTGACACTGATGCTGGTAGTCAGTTGTTTAGCATCGTCTGGGATTGTCCTCGCCACCATCACAAATCGATCCAGGTCATTGCATTTGTTCTGGGGCTTGTTAACAGCCAGGACATTCAAGGACCAGCTGCAGCTGCTGAGGTCCTGACTCGTCTGGGTTAAAATCTGATGCGAGTCCTCCAGCCTCTGCAGCTCTCTCCTCATTTTGTTGTAGAGACTGAGCTCGGAGAGGAAGGAAGCGTTGATCGTGGCTCCCTTGGCAAAATGAAGGTAGTCAACCAGCGACTGCTCCACCTTGTCAACAGCCGTGTGGATCTCGTTGATGTGCTTCTCCATGTACTCATAAGACCTCCACTCAGGGCTGACAAAGGCCATGAGGCCGGAGACAGAGGTGTCCACTGTGTTCTGATGCCAGTAAAGTCTCTCTATGGCTGTGTCGGGATCCAGCACTAGTCTTTTGTCCTGCGAAGGAGAGGCTGAAATAGAAGATTCCTTTGATGTTGTGGAAGATGTTGACATGTTACTCCTGGTACTCCCTGTGCTGGAGAACGACAACCTGTTCATCCCATCGGTCACATCCTGCAACCTTTTTGAGTCCTGTGTGACCTGTGGAGGCACATCATATACACCCTCTTTTCCTTCAGGATTTAGACTGTCACTGAATCCTAAGTGCTGTCCAGGGAATGGGACTCCTCGGGGAGTGTCATAGACATCTGTCTGTGGAGCAGTTTGCTGCCCAACAAACTGAGTTTGATGGCTTACTGGGACATCGTACAAGCCTTGGTGGTGTGATGCTGGATCAGAAGCAGAAGATGGGCTGCAAAGACATTTCTGGCCAGCTTCTTTTGCAGCTGCTTTGACCGTAGGAGGAGGAACATCGTACACACCTTCCAGTCTAGGTTCATACTTTATGCACGGAGCCAAGTCAGGCAAGCGTTCCCTGGGATCCGTCTCTTCCCTGTAAGCGGAAGGGGGAATCGCATAGATCTGGAAGATAAAATGCAAAGCAATGAGCCACTAACAGGTAGTGTCTCCATAAAGTGGGACCTGTAGTTCAAAGTTGTTTATTACTGAAAGCAACTAGAATTCACCCAGATGAGTGTTCTATTTACACAAAGGGCAAATTCATACATGATTATTGTGATGTGATCTCTGAGTAACTGTGGTCATGTTCCATGTCACACCAGTAATATCTACATACAAAAATCTAGTGGGCTGGTTGTATGACATGGTCATTTTCTAATTCCCATTGAAAACTGGTGCTGGCATGGTGTATATATATATATATAATCCATCTGTTCCACATGGTTCCTCCAACGTCAAAGTTAAACGATGCATCATAACTCCTGACTACATGGAAGCTAAGTTCCTTGAGATGTGGTGTTGTCAAGGCCTAACACAACACACAAAGCGTTGCTTCTAGCTTGGCAGACATCTTATGCAAGATGACAGCACAAAAGCATCATCTTCTTCATGCAAAGATGGATGCATGCCAGTGGTGGCCTTCATTTGTGTTACCCTTTCTCCATCTCCTGTAGATACACAATAGCATCATGGGTTGGAGAAGTGGAGGCTCTGGCTTCTGAACACATTGGCCAGAGAAAGACCAACTTTCAGTTTGAAGAGGCTGATCATGGCATGGGAAGGGGCCACAGCTCAATGGAAAAATATATTATTTTGCATGCAGAAGGTCCTACATTCAATCCCAGGTAGGAATGGGAAAGATTGCAGGAATGGGAAAGATTCTTACCCCCGAACCTTGGAAAGTCGCTGCCAGTCATTGTAGATCAGGGGTTCCCAACCTGGGGGCCGTGACCCCCCAGGACAGGTGCCCATGTTTGCTTTTGGGACACTACTCCCTTAAGGAGAATAGCGACACAACTGGGGACCCGTAAGTGCCATTAGTACAGCACCTCTGGGTTTCACTGTGATAGCCACTGAACACAGGTACATTAAAAAGGATTTTTTTTTTTTACTGACATTTGGCGATGGCAGTGAAACCTGCAAATGCCATACCAACAGCACTCAAGGGTCTCAGGTTGGGTCACTATCCTCCATAAGGGGGTAAAGCTCAACCTGTGTTGTAGATAGATAGCCCAATAGTGCAAAATTTCATTGGTTCATCTGCTTCAATGAACAACTTGTGAACCTAGTTTATACTAGTACAAGTTGATATTAGGAATACCTTGTCCTGAGGGTCAAGTCTGTTACGTGGGAGGTTTGCTGCAGCGACAAACTCTAAAGCTCTTTGGCTGTTGACTGCATCCCCCAAAGCCACTGCACCCACTGGAAGGCAATTCAGGAATGGGCAAGTCAGGCACAAGGTGCAGCACAAGGTGGCCCAATGCAAAACCCTCCTCCTCCTGCTGTAAAACCGACATTAGGCCTTGCGCGCCTGCAGCCAGGTTGCTGAGAAACTACAGTTTACGGAGGGTTAATGAAGCACATTGATGAACTCCACTCAGGTGAAGCAGACAGACACAATCAGTCTATCGCCTGCTTGTAGTTTTTAGGTCTAATTACAAGAATATCTTCCATAGGGCTAGTAATTATGCTCCAAGGTTTATCTTTATAACAGTTTTTTTTTTAAATAAATGAGCTACAAGCTTGAGGGGAATGTTTGAAGGGCTAGAGTTCAAAGCACTGCCTACTCTTTCCCCCGCCTGCTTTTTTTTTTTTTTTAGTGCAAAATGTACTTTTTGTTTAAACATGCCTTCGATCCAGCATGAAATTACATGTTTGCTCGAAATGGAACAGCAAGACACCTACCCCTTTGGCAGGCGGAACATCGTACACCCCTTGAGATTTTGCTTCACTCATTTGTGCTGCTTGTGCGGGACCTTTCAACGATGCAGGAGGGACATCGTATATCTAGGGAGAGAAATACTATGTTACACAAAATAGAAGCATCACGGTCATTGCCAATTCAAAATAATCTCTCTTCCCTCTGCCTCCTTTCCTTGGCTATTGGCATGTAGGCCCTTGGTTATTTCTGTTACTAACAGGATGAGGTTTGGGGTTTTACTTCTGTTGCTTAGCTTTTTAAAACACAAATGCATGCACACACAATGAGAGGTTGCCAGACCACTGTCATGCTTTCCTAACAAAGACGTATAGGCCCGGACCTCGTATTCCTCTATTTTCATTCCTCTAATGCAATGTTTCTCAAACTGTGGGTTGGGACCCACTAGGTGGGTCACGAGCCAATTTCGGATGGGCCACATAGCACCTGGGGCAGCCATCATTGAAAATACGGAAAGAGGAGATGCTGGAGAGGGCTGTGTTGTTGTTTTGCTTGTGTCAAGGTTGTAAATCGGCTTTTTTCCTTTCTGATTTTCTTTGCTATTGGAAAATGGCTCAGAAATAACCCAACTGATTGCTGCATTCTCAGGAAAGCAGCAGGCTCTGGCCTCCCAATGACGGCACTTCCAGCCATGACATCACTTCTGGTGGGTCCCAGACAGATTGTCATTCTAAAAAGTGGGTCCTGGTGCTAAAAACCACTGTTCTAATGTTTTGAGTTATTTGGAACAGAGATCAAGTCAGTGGTGGGCAATGAGATTTTATGTGCAGAAGACATCTCAGGACCATGCATTTGGGGGTGTTGGAGGTAAACATAAGAAATGCCCTGCTGGACTGCACCAGCATCCATCTAGACTAGCATTCTGTCTCCAATAAGATTTTGAAACCCAGACCTCTTTTCCCAAAACTCATCAGCACTTCTTAGCCTGATTTTAGTGAAAAGATGTGTATTTTTGTTAGGAGGTCAGCCATTTAACATCTGAGCACACTGAGTGGTTCAGGTGTGGTTGGTATCAGTCCACCATCATTGAAGACAAATGCAACACATCTCTGCAATGGCCCTAATCACTTCAGCAAGCCTTTCACACCTTTGTGGTCCCTGAGTGGTTTTCCTGCTTCTGATGTGTTTAAACAAATGTATCAGAAGCAGGTCACAGAAAGGTTGCTTTGCAGACCCATTTGCTTACCACTGCACCAGCACCTCTCCAGCCTTTGTGCTTTTAGCAAAATGTTCCCCAGTTAACTAAGGTGCAATTGTAATGTTGCCCTTTGGACCTGCAATCCCTCAGAGATTTTCTATGGACCGTACAACAGAACTGTGTCACTTTGGAATACCCCCTAAGGGCCATGCCACATATTACAAAGAGGCAAACCCACGTTTCCCATTGTATGCATTCAACAGAGGGCTGCAGCCAATACTGGCTCTCTGATGAGGGCCCCTGTATGAAGCATATATTTGTTACCTTTTTCACACTATTAGGTATAGACTTAAAAGTCATCCTAGATTTATACTAAAAAAATGCACCACATGACGTACCACTTAGATAGCATAGATGCAATGAGAGATTCAAACCCTTCTCAACTATAGCACCAACTCACTGATAGTGACGTCTGGGTAAGTTTGGCCCCAGCTGCACAAAACCTAAGACAGGGTTAGTCCTGATAGGCTTTGTTTTTCTGTAGTCAATTTAAGTCCCGTCCCCCCCCCCCCCAAAAAAAAATTCCATTGCTATTTCCTCTGGCAAAAACTCCCATTCATACCAACAGGAGCTTTTTTTTTTTCCTAAGAAAGCAGCAGCCAGTATTGCGATTCCCCAGAGACCCCAAGGTAGGGTTAAATCTGCCCTGCTCCCCACTACAGTCATGATCCATGGAGGTCCCTGACCTGGCTACAACTGACTAAAAAACAAACAAAAACAAAGCTTGTCAGGGTTAATAAGCCTTTAAACATTGTGTGTCATTTGGGCCCTTGGCTGAAACTACCTCTTGGGCCTTGTCATGAGGGTGAAATGAGAACAGGCTATATTTCACCCAAAAGGATCTCTTGCACTTAGCCTGACCGAGTGCACCAAAGAAATCTAAACAAAGGGACTCCATCTGACCCAGGGCTTGATCCTACCAAGACACTTCTGTTGACACTTGTGATTTATCTCAGAGTGGCAGCCTCCCCGCCCCAGCTCCACTGAACACAGCTGCTGATGGTAATTGATGCCTAATCCCTAACCATTTTCATGAGGTGTGAATTAACTGCCCCACCCCACTATCATCCTCACTCTGTTCCACTGAGATCAGCACATATGCACTCCCTTTCCAGTCCCCTGGCTCCTAGTATAGATCTGTACAGAAGGGTTGGTTAGGTATTTTGCTTTTGGGGGTGGAGTGGGGTGGGGGGAGGAAAGGTTGTGGGTTGCTACGTTTTTTTGCAGCTCTTAGTGGAACAAAAGCTTCAAGAATGTCAGATGGCACATTATGGAGTTCAGGACTGATGCAGAAGTCTGATGCTGTGAACCTCTTAGCCAATGAGAAGCTGAAGACCAGCTCCTCCTGGTCGTGAAGGCCTGCATCATGCATTTCATAAATTAACATGTAGGTGCCTGTGTATTTTATGTATCCCTGTTATGTGCAGGAGCCACATGCTTGTCTTCCCCCTCTCCCATAAAAAATGCGAATATGGCATACAAATGCCGTGGGCCAACTGCAGCAGCCCTTGGCATGTGCCAAAAGGGAAAAGTAAGACTTTCACTCATGCACAGAGAACATGAAGTACATGCATGGCCCTGTCATACAGGCTGCCTGCTACCTGGAGTAGTTTAATTCAGGCAGTTTAATTCAAAAGGTACCTGAAATGCTAGAAGCCATGCAGAAGACTACATGCTACCTCCAATATGCTATCTGTGCAAACACAGGACATTTTCCGGAACCCTCTGTGATGTCACAGGGAGTTCTGAGATGCACTCTCATTTTGTTCCAGGACTCCCTCACAATATCCCTGCTCAGGGTGACAAAAACTCCTATGCCGGCCCTTCATATAAATCCTGTTCTAGCCAGAATATATGTGAGTCTAGCTGGCTTTGGACCATAAACATTGTAGGGACTCTTTTTACTTTAAGGAGAAAACTTTTTAAATGAGTAATAGAATCGGGGAGGGGAGAACAGGGAGAAGATATCAAGAGGCATAATGTTTTATGCCTTCAGGTAGTCTAGATGACCAGACGTAGATTTTATATTTTTGAGCCTTTCACCATCTGGTGAATTTTTTTACAGCAAACGAAAGAGTAGAAAGGGCCATCCCGTCAAACTGAAAAACGCACACATACACCATATTTTCAATTTGGAATGAGAGAACCTGATCTACACTTAGAAAACAGATAAAATGTCAAGACCTCTTGTGTAGATTAATTTCGGTGCCGTTGACAGGTTTATGAGTACATACCCCTTGGAGAGGACGAACTGGTGGGATATCGTAGGTATCCTTCTGGTATTTAGCAGGGAACTCGTAAACATAACCTTGTCCTGACCTGATTGGAGTTACTACCTATGGGTTAAAAGAGAAAGACAGGAAAACATAAATACCAAGGCACTCTGCCAGTCTCAGTCTCAGCATGTTAGGAGTCTCGCTGCAAGAATTTATTTTACTGATTTATGCACTTTGTCAGTTCGCTAGTGAAAAACCCAAACAAGCATAATTTTTGGTAGTAAAAATATGATTCCCAAATTAGTTGACAAAATTCATCTTTTTTAATGAGAAGCCATTTTGCTATTTTCTCTAACCATTATTATTTACATTTCTATCTGGAGGAATTGCTCAGGGCAGCATACAAGACTCTTCTCACAATAACTCTGTGAAGGCGCAGAGAGAGTGACTAGCCTTAAGTAAGCTTCCTGGTTGAATGGGGATCTGAACTTGGGTATCCCCATTTTTAATGCAACACTCTAACCACTATGAAACACTGTCTCTCAGAATATTGGGAGCGCAATCCTAAACTGGAGTTAGGCTGGCATAAACTAAGCCAGAAAAGTTTGGCCAGCACAAGGGACACCGTAAAGTGTGTTTAGTGTGTTCGGAGTCAGGGAGGATGGTGCACGCCTGTGTGCTGGCCTCTCTGACTCCAAAAGTGGTCCAAACATACTTTACGTCGGCCTAACTCAGTTTAGGATTGCACCCTAAATCTTCATGTCTATATTAGTGATGGGATCAGATGAACCCACTTGGCACATCTGACCCTGCAGTTCACACATGCTCATTACATGGATTTTATCCAGCACTGATATATAAGGCCAGATTCAAGACAAGGTCTTAGACCCAGTGTTTGAATGGGATGTTCATTTTTTGCGATTTTCAATTATTGGTTGCTTCATACATTCAGTAACTTAAATATATACCTAAAAAGCAGTGTATGAAGCAGAAAAGGTATACTAGAAAAGGTATACAGAGAAGGTATACATCCAGGTATACTAATCAGAAAGCCAAAATTGATTACAGCTCCCTATCAAGAGTGCACTCCGAGGAAACCCAATACAGCATTAACACAGGATTTATTGTATTATATAGAATTGCACATAACCATGTGAGTTATTTTGTATGTAAGTGGATTTAGCAAGGGCACACGCATATGCACACACGCAGGGGAGGCTTCAGTAGCAGTGGGACCCAATGTGAGGCGTTCCCGCAGGGCCCCCACCCTCCCTGTGGGGCTCACCAAGAAGAGTATTTGTGGTGCCATGTGCGGCACCTGGAAATAATTGGTGATGACATTGCCACCAACTGCTTCCAGGAGGCCCATTTTGGGCTATTCAGAGGCAGGGGCAGGTGGGAGGGCCCAAGGTAAAGCTATTCTGCTCCCCCCATTGACACACTGCAATACTTATAACCCACAGAGATCCCAGCTACAGCAACAGACGATAAGCTCACTGTGCTGGTGTGGGGGCCCCCAAAGTGCGGGGCCCAATGTGACGACATTGGTCACACTGGCTCAAGGCCAGCCCTGCATACACATTTCAAAGTCACAAAGAGCAATGTTAAGTGCAACAAGCTGTCTCAGCCTTCTTCCTTGAGTACATAAATGGTTTTGGAAAAGTGTTTTTCCTAAGACTGACAAATGTGCAAACATTCCATGCTAGATCTTTCAGTAACAAGTTTATTATTAGCCTGTGAGTACTAAGCATGCTAGTAGCAGAAATGCTTTGGAACTAAATAACTTTTTTAAAAACGCACTTTCCTAGCAATTCCCCACCGACTCTTAATTTGCAACGATTCTGCTTTACATAAGTTACAAGTCCCTATGGCATTACCAACTATCCTTCAGGAGAACAGATATGGCAAATTAGAAACAAAAGCGTCTTCCCCAGGCAGCCTTAAACTTTAATCCTTTCTCTAATGTAAGAACTTCGGCGTCAGACTGCTTCCATGAGTTATGGAGAAAACGCTCAATCATGGCTATGCTGAAATGTGCTACTCTGGAACTTGGCCAAAGGAACCAGAAACCTTTATTATACAGAGTCTCGGCATATAAACCACATTCATACATGGAGGAGATACGTTTAGCAAAATTTAGTCTTGGCTTCCCCCTTTATTGACTATTTCTGCACTGTAATACAGGAGGAGGAAGGGGGCAATGAAGCTTCTACTTTACATGAGCTGCCTATTTCCCCCGCCTCTTTTTTCCTATGTGGATCATTGAGCACATAGTTTTCCCTCCACAGACAGATCTGAGGATTTATTTATGTTTTATTTCAAATTGTAGAAAAACAAACATATGACTCACTAAATTCTGCTAAGTATTCTGATACATAATAGTTATTTGTGATTTCAACCCTGCCCCCATTTATTTAAGAGCCGACACTTTTTCAGTCAAAAAGATTTCCAAAGTGGCTTACAAGAAAAGAAAGAAAACAGTAACTATAAAATACAGGGCGCAATCCTAGCCAACTTTCAAGCACTGGAGTAAGGGCAATGAGGCTCCGAGGTCAGGGAACAAACATTCCCTTACCTTGAGGAGGCCTCCATGACTACTACTCCACTGCGGGATGCAGCACATGCCCCATTGGCACAGCTATGTCAGACCTGGAAAGTTGGTTAGAATTTGCGCCACAGCTAACACTGTAAATTAATAGGAAGTCCACGATTTGCCATTCACATGGCTCTGACTGCAGCAACTGCCGGAAGACCTTGGGCCTGCAGCCCGAGTTGGTCAACTTTGCAAAAGACAAATTTGTATGGTTGGTTTGTGCATTTTTCCTTGAGTACCTGGTTTGTCAAGGTAAGTAGAGGAAAGCCAGCTGATTCACCTCCATTTTTCAGGAAAGCCACATAACAGCCAGGACTACCTAACTCCCTGCATGGTGATGCAGTGGCACCAACGCAACATCTGCTGTATCCTGCAGAGGAGCTTAAGCATGTTGAGGCATCCTTGGGGTAAGGGAACATTTGTTTCCTTGCTCCAGGGTAAGCCCCAGCAGCTGCTATAGGTAAACTCAGACCTGTGCCAGCAATATCGCTAGCTGAATTCCGCTCTGATCTTTGAAGGTGGATCAGGTCCAGGAAGCGGGTTAGGATTCCTGGCTTTGATCGACCCTTCCTGGACTTGATCCACCCTCCATCATGTCCCATCTTTGCCCTGCACAGCCGTACCTGCAACAGGTGGGGGGGGGACTCCCTGCATCAACAGAGCACAGATTTGGTTGCTTGCTGCTTGTGGTAGCAGTCAGGCCACGCTCACTGACATAGTTGCGTTTGCAAATGACATAAAGAACGTTCTGCCTGCATAAAGCGCCTGTAGGACTGGGGCATAATTTAGGCATGCATAATACAAGTTTTGATCTCTTTCCTTTGAGCCACAGTCTCTGTGCCGTATCACACACTGCTTTTGAAAGGCAGGGCACATGGCATGGGGAACGGCTATTTGATAAACACAAGCCCAAAGTCTTATTAGGGATGTAGGACTAATTGCAAGGTTCTTTGGATCCCCCCCCTTCTATGCTAGTCATGACTAAAGCAGCTTTGTGCTGGCAATTTTTTTTGGCAAGTAGGAGCTAAGAAGCTCCATAACATGTTGTGGCGAGAGGGAAGCTTGCCCTCCCCTGCCAGAGCAGTGCAATGACTCCTGAGCCGCTTAGCTAGAGGCACAGCTGCTGAGCTAGTGTAACTTCTTAGTGCTTATGTAAGGGGATGAGTTGTCTTCTTCTGCAGAAAAATGGCCATTTGCTATACACCATAAATATACCTCTGATGGACCCAATGCACTTTGAATCAAGTCATATGACATGCTTAGCACAAACATCTTATAATATAGGATAAGGCCATCAATTCACTGCATCCATCAGAGGTATGTTTATACTGCATTCAAAGCCACAATGCCATCAATTTAGTGTGCAAGCAATAATTTTTGTGTATAAATATAACCTTATCCATGCTGCATTTAAAGCAAGGGAACTTCCATTTGGAAGCTGGCTGGGAAATGTGATGCCTATTTTTATGGCAGGAGTGCATATGAAATGTGATGTGGCCACAACTATAGCCCTTGTGCTAACCCTTTTACAATCATGAGGATTTCAAATAAAATCAGGACCCTGAGTGAAAGTTGACCCAAAGACTCAGCCCAGAATCCAAAGCACGTCACACGAACACGGGTACGTTGCAGTTATTTTTCTTTAACAGGAACTCCTTCCCTTCCCATATTGCACGGCAAGTGGCTTTTGAAACAGACAGGAGGTTCAAAAGAAACTTGTGATCGTTGATGGGTACCTGCTTTATACATCGTTCTGGAGTGAGTTTGTGGCCACTGTTCCCCCGAAGCTACACAGCATAAAACCTGGCTACCCAGAAATCGACAACTACGTGCAATGTCATTGCCAAAGGTCTGGAGGCCCCATCCCACCACTACCAGCCACAGAAGGGCTCAGCACAGTGGTGGGGATTCTATTAACACTGGTAATAGTTCTGTGGCCAAGCATTTGCTTTGCATACAGAAGGTCCCAGGTTCAATCCCTGGCATCTCCCAGTACTGCTGGAAAAGAAGCTTCCCTGAAACCCTAGAGGGCCCCCATCGGTCAGTGCAGACCCCACTGAGCTACATGGATCAATGGACACACAGTAGAAGCAAGCTTCAGAATGCTAGACAAAAACTCCAGGGCGCACACAAACCCTGTTGCATATTCAGGCTCAACAGGCTCTTTCAGTCCCTGTCTAGAGGGGGGCAAAGAATTTGTCTGCCTGCTTGAAATCAACTGGAGCTAGAATCACATAGTATTACTGCAAATGACCCACATGACAGCAACAGGCCGATGGGGCACGAGCTGCACCCTGCAGTGGGGGACATTGTAGTCACAGAGGCTTCCTGCATTGCCACTGGGAGGTTGGTTAGGATTGGGCTGGATATTTGACCCTGGTTGCTTTCCGAATCGAGAAGTTGTTCAGGCACTAAATATAATTGTCATACCTTGTGGGTACGAAGATCGTTTCTAATTTATGTGTTTTTAGACATTTGCTTATCATTCTTCCCACATTTTTACCATCATATTTCTGAAGTTACTCACAGTTTTTTTTTAAAGTTACTCATAATTGTGACATATCACCTAATGACTCTTGCAAGGTATGGATTATGAACAGACTAACCGTTGCTGTCTCTAAAGTTAACAGAAGGACGCATCCAAAGCCCCAATCAGACTAGTTCATTGTTTCTTAAGAGAAAGAAGCATCAGGTTGAACTTCCTTTCTTTATACTCCTTTTATAACCTTTGGATAGGTATAAAAAAAACCCTATCCAGCATCCAAAACTGCAGCTGGAAGCAGTACAGTGAAAAACAACAGACACACAATCTTGGGCTCCTCACTGTCAAGAGACTCTGGGGCTTGAACTGAGAACTTCAGCATTTGAAGCTGGAAGACAGTCTATGGAGTTAGGCTGGGGTGTACGTGACTGGCTTAACAACCCCTTTAGGCATGCAAGAGAACAGGAATGTGCAATATCAATCCCTGGATTGGCAGGCACTATGAAGCCTTTGGACTGGCTAAGCTTGGTATAAATAAGAGGAGCCTGGCCGCCTGATCTTGCTGGGACAACTAAGTAGTGTCTTCTGCCTGCTGCGTGACAGGCTCTCGCGCTCACTTCATGCCTTCAATTCCAGCTACTAACTTCAGGGACCTTCAGGTCTAGCTTTGCATATGAACTTGTATATGGAAGTTTTAATAACTTTCATACCTCTTATGTTACCTAGGATCAGCAGGCAGAACCTTTAAAACGACATCATTCACACAATCCCTACATAAGACAGGGCCAGTTTCTCAAGGGGGCAATCCCCCCCGACTGTGATGAGGGCTCCCAGTATCATTGGGGGGGGGGGCTCTACCACTGACCCTGACCCCCTGAGAGTACTAGTTGGTGGCTGATTCTATTACCTTGGCAGCTTGGTAAGGTTTTCAAGAAGGCATTGCAGGAAGAAAAATTGAGGGCATGATGCACCCGCCAGCAAAACCAGCACTGATTCTACTTCTGCGAATGCAGCATCAAGAAATAAATAGCCACTGACTGCCAGGGAAAGGGAAGGGGGACTACAGGGTTAGGAAGACCCCACCATCATCACCAAGCCCCTCTCCCTAAAGATTCCTGGAACTGGTTCTGCATCAAAATTCCCAGTACAGAACAATGTTCACAGTCTACCCTCAGATATCAAACTTGTTTCCTCCAGTTCACCAGATTTCACTTTGATTCACCAGAGCAAGTCATACTTTATTAGAGCAGCTTAGGAGCCACCAACTCATGGCAGGGATGAATTGCGTTGGTTGGGCAATTGACATGGTTACTTCCCATGCCAGTTCCATCTCTCCCTGAAGTCTGAGTTGGACGTTTTGAGTGGGAATTCACCCAACAGGGAAAGCAGTGTGAGATCCAGATATAGCTCTGTTAAAGTATGAATCAGCTCAGAGAGAGGTGAAAGTTCTGAGGCTCTGAGGACCAGAGGCTCACTTTGGACTTGACTTCTACAGACTTTTTGATCTGGCCCAATGCTCATTATTATTTTATATTACCTCTCCTAGCACTTACACCTTCAGAACAGAATAATTTACACAGTTAAGGGTGCAATCCTAACCTGAAGTTCGGCCGTCACAGTTAGGCCAGCAAAGTTTGGTGCTACGAGGGACACCATATGTTTGGACCACTCTTGGAGTCAGAGAGTGGTCTGGCGTGCACTATCCTCCCTGACTCTGAGAGTGGTCCAAACTTGTTTTACGGTAGCCCTTGTACCAACCAAACTTTCCTAGTTTAACTGTGCCAGTCTAACAGCTAGTTAGGATTGCACTCTAAGGGAACAACATCCCAAGTCATACTTTGTAATGTCATGTTTAAAATAATGAACTTCCAAAGAAAGGAAACAATAGGCAAAGGAAAAATATTCCGGTCTTAGTCCTTTCTTTATCCTCTCTTCTGCTGACTTCTGGTATGCAGGAATTTGCTTCCTGAGAAATGTCAGTGAACTGCAGGCTGTCATTTCTCCCTCTCCCTTTCTTTTAAAAGAATGTCTGTGGTTATCTGGTTCTTTAAGAGCCTACAGCTCAAACCAGAATTTTTTTACTTGTTTACGCATTATCAGAACCAGATGGTGCTGCCACAATCTTTCTCTCCCTCTCTGACAATTTCCTTGACAATTACCAAACACTGTGATTATTTCATCCATGCAGAACAATTAACGGGGTGGGGGGGGGAGGCGTAGTGGCTCTAGCGAAACAAGTAACAAACACACGTCAAACCTGCAATATGAAATAAATGCATTTTTAAAAAAGAACAAAAGATAAAATCTGTCAGAGTTCCTGCTCCTTCCAGAATAGTGACTTGGGTCTTTGCTATGCCAACTGTGTGTTCTTTTACCAAGAAAAATGCTGAATGTGCATGTAGCCTGTCAAGCTTCCAACTCTGTGGTTCATTAAATCCTTTTTCCTTAAACAAAAAGGGGGAAAAATCCTTCCTGCTTGTTACCTAACATAGGAAAAACAGGAGAACGTTTAAGCACATAAGAACTGCCTGGCTGGGATAGACCAAAGGCCCATTTGGGCCAGGATTCTTTCAGCAACAGCCGATAACCAGTTTCGTGGTTGCTGCAGTTGGAGGTGATTCTGTAAGGAATTGCCCCAACCCCATGATTAAGTCCTATTTTAGGTTGTGTTTTTTCAATGGGTTTCCAATGATTGCTGTGGCTTCATCCTAGCGGTGGAACTGAGGCCAGGATCTGACAGATCCCATTTACATAGTGGAGAACAGGAGGAATGCGGGACTGCAACACTTCTTGTAGGCCACATCCAGAGGGCTTGATTTAGGGAGAAACAGTGTTATCCTACATGACATGATAGATACATGCAACATTGTGCATACATACAAGCAATAGTCTTATGCATAGGTGTTGCAATTTGATTCCAGGCCTTCTGGCAATGCAACAACTATCAGCGCAGCTGTATCAGCTCTCCCCATCCCCACATAGCACAGATGTGCTACACAAGGTGGTTATTTGGGGGGCTAATGACAGTGCCTTGTTATCTAACCTAGTCCGAAGCAGCACTGTAAAGAGCTATACAGTGGGTGCCCATTTTGCGATGGATGGTAAGGTTCATTATTTTGATGTTATTCACTTTAGGATGGGCTTAAGGTTGTCACCAATAGGACCTCTTGGGTGTGAGATAAGCCAATCAGCAACACCTTTTAAGCAGTATCTCAACTGGTATCAGTGCTTTTAACACCACTCTGTGTGTCTGGAGGAAAGGATATAGCTGATGTGAACTGTGAACATGGACGCAAATGTTTTAAGTGGCATCTTAGCCATGATGTCAAAATGCTGCTACTGGCTATGTGTAAAAGCAGCATAAACCGCTGCAGCACAGAAAAGGCTCCCCACCATGATCACCGCTTTTCGTTCCGCTGGGGAGCATTGGGAAAGCCGCAACTACAGCCCCCATCACCACAGACAGCTGTACCTGCCCAGAATGCCATGTGTACAGCCTGCTGAAATGACAGAACCAGGAAGTGGCTGGCCATGGTGACACTAAGAGGCTACAGTTGCGACTTTTCCCAACGCTCTCTGGTGAAACGGTAATCGGGGGTCACTGGGCAAGGAAAACAGCTGTCTCTGGGTCCTGCCCGCAGGCTGGAGTTTGGAGACTGCTGTGTTAAAGGAAGGATGCAGCCTTGTAATTTGTGTTTTATAATTACAACATTGTGTAACCTGATAGCCAAGGCACCTACAGAATGCAGAAGGCAGCTTTTAGAGAGGGAAATAGCTTAGTTTTGTAATGGAAACTTCAACTTCCAAGATCTTGAAATGAATTACCAAAACTTGGATTTGCATTACAACATTTTCACAATACAATGGTATCTCAGTAATGGATTACCATGTTAAAGCAGGGGATTACCACTATATTCTGCTCCCCAATTGCACGCACACATTTCACTGTTAACCGTAGCAATTACTGCAAAGTGCAGACGTATCTTTGATAAAGTTGATGAGAATTAGAGCCTTGAAGTTTGAGTCATGTTTTGCATGCATCTTCCCATATCTGATGTACTTTTGGAATTTATTCATTTTTTTTAACGAAATCCGGTACTATAAGAAGTCTATATAACAAATGCTATATAACTAAGAGGAATTATAAGGAACAAATTACATGTGATGTTTGAATTTTTAATCTCGGTGGGCTTAATTTTTCTTTAGTCAAAAGTTGAGGCTGGGATTTTGGTTGGGGTAAGAAGTTTAAGCCCACTTCCATGGCCCAATCTGGGGGGGCGGCGGCAATCTGACTTCCATTGGGAAAACACTCCCTTTGGGGCCAATGGAATTGGGATTTACAACACCTACCGTAAAGTAGGTGATTATTAATCAGTATAATTAATCAGTGGGTCTCCTTGCGAGAGTATGTCTTGATAGCTGTGATGGCGAACCTTTTGGGCTCTGCGTGTCAAAACCTCAGAAAATGCTTAACTTGACTCTGCTGGTGTGTCAACCCCTCCCCCCAAACAAAAGAGAAACAACATTTATATATTCATTTATTTAAACAAAAAATATAGTCCTATCATGTGTGGTGCTATGTATTATATAAACAAACATAAAATAATTACAAAAATGAAAAATGAGTTAAATAAACTCAGTTTTTGTCAGGTGTTGGTGAATGCTGGTGTGTCACCTCAAACGTTGTGATGTGTCACCTTTGACACGCGTGTCATAGGTTCGCCATCACTGTGATAGCACCTGGCCTAGATACCTTTAAAAGCAGACTGAGCAAATTTATGGAGGAAAAGTGTATCGCAGATTACAAATCATGGCAATTGTATGCAGTCCCTGAGTTTTAGAGGTGCCCTATCCCTGAATGCCAGATGCAAGGGAGTGGTAACAGAATACAGGTATCTTGTTGTCTTGTGTGCTCCCAGCAACATCTGGTGGGCCATTTTGAGATACAGGAAGCTGGATCAGATGGGCCCTTGGCTTGATCTAGCAAGGCTCTTCATATGTTCTTATTAATTCAGAAAGTCTTTTTTAAGAGAGAGAGAGAGAGAGAGAGAGAGAGAGAGAGAGAGAGAGAGAGAGAGAGAGAGAGAGATTAATGAGGCTGACCAGTGAGTTTCCACAGAGGTGAGAGTTTTAGTCTAATAGATACACAGAGCTCCGACAGGCAAGAAATGGCAGAAATGAGAAATAAGCAAATGAAGGCACAATCCTAACCAACTTTCCAGCACTGGCACAGCTATGCCAGTGGGGCACATGCTGCATCCTGCAGTTGAGGGGCAGTCACGGAGGCCTCCTCAAGGAAGAGAATGTTTGTTCCCTTACCTCAGTGCTGGTTAAATTGTGCCCTAAATCCTTCAACCTTTCAGGATGAGCATGGATACAGACCTGGCTCTCTCCAGCTCGAAGTCAACACGTTACACCTCACCAGACACTGCCGCCCCTCGTAGTTGTTTGGTAGCTCCTTCCACTGGATTAACAGCTGTTTGGATTTGTTTATTCAAGAACCGGATTGGGAAATTACCTGAGAAACAGATGCTTTAACAGACCGCACCTTCCTATATTTGTTTTTTTTTACCCTGTTTTATGCATATCTAAAGATGAAAGGGAAATGAGGAGTTAACAAGAGGGTTAGATTAGAGAACAAACAACGGTGACCCCTGCCTGCCTCCATCTTTACAGTAGGAAAGACAGAGGCAGGTGCACTGGATTAAAGATTTTCTGAAGAGGGCTCCTCCTCTTCTATTGCCAGCAGTTGACCAAAGTCAAGCCTCACTGAATGGTGGTTTCTGAAGATAACGTACACATATAAAGAATCTAATTAAAGCTGATTGTTCTTAACAAAAGAACCCATTGTTTATTTCAGCATCTCAGAAATCCTGTCACATAGAAACATGTAGCTTTTTAAAAAAAACCAAATCCAGGTTAAGAATTCGTGCTCCTCGAACTGGAAAAAGTCAGGTTTGAAGAAAATCCCTTAGCCAGAGGATCTTTTTGGAAATTAAGGAAATTACTTCACAAAGTGATCACCCAAGGCTTTAAGGAATCAGCAACTATTTAGTAGCACAGGATGTAACTTTTCTAAGGATGAGGAAGCATCTAGAAA
Source organism: Lerista edwardsae (assembly GCA_029204185.1). NCBI lineage: Eukaryota > Metazoa > Chordata > Lepidosauria > Squamata > Scincidae > Lerista > Lerista edwardsae. The sequence continues at coordinate 14,091,157 of JAJKFI010000019.1, read as the reverse complement.
CCCTACGGAGACCAAGTATTGAGAGGATTCACAAGTGTGCCTTGCTAGTTTAGACATTTCTGTTTCAAGTTGAGGAATAATAAAAAAAAAATGCCATGAGCAAGATTCGCATACTGATTCTGCACAGGATTGTCAGCCTTTTCTGCTTATTTCGGCAAAATAAGTCTGCTATATTTTCCAAGAAAATCTGCGATGCCGCTGCATACCGAACAAAGCAGGTGCAACTGGCCTTTGAAGGACCTTTGTAAAATGTCTTTTAGGATGTCTTTTAGGGCAGGAGTTTTGGGCTGCAATCCCATACACACTTTCCTGGGAGTGAAGTCTCACTGAGCACAATGGGACTTACTTCTAAGTAGACATGCCTAGGATTGCACATATGAAATTGCCTTACTGAATCAGACAATTGGTCCAGTACTGTGCATACTCTGATGGTTAGCAAGTCCAGAGATCCAGCTCTGCTATCTAATATCCATTTACTGGGAGATGCCTGAGGGTCTGGGAACTTCTGCATGCAAGACACACATTGTACCATAGAGCTACAATCTATGTAGAAATTACAGCAGGTAATTTCTTACTGTAAAACACCCAGAACACCAAGGGCTAATCCCCACATTATGCAGGAAAATGGGGCCAGGCTTGCTACTTGGTGAATATGCAAAGTGCAGTGACACATTGCCAATCCCACCTGACAACCAATTCCACACGTTTTCAAACACGTATGTCACAGTCACATTTTTTTAGGTACAAAACATAATGTGTAATGAGGTCCTCAGAACTCTCTCCTCCTTATACCTGTTGCTATCCAATATCACTTGAACAAGCTTATTTCAGATGGAAAAGGATGAAGGTTTAAATCAGAGTGGCAATACTGAAGGAAACAACATTCCTAAAAATAACATTGACAAAAGTCAGCCATCCATCACTTGATGAGACAAGGCACACTAATTAATTGTCAAGATTCCTTTTCTCTTTAATTGCAACTTGGTTCTCACTTTGGTGTTAACAAGCAATTGCTTTAACTAGTCCAACCACCCTGTGGTGCGGTACTGCAGCAGCAGACACAACAAAGGTTGATTCACTGCATAGCTGTGAATACACAATACCTCTCTTCGTTCTCTTGTCTCTGTGCCTTTTTTGAATCAAGACATTATTAACATACCTGCTGTTGAATTCCTCCCCCCCTTTGTTTTCCTTCCTGGTACATGAATACGAACTCTGTTAAGGACTCGGCCCTTGAGAATCAAGCATTCTAAATCTGAATATAACTCACTCAAATTTCCCACACCACCACAATCTTCAAGCAGAAAGACCAGCATATGCTTTGCAGGCTCCATCCCCAGGTCCAGAACGCTCAGATCTGGGAAGGATTTTGGAGAGTTGCCACCATTCTGAGGGCACAAGACCAAGCTAGAACGACAGCCCTATGGCCCAGCTCAGCACAAGGAATTTTGTAAGGGAAATCAGCTCTCAATTTACTCAGTCTGAGGGGTTGCATTCCTGGAAATCTGTGTGTATATTGAAAACATGTGAATTAAAAACTTTTCTCCCACAGGAAACAATGGGATTTGTATGGGTTAGGGAAAAAGTCATTTAACACGCACACTGATGACTTATTGGCTCTTGGTGGCATAGGGGGATTGGGGAGGGAGGCTACTGGGAGTGAATTCCGATGCTGATGGCTGAGAAAGCAATGAGGAAAACTAAGATGCAGGCCAGACCCACCCAGACAAGCGCTGGACAAGGCTTGACCCACCCAATTAAATAGAAATACTATTTCCAGAACAAAACCCACTTGCTGCCTCTGCCTCTGAAGGACAAAGGATTTCTCCTTCTCTCAGAGCAAGGGGCAGCCCTGCTCAGAAGTCTCCCTTTGCCGCCTTCCCGGGCAGCATCTACCAGCACTGGTGCGCACTCCAGCCCTTGTCAAAAAACAGGGAATTTTACAGACATTCAGTCTCTGTGAACTCCCTGTCACAGTCTCTGTCTTTGTCTCTTCTTTATCTTCTGGCTTCAGAAAAGACTCCCTCACCCCAAAGCTGCTTGTCTGAAACAAATTACTAGCTAATTGACAGCATTATTTAAAAAATTTGCCAGCATAAATTAGACTTCCGATCTTAATCTGCAAGTTGTGCGATTTCGAAAACATGCAAGCTAAGACTGCAAATCAGGAACTACAAGTACGTGTGTTTGGAATCACAAGCAAAAAAAATCCTGTCCACTTCAAAAAGTACAGGGCTGGTAATTACTTTTTCTCTCTCCATTTTTTCATTCAGTTTCAACAACAAATAGGAAGTGATATTTTTAACATCCAACCCAACCTTCTCCACAACAAAGGTTCACCACTTCTGAGGTGGGATACAGTAAAACATCGAGAGTGCAGATAACATGACAGGATATTGGCAATCACGCCTAGACTTCCTTTTTTCAAACCTAGGAAACCTGGCCCACTCTTGGGACAAATCAACACTACAAATCCAATATTACTAACATGTACAGGCATGCTCCAGTATCCACTGGGGTTCCGTTCCATACCCCACCATGGATACTGGAAACCGTGGATGCTGAGGACACCTTTTTGAAGATAGGAGATCGTCAGTGGTTTTGCTGCAACAAGGTAAACAAAGATTTGTTTAGTGTTCCCCTATCTTTTTAATAGGAGTCCCAGTATCCATGGTATATGTGATTAACTGAATCTGTGGATACTGAATCAGTGGATACCAGGGCAAGCCTGCACATAATAAGGAAGCTAGGGTGGAGAAGAAGTGGCATGCTCAAGGCCAGCTGTTGAGTATGTGACAGAGGGGTGCACTGATTTGGGGAAGCCCTTATTCTCTTAGCCACCATATCACATCAGCTTTCGAATGCTGCGGAGCTATGACTAAAATTTAACTAATGGGCAGCACAATCCTAATCTGCACTGGAAAAGACAGGCTGGCAGGCCTGTGCTGTATCCAGCACAGGTTCGGAGATCACTGGAGCTCGCCACGGGGCAAGGGGACGTTTATCCCCTTACTCCAAGGTACGCACCAGTCACCCCATCGGCTGCTAAGATCTGAACCTGCTTTTAGCAGACACAAGTCCAATCAACCTGCAGTGGCCCAAATCGGGGCTGCATGACCTGGGTACGAGGGGTTGGATCCCACATATCTGCTGGATGGCCCCCTGAATGGCTGACAACCTATCAGTTTCCGATATGATTTCAATCACAATTCTAGGAAGTTTACAGGCAAATCCACCATCACGTTTCCCCCCCCCCAGTTGCTCCAAAAATGTTGAGCCAAGTTTTGTGGCATGCATGAAAAACATGTTACAGCAAGCTGCAATATTTCCTAACCTTAGAAGGAGTTTGTCATATTAACTGGATAATTTCTGGAAACTAAGTGTAAGTTTCGCTTTTGCAATGTGCCGATTTGCAATAAAATACGTAGGGTGAAGTGTGAAAGAGTTTCCCATTAGAGTTAAATCACTTGGTATCCCCCATGATTGGGGTTTTATTACCTCTTTCTATGAAAGAGGTACAAGCGCATAGGACTTCAACAGATTTCTAACCCAGAAAATGATAAAAATAAAATATTGGGGTTTCCTGAATAATGCTCATATCTAAGTTCCACTGCTGAAGTAGTCTTAGAGTGTAATCTGAACATGGCTCTGAGCCGGGGTGGCTGTTTCCTGCCAGCTCAGAGTGTCACAAATATAGCGTAAAGGCATGCCTGCAATGACTCACAAGTCAGCTGGGCTAGCACAAAGGCCTGTGCCGGACCGGCAGCACCGGATCTGGACCCTGAACCTGTCTGCACAGGTGAGTTCATGCTGGACAGCACTGGGTGGCAGGAGGGAGGTTTGGAGGCAGGGTAGGGTTTTTGGGGGGGCTGGGAGGGCGGAACAGGAGACAGGCCCAGGAGGGGGCAAGAACAGCAGAAACCTCCTCCACCATATCCTAACCCCTGCTCCTAGGCCATGCCGCCCTACACAGGCTTCCCGGATTTGTGCCAGCTATATAGCTGGCATGGATCTGAGAAGCTCCATAGAAATCTCTGGGGTATACCCCTCCAGCCTACTCCCAAGTTGCACTGAACACAGTGTAGGCCATGCAGCCTGGCTACATCAGTGCAGTTTAGGATTGGGTTGTTAATGGATTTTCAAGTCTTTGTGCATTGTGTCTGAAAGGATCACACCCAGAAGCAGATCTAAGGGAGGGCAAAGCTCTAAGTTTTGCAAGAAGCCTTACCTTGCAGTAGAAATCACTCCTCTCCCGCACCCTTTTAGCCAATCCTCACAGGGAAAAGCAACATCTTGGCGGTTGCTTACTGGCTTTAGCAGCAAGGGAGAGGAGGAATTTACATGACAGAGTAAGGCTTCTTGCAACACTTAGAGCTTTGCCCTCCCTGTAGATCCGCCTCTGATCACACCATGGGGCTAGAAACCAACTTGTTTTTGATTCAAAGGTAAATGCAATGCTGTGGCACTTTCCAAGCAGTTACACTGGGAAGAAAACACAGAATCTCAACAATCCTAAGGCAAAGTAGTAACCGCAAGAAAACAGCCACTTCTACACAAAACAGGTAACATTTAGTGAGATGCTGGGAAGGAAGAGAAGGAACAGTAGTTGAAGATCCTTTATATTATGCCTCCATTGATATTTTGCTGTTTAGTTTTAATTGTTTT
>JAJKFI010000019.1:14042389-14086482 GCA_029204185.1 Lerista edwardsae | reverse complement strand
AGATCCTAGAAGTGGGACCTTTCTGTGTGATCCAAGGATGGTTTCAACTGCATTTTTAGCCTTTTCAAAATTCCTGGTTGGGACATAATCTCAAAAGTCTCTTTAATAAATGACAAAAGTGCATGATCCAGGCTTGGGCCTCATGAATTAAGTCAACAATGTCAGGCCTCCATCCCAGCAAGTTTAAATCTTCATTTCAACTGATTTCCAGTGGAACTTGCCAGTTAAGTGTTGTGAGGGCTACTGTGAACCAGATGTTGCCAAGGGATCTTTGGACAAATTATTGAGCCCATATCAAATGTGACTGAAGACCTGAATTCTGATAAAGTGAACACTAGAGATTTGGGATTCATATAGGGTAAGAAAGATGCTGCCTATTATTTTCAGTTTCATTTTGTTAACTTGCTCTTTCAGAATACTGTCTTAAAATATGAACCTACACCTATCAGTTTGTTGCATGTATGATATTAAGCTATTGCCTGAGAAGTCCATGCTGCTTTTCTTGTAATCCCAGGATCATCAAGCTCAATGTTCATTTCACAACTTCAGTGCAGACATGAATGCATTTACTTAGTCTCACCAAGGAATCTTATAAAAATTCTAGGCTCTGCCTTAGAATAATCTTTATAGACATCAGTCACACCAGTGAATCATTTCTTACTACTGCATATTTATGGCTGGAAGATGCTTCAATTAGTGGTTTTCTGACAGAGCCTGAAAGCTGATGAATAACCACAGAAATAAATGCAAATGGCGGAAATACACGACTCTTCTCAATGGTTACATGCTGTGTGATTAGTAGCAGTTGAGAACTTCAGTTTTTGTTACAGCACAACCAGAATTCTGTGAATACATTCCACTTATAACCTGAATTAGTGAGATTTCCTTTAGCTTTGGGATTAAGTGAACAGCATAATCAAGACACATGTATGTTACAGTCATGGTGAGTTGGAGCCAACGCAGATAGAACACAACAGACAGAATTGTAATACAACTTCAAATGCAATGGCCCAATTCAGATAATCCAACCATTTCATGGACTGGGAATGTGAGCTGGATGAGCCCTCTGTAGACCTCCGATCAGGTCCCTTTTCAGACTGAAGTGGTGGAGTCCATTTAGTCTCCTCCTCATCTAACTACTGCATTTGGAGGCCTGCTCTGACTAGAACACAGACAGGAAAGCAGCAAGGGAAAGGGACAGTGGTGTCATCTAAATGATTTAATAACAGGTACTCACTTTTGATTGGCACGTGTCGGGACCCGCCCATTGGAAGTGATGTCATAAGCCAGAAGTGATGTTATGGCAGGAAGTGACATGAAAAAAGCCCTTTTTGAAGCCTCAGATGATTTTAAACTGACCCAACAGTTGCAACAGTATTTCACAGCACCCCCAGAACATGTTAAGGAGGCCTGGCATCATGTTAAAACCCCAGAGCAACTCATTTTTCAGTGGCAAGGCAAGGCAAGGCTCCGCTTGCTGCCTGCCTGCCTGCCTGACTCTGAGAACATGCAGGCAACTCAAACATGCAGGAAATTCAAACATTGCAGAGGGTGGAGTCGACGAGTGGGCGGGCGAATGGGCGGGGCCAGCTGTAATCCTAGAAACTGGTACTCGCGTACCCCCTGCATGACATCACTGGAAAGGGAGAATGGAAAGAAGAAAAGGGGAGGGGGAGAGAGCTATCAGTGTTGCACGATGACAGGGGTGAAAGGAAAACGCTGCAGAACATCCATCCATAACCGGTAACTATGCTTCTGTTTTGTATGAGGTGTGTGCCTGGTTTCATTTATTTGCACTTGGAAAACCTTTAAAATCTTAGCAATATAAGGTCCAAGGGGAGGTGGGGGTTAAAATTTCATTTGTCTGAGGCCACTGTTGGAACAGCTGTGTAAGAAAGGGTTTCATTTACTTCACCATTTATAATTATGAATTATAAAGAATACGTATATACTGTTTTGCAACAGCAGTAGTTTACAAAGTGGTTCATATAATAAAATAAATCAATAAATGGTTCCCTGTCCCTAAAGAGTTCACAATATAAGCACGCACGCACGCACGCACGCACGCACGCACGAGAGAGAGAGAGAGAGAGAGAGAGAGAGAGAGAGAGAGAGAGAGAGGACACTTTCAAGAGCCACTAGAAAAGACACCATGCTGAGGTGAAGAGGGACAGTTGTTCTCCTCCTGCTAAATATAAGAGGACACCACTTTGAAAGGTGCCTCTGTGCCCAGTTATAGATGCCCATTTTTGTATGAGATTCAACATGGTGCAGTGTCAGAGATAGCTATCTATAACATAAGAAAGACGGGGTGGTAGTGAAGAACATTCAGTGTCCTGAGCTCCTTCGAAGAAGGGTGGGATATAAATATAACAAGCGCTTGGAATTTGTATGCAGTGAGGGGACGTGGCAGCCGGTTGAAAGATTAGGAAAGCTGCCTTACTAGATAGCAATTTAAGATAATACTTTTTCTCCCACACTGACCACATGCAATAAAAACACTCATGTCCTCGCTCCTATGCTTGCACCCAGGGGAATTCAGGCCAGTTCCCTTAATCGTATTTCTTATAACTGATATAGGTTTGTCAGTGCACATAGAGGGACAGTTTGGACAAATAGTTCCTGCACAATTAAGGAAGCTGGCCCAAATTCTGGTTATAATAGCCAGTGTCATCTCTACAGGGAGGGCAGAGCTCTAAGTTTTGCAAGAAGCCTTACCTTGCAGTGGAAATCACTCCTTTCCTGCACTGTTTTAGCCAATCCTCACAGGGAAAAGCAACATCTTGGCGTTGCTTACTGGCTACAGCAGCAAGGGAGAGGAGGGATTTACATGACAGGGTAAGGCTCCTTGCAAAACTTAGAGCTCTGCCCTCCCTGTAGAGACGCCACTGATAATAGTTACAAAACTATTATATCACACATTATAGTTATCATTTAAGCAAACAGTTAGGGACCAATTTTCAAAAAAAAAAAATTATCAGTTTCTTGACAGCCATCAATTATAGTATAGTGCCAATTACAAGGATACATTTTTGCCTGGACTGGCTCCATGGAATATAAAATATACATGCTCTTTGCACATGCATCTCCCAGCCCTTCACATCCAGAGGAATTTGGTTTCCTTAACTGTATGTGTGTGTGGGGGGGGGAGGGGGGAAGGAACGGGTTGTCTTAACTCTTCATGTCTATACCAGTTTATCAGTGATAAACACATTTAAGGAAAATGGCTTGAAACTCCTGGGTACAAAGGAAGGTGCCAGGAGGTGCACATGCCAAGTTTTTCTGCTTGTGAGCATCCTGGTATGGCCATTGGCATTTGGGTGAATGAATGAATGAATGAATGAATGAATGAATGAATGAATGAACCTTTATTGGCATATATTGGCATTTGGGAGAAGGAGGAACAGCCTATACAGGCTCTTCTTTCTTCCACTTCTCTCTAGATGCCAACAGAGTTGTTTCAGGCACTGCCGCATGGCACTGCCCAACAGCTTCCAAAGGGGGCGGGTCATCCCAGACACATGCCCCACAAGACCCCACCCCATCTGCACCCTCTGATACCATCTTACTTTTGATAACTTTCTACTACAGCATGCTTTTCAGAACCGAGAGAGGAGTCGCCCTCTCTTCAGAGAGGATGGAGAACTATCAGAGTCAGAAACTACATGACTACTTCTGTGACTTTTGCATGTTCTTAACCAAAACTGTAAACTATTGTTCATCTTTTTTTTCCCCCTAAAATAAACTTCAGTTCTAAGAGCATATTAGAACCGAGCATATTTGAAGAACTTGTGGCATTTTGTGACCAAGGGTGACATGAGGCCACTTAAATTTTCTTTTTTTGTACCAAGTCCCCCAAACGGAAAAAAATGCTTCACAACCACACTTCAAAGGGAGAAAAACATCTGTGCTGTTTGAAGTTTGAATGCCTTGCGCAGCTTCCACCATAACCAAAGCCTCTGACTTTTGGAGAGCATGTGAACAGCAACAGCAAAACAATCATGGGCCAGGGAGAATATTTCTGGAACAAGTCTGGTGTGCTAACTTGTTGTTTTCCAACTCAAATGAGACTGTGATCGCAGCTTAATTGGAAGGAAGGGCATGGGAACTTGAGTGACATGGTGAACTGATTCACTGCTGCCTGAGTGCATCTCTGCCAACCCCGGAGGGTGGAAGGAACTCTCGTTCAGCTTTCCAAGGATTTAAGGCTTGGGTTGAGATGGAAGTTACAGTTTACATGAAACAGTGAGTTGCTTGCTTTATAATTTTTTTTATAGTCCATGTTTATATGGTCATAGTTTATTATGTGTATCCTGATTTATTGTCTTGATTTGTGGATTGTGATACGAGGCTTTGAGTGCTATGGTAAGAAAACACTTTGTAAAGAAATTTGAACAAGAACACCACGTCTTGGATTGGTGAATGCACAACTGATTTGAACTATTTTGACCAAGACTTCTTTATATGCCAAGGTTTAAACTAGAAGTTGATTTCAATGCCGTGTCTCAGTCTTGGAATATTCTAAATCAGAAGAGTGCCTCTGGGTACATAAAGAGTGCATTTCTTCTTGCCAGAGAATAGTGAGCAGTCCCCTTAATAACATCTTTTAATAATTCAGGTTGAGCCTAATTTTCCGCGGATTTTACATCCACAGATTTGACTCAATGCAGGTCCCCTGGACCCCTGTTGAGTCAGACTAGGCTCAACCTGAAGCCTTATTATTAACTAGGACCAAACTATATCATATGAAATGGCAACATCAGCAATAGGGAGTCAAACCATGACACTTTCCCGTTCAATCAACTTTCCAGCACCAGGGTAAGGGCAATGCAGCTCTGAGGTCAGGGAACAAACCTTCCCTTACCTTGAGGAGGCCTCTATGACTGCCTCTCCCAACGGCGGGATGCAGCACATACCCCATTGGCATGGCTACACCATCACTGGAAAACTGGATAGGATTGGGCCCTTAGTGTTGTAGCTGAAACATAAAAGAGGGCTGGAGTTTTGCACTGCTTTGCAAACTGGTGAAGGGCCATTGACTCAGCCATGCTGAAGCAACCAACAAGGTCAGATATGGCACAATAGAATTATTTGTTGAAGCAAATAATCTCTTTCCTAGTTACAGGGGTCCACTAAATCCTGACACTGACATGATAATAATACCTGGTGGAACAAACTACCCACAAGCGCACCAGGCATTGTTTCCTCCAGGAAAATCTGCATAACCATGAAGTGATCCAAGCACTGCTCAACCAAAAATTGGACATGATGGAATGCCTAGAAGCAGGAAGCAACACACATAGCTGCAGGAAGAAACACTGATGGCTTCAATCAGCCCGCAGGATACTTTTGCATCACAGGCAACCCTGACCCAAACCCACCATTTCCAATGAGGGATTCCAGAAAAGGATTATTCAAGCCATCCATCACTTATTTCAGTCAATTTGAGATAATTTCTTTTAAGAGCAGTGCTTCAGTGCCATAAGAGAAGCTGATACAGCAGTGGCCTTAACATTCCTTGGTCATTGCATCACGTTAATCACCTGCCTTGAGACATCTCTTTGACCTGCCTTGCCGTGTCTGCCAGCAGGAAACGCAGCGTTAGCATGGTTTTACGATGCTCAGTGCTTACTTAATGGAAAATGTGAGGCAGCAAAAACGCCGTATTTCCACAAAGGGAATTGGGCTGCCTGCAAACAGCTTGATGAACAAACTTTGCAGGGACCATTTCCAGACTTCTCACTGAACAGGCCTCCATGCAGATATTTGCTCTTTAGTGCTGATTAGCCTGGGGAGATGTTGTTTCAGAAACAGGAATGGTTGGGAACCAAAATGACAAAAGAAACATCCACCAAGCAGAATGAATAGAACAAATTTAATCTGTTTTCATAACTATTTTTTTCCCACCCCACCCCTTCTGCATTTGGCAAAATTGGAGATGGTTGTGACCACTGGAAATTTTCTGGCAGCAAAGGAGATGCAATGGGGGGGGGGGGAGAGAGAGAGAGAGAGAGAGAGAGAGAGAGAGAGAGAGAGAGAGAGAGAGAGAGAGAAGTACATTGAAGCGTGGGCTTCAAATGACATAAGGGAGTAGCCTAGGGAAGTTGCATTATCACATCATCAATTACAGTACCCTTCCTCATCCCCATTCTAAATGATTAAAAATAAGTTTGTGCAACCACATTTCCACATGGCAATCCCAGCACTAGCTAGGATAGGTATTGCACTTTCCTAGGTCTAAAATACAGTGCATCCAGTGCTGGGAAAATGAGATCCAGTGCTGGGAAAATGAGAACACCCTCCCCTTAGAATTGAGAACTGCTCCCTCTTTGTTTACATTTCGGTGGGGGCTGAAGACCTTTTTATTCCGAAAAGCTTTTAACTGTTGACAGGCTGGCTGGCTGGTTGGTTTGTTCATTTTTATATATGATCCACTGGGCGTGTTGTTTTAAATTGTATCTGTTTTAATTTTGTTGTTTGTATTATTTTTTAACATTGTTTTTAACTGCTTTGTAATGTTAATTTTATATTTTATCTTTTTTATACTGTAGTGCCGCCTTGAGCGCCTCTGAGCGAAAAGGCGGGGTAAAAATCAAATAAATAAATAAATAAATAAATCTTCTCCACATCCTTTGAAAAAAAGCATCTATCCTGCATGCAACGGATCGATAACTAATGCTTACTTGCCTTAAACTCATTGAAAAGCAAGATCTCATTGAAAAACAAGACTCAGCCACTTGCAGGGCCTGACTGCAGCCATGCAGATATTTTGACCCCCTGCTATTAATACGGCTCTTTGAGATCACAGTAGATGGAATATTTTTAACTCCCGAGCCCTGCCAAGACATACAGAATACTTGCAAGCAGAGCCTGTATTAGGTAAAGCAGGCACAGCGGCAGCTCACTTAATCTGCTGGGGACAGGTGTTGCCAGTTGAAGGAAAGATATTCATCATTTTAGACATCAAGGAAAGAAACCTTGAGCTCAACTGTTCACAACACCAGGCTCCCTTAAATACTTAAAGATTGTTTTACTGATCTCCTGAGGATGGGGATTTAAGATGAGAGACTGCCTTGTTTAGATGAGGGGGGAAGCCAGAGCAGATAAAAATCCCTTTTTAATTAGGGATAATTTTTTTTTACTGAACGCATGGAGGGACTTTTTTTAAAAAAATATCTAAAACAGCACAACACACAGGGTTTGCTGGAAAAACACTACATTTTTAATTTGAGATGAGCTACCTTCCTATGTTGCTTTCAGAACTTTAACTACACTATAGATAGCAATAGATTTTCACTTTTGATATATATATAAGGCATGCCCCGGTATCCGCTGACGTTCTGTTCCAGACCCCACCATGGATACCAGAATACTGAAAAGGTGTGCATACTGGGGGTGCCTTTTTAAAGATAGGGGAACTTCAGTGGTTTTGCTGCAACCAAGTAAAAAAAAAAGATTTGTTTAATGTTCCCCTATCTTTTTAATAGGCGTCCCAGTAACCATGGTATCAGTGGATAACTGAAACCATGGGTACCAAATCAGTGGATACTGGGGCACACCTGTATTTACTTACATCCAACTAAATCTCCCTAGATGGCATTCAAAGCAGCTTATATACTTATATTAGTTATGTAATAATCTGTTAGAGGAACCTTCAGGACATGGAATGGTTCCATGTCTGCAGTAAACTCTGTATCAAAGAGGCCTGGACCCCCCCCAAAAGTGGAATAAAACCTTTGCTGTCCCTCTCACCTGGAACTTCAATGTAGCATATCTATGTGATACCACCTCTCTTTCTTCAAACTTCACCACAGAACCCACCTCTTCCACAAACTGAGCGAAGAAAATCGGCTCATTACCACGAAGAATGGAAACCTTAAACTAGCAGTCAGCATACCAGAAAACTGTTCCTAAGGAGCCTGATGGGTAAATGGGGCCCCTCAAAATCTGCTGGTTTCAACTACCTTGAAGAGGGCTTGATCAAGGACAAGCTGGAGGGATCATGGACTTCGTCTAAGCAGGAAATAGAATTCCAGCCAACATCAACTGCAATGAAAGGTTAAACCATGGCACCTTCCAGACATGCACTTCCTGCTTGAGTATCCCTGTCTGCCATACGTCACTGAGACCCACTTACAAGGGTTCAGCCACAAGCTCTAAATATTCCAGAAGCTTTGCTGATAGCCTTGCCTCCCAGCTGCTCCATATCAGGTGTAATGCTGAGGATTTGTACAGAGCAGCTCTTCCTCTAACTTTCAAGAAGTGACTGCCCTGACTCATGCGATGGGCACGTTAAGACTGTAGGGGAATGCCAAGTGTCACTTTATTTACTCAGAGTCTAGGTTTTATATTCGAGTCACCTTTTTAATCAGCATTATCTGGACTTTTTGTTCTTTCCGGAAGGGAACTGTATCATTCTTTAAAAATTACGTTCTACTCAACGCCTTTAACAAAATGGCAACTTCATATATTGTTGACATGGTATAATTAAGGATAAATGCACACTGCCTAAAAAAATAGTATGAAACTAGAGTTCAAAGGTCAATGTTGGATATGTAAAGTCCTTGGAGGTCCCTGTGCACCAAGTTCAAGGCCATGGCACAGAAGACCAACACATATCACATCACTACCAGGGTCCATCACTTACAGTCAAATCCAATCCCCATGCTGAAATAGACAGGCCGACTGGCCTGTTCCATATCCAGAGTAGGATTGGGTTGCATGTGGCACAATTCAGAGTAAGGGGAATATATTTCCCTTACCCTGAGTAATGTCCCAGCAGTCCCAATAGGCTATTTGGAGCTGCGCCAGTGAAATCGCTGCCACAACTCTGAGAAACCCGTGTAGGGCCAACGGGGGACAGAGGTCAAGATCCAGTCGAAATGCTGGAGGCCTGTCCCACCCCACTCCCCAGGCCAATCTGCCCTCCCCAATCTCCCACACCAGCTGAACTCTACTAGCCTTACTTGGGCTTGGCAGGACCAGATTACAGCACAGGGAAGCAAGCGCATGTCTGTGCGCAGGCCTCCCCTCCTCCTGCGTCATCGTAACCACACTTTTCGGTGCATTTGTGACATGCCTGGGCTGACACAAGGGACTTGTGCCAGCCCAAATCCTTCATAGGACTGCACTCTAAAACATTTAGTTGATCAATTTATTCATTAAACCAATTAAAGTCTGAAGCCACACTAGCAGCCAATCAGTGCTTTTCTGTGTGATTCTTACTCAGAATCAATTTAAAGCCATTTGGATTCTTCTTGCACCTTAACATGTTTGGGAATACATATCCCATAGTAGGGGGTACTGGGGCCATTAAGGACTATTTGTCAATATGGAAGAAATTCCAAATTGATCAGATGTTGGTCCAGGTATCAGACCTCACTTTGACTTGTGTGCAAAGAGGCAGGGAGTTGAGGCATTATCTAGTTCTATTATGCCTGGTACATGGATGACAACCTTGTAGAACAATCCCCAATATTTCTTCACTTCTCTTAAAGTCAATAACCAACCAGGATTTATTCATATGGATAGATTTATATATTAGGCAAACAGATAATTCGTGGTAAGTAGAAAGAAATTGACACACTGACATTTTATCAATTTCTTGTGGAATACCTTCCACAAGACTTCCAAGTTACTTTTTCTGTCCATCTCATAGTTATGCAGAGAGGATTGCATAACTAGCGAATTTATTGTCCAGAAACAGAAGAGAATTGTCTGGAAACAGATACCTCAAGGTAAATTGTACCCACCTTGTTGTTTATTGGGGAGCCCTCATTTCCGCCAAGATTTCTTTGGCCAGACGGAGGCACTTGGTAAATATCTTGTCCCTGAAGTCCATGGCCAGTAGGTACCTGGTAGATTGCCTGATTCACATAAGAAGGTGGCACTTGGTAGACTGGGTCCCGAGGAGAAGCATGTGCACTTGGTACTTGGTAGACCTTTTGTTGGTTCAAGGGCTGATGGACAGATCCTGAATTTGGCATGTCTTGGTTAGGGAGACTCTCCGGCACAGGGCCGACCAGAAGTTTCACACGGTTGCCAGGGACAATGCCTTGTCGTCCATGCAAGGAGCAGAGCCACCATCCTTCCAGTCCTCCTGTATTCTGTTCTATCACTGTTAAAATGTCACCTTTGCGGAAGGCCAGCTCTTCTGCACATTCTGGGACATTATCATAGAGGGCTCTTGCCATAAGATTCTGTAGAGCAAACAGAGAGAGGGGAAATTAGGCATATATCCAATTCTGCAAGTCCTTGGTTCCAAAGGAATATGAATAGTTAGTGAGTGTGTGTGTGTGTGCAGGGGTGATACATGTACATGGAAAAAATGTACATTTTGCACGTGAAGGAGTGCAACAATGGCACTGTCTATCCCAATACACTGAGCCCAATCCTATCCTGCCCTCCCATCTGTTGGTGCAGCCACTATAAAATGGACATGCTGCATCTGGTTGGGGGTGGGGAAAAATCAGAAGGCTTTAGCAGGGAAGGAAGATTTTGATCCGTTACCCCTGCGTAAGCCTCCTGACCTGCAATGGGTCTCTTCAAACCTGTGCTAGTGGTTTTGTTAGCATAAGAAGAGAAACGGGGGTGGGGAGGCAGCAAAAAATGGGGGATAGGATCCAGCATGTTCCATTGCCACCAGATACATAGCCTCCCCACTCTGTCATTCCCCACTCCCTCCCTGCATGGTTACTCCCCTCCCCATCCCATTCTCCCCACCTCTCTCACTGCCTTACCTGTTCCAGCAGGAGCACTGATGACGCAGGTGGGAAGGATCTGGCCTTCCTGCCGGCATCCCGGCAATGTGCTACTCAGCACACCACCAGTAGGTACTTGCTGCGGAAAGCATGTTCCGCTACCAGCAACAGCCCATAGGATTGGGCTGAAAGTCTCCAACTTATGGAGAGGTTAAGTTTCTGAGGTCTGTTTGTAACTTTAAACCAATGCAGGTTGGAATTACTGGTTCTTGCAGGCCCAGCACCATCACTCCTGCATGGAAGCACACGTAAAAGACATGCTGCCCATGTAGGAAAGTCACCCTTAACTCAAGAGATCAGTAAGTTGGAGAACATGTGTACACCTTTGGACTGGATCTAGGGAAAAAAATGTTCTGCTGTTTGAATCAGGTACTTCACAATGCTTAATTATATGAGTGGGTCTGCCTATAGAATGTATAGACGGGGAATTCCTTTGTGGAAAATTTCCCCACCAACCCCAGAAATCAAAACACAGGATTTTTGTCCTGCGATATTGTTCAGATACTACCAAGGATCTATTCCCATGCCTTCAAAGCTTGAATCTGAACTTGCTAAATTCCATTCTCAGCCTGACGCTTGTGCCTTGAGGAAAAAAAATTGGTGGTGCAATTTCTCCTAGGCAACAAGAGCCTTTGCAACTTTCACAGGCAAACATTAAGAGTAAAGTCTGAAATGCATTCATCTCTCATTAAGACGTAGGATCAGTAGCTCCTCCTCCCCCACTTCAAACAGAGCCGACAAGGTATATAATGCACTCTCACTGCCCAATGAGCATTCATCTGAGTTGGTTTTTTTAGACCTTTGCCTCTTAAGTGTGACTTCAAGGCACAGTCATTACTTTATCCTGGCAGGAAAGGAGCCACGGCAACACTGCTGCTTCTTCTTGTGACACCATGGTAACGAGAGATGCCTGGACCAAACAGGAGGCATCCACATGGTGGCTCTTCTCCATCCCAGCATCCACCCCCTAGGGAAATGAGTGGGCCCCGGCATAGGGAGGCGACCCTGCATGGATTTTTCCCATGTAGTCCCAGGCGACTCATGTTACCAGACAGAGTGGGAAGAAGCATCACTGCTGAAAACTCCCTGTTCCCAGAGTAATGCGAGTACCAGGCCTGATCCATGACAGACCACTCTGGCTTTCAGTCTCATTATAAAATGGTATAAGGCAAGTCTACCCCCACCACTCTCAAAATACGCTGTCTCTATTCTCAGACAAAACATGCTTTGCCTCTTTCTCTTTTCTGTATACATGGCTGTCTGGCACATTCAGTACTGAGGTTGTCGGCCAAGCTAGAGAAAGCAGACAAGCTGTATAGGTTGTCATTCTTGGAAGCCTTTACAAAGGCCCGGAACACTTCATTTCTTGGCTCAGGTTATCACGACAGAGCGCACTGGCAACCAAAGGCATTCACAGCACAGATAATCAGAGATGAACTGCAAACTCCCCAAAAATTAGGAGTGAAATGTATTCGAAGGGCTTAAATACACATAGGCAGCACATACAAACATAAAGTTGTTTTAACTGTTGACAGGCTGGCTGGCTGGCTGGCTGGCTTGTTACATTTTTATATTTTATTTTATGATCCACTAGGCTTGTTGTTTTTAAATTGTATTGTTTTGTTTTAATTTTGTTTTATTGTATTGTTTTAATATTGTTTTTAAATTGCTTTTTAATGTTAACTTTTATATTGTATTTTTATATTGTAATGCCGCCTTGGGTGCCTCCGGGCAAAAAAGGCGGGATATAAATCTAATTAATAATAATAATAAATAATAAATAATAAAATAATAAAATAAATAAATAAATAAATAAATAAAGAAAGAAAGAAAGAAAGAAAGAAAGAAAGTATGCTGGCTGTGGTTTCTGTGAAGTCTGTCAAAAATGGGCAGTTTATCAATGGGAGACAACAAGCAAGCAAAACACTGATAACACATCGCAATACTCCCTACCAGCTCAAATCATCCTGACATGGCCCCACTTACGCCAATCACAAATACTATATACTTACAGTACACTCAGTAATTCCTTTGATTCAGGGAGCAATTCTAGAATGGATGTAGTGCCGACGCTGACCAGCACCCCCACGTTGGCGCTACGTCTCTCAGTCCAACACTAGCTGTAGCGCTGGCCTGGGAGCGAGGGTGGAGAGCCACCCTTGCGCCAGCCAAACTCAGGCGGGCAGGTGGGTGGAACGGGGGGGGGAGAGGACGGAACTGGGCAGGGGGTGGGAGTGCCGGCCTGGGGAGGGAGTGTGTGTGGGATGCGGCCCTGATTCTGGCCACATGGCTGCCTCTGCAGGCACAGATCTGAGGAGCCCACTGGAGAGGCTAGAGACTCCCCTGGTGCAAGGGCACCGACCTGCCCTTGCGCTGGGGGGGGCTCTTCAGGCCTCCCATGTTGCCCTTGATTTGACACAGGCCCACCCACTGGCCTGCCAGCTCCAGCGCAACAGAGGATTGGGCAGTCAGAGTGATGAGCCATGAAGCTTAACTTCTTAGCACTGTGAGGTAGGCCTTATTAGGGAGGCAGTTGCAAGTTCATCTCTAAACCTTCCCATACAGAATCCCAAGCTGGATGGTCTGGAGACAATTCTATGAACTATGTTGAATTGGTCATTATTATTTGCGCTCTTTTAGCTGAATCTCCAAAAACTATAGTCTTTATATGAAAACATCCTCCTACGCTCAGTGAATGCAGGGCGTGGGGGGGGGGGTATTGTTGTTGAAAGGTCAGCCATGCCATTGATTTCATTGTGTTCACTGGTCTGCCCCTGCAGGTGAAGTCAAACATTGGGTATTTTTCTAAAGAGACTGAGTTGAATCTATAATTGTCCAGTTGATGTCTAACTGAAACTCTCTCCACTTAGATCAAGCACAGACCATTTTACCTTTTGGGGATAATTTCACTAGGCTCAGTTCCAATTCAAGAACCAACAACAAAACACTACCTCAATGTCAGATTATTTTCATTGTTTCCCCGAATTGCAATGTTGATAAGAAGCATCCAGTTTTCAGCTGCTAAAATATGGTATCTAGTTGCTCCTGTGCAAAACTAAATTCCCTATGCATTAAAATGGTCTTGGAAAGAGAACAGAAATTAAGTGATCAATTCTACTTGAAATGTTAACCTCCTGTTAAGCTAATGTCTTTCTTTTTTTGAGAACCCTGTTCACTATTCCTTGGGCCAGAAGTGGATAGAGCACAACAGTTTCTGCAGCCTCAATTTTATGGGGAGGTGATATAGCCAGTAAGGACCAAGCCTGATCAATTGCAGACTTGGCCCATTTGCCGCTTGGGAGGCCAGGACTGCAGGTTGTCGCCACCTCCCAGCAACTGGTGCCCCCCCGGCAGTGACTTACCTGGATCACACTGTGTCGCACTCAGAAGGCTTTTATACAATATTTCCAGCTTTCCAACGAAAACCGAAAGTATTGTATAGCTGGAGGAGACGTCAGGTGGTACCTTGGGACACTTGCCCCCCCCCCAAGGTAACAGTAGGACCGTCACTACCTCTGACTGCCTCTGACCTTCTCCAGCCCAATGTGCCAGATCCCTGTTTTGCAGCTGGGTAGACAGCAGACAATACTGGCCTGGCGTGTTGTGGTCCATGGGGTTGCGAAGAGTCGGACACGACTTAGCGACTGAACAACAGACAGCAGACAGACAGTTTAAGTGGTCAAACATAACTATATTCAGGTTTCAAACATTTAATTGGAACAAATGAGCTGAATCCAGCAGCAGCAAAACATCAGCAATCATTTTAGGCACAGCGAGTTAATCCGCTGTTGCTGGGCTTTCGTCCGCAAGGTTGGAAGTTCGAGACTGCGTGACGGAGTGAGCTCCCGTTGCTTGTCCCAGCTCCTGCCAACCTAGCAGTTCGAAAGCACCTAAAATGCAAGTAGATAAACAGGGACCACTTCGGTGGGAAGGTAACGGCGTTCCTTAGAGTCATGCTGGCCACATGGCCATGGAAGCTTGTCCTCGGACAAAAACGCCGGCTCTACAGGCTTTGAAACGGAGATGAGCACCGCCTCCTACAGTCGGTCACGACTAGACCATTCGGTCATGGGGAAACCTTTACCTTTTAACCAGAAACCCAAATGCTAATAAAAATAATTCATTAAGAATTTCCCCTTCTCCCCCTATTCTTGTAGGGACTCAGTTGAGGACTCAAATGCACCCACCTTTCTGCTCTAGTTTACTATGGCCTTGTGGACCAAAACCACAAGGAACCACTTTCCATATGAACATAAAGAGTGGATATACAGTTTTAACACTTCATGTTCCCTTTGTCATTTCCTAGGTGCTGATGCCAATTTTCACTAGCCAGCTTAATTCTTCAACACTGCTCTGTTCTCTATTGGACTCCTTCAGCTGTCCATTCTTGGAATGCTGTGTATTTTTACATATATAAGTTGCTACAATTGCCAACAATTTCACTCAGCACAGAAAAATAATGGTCCAAGAAACATCAAGAGTCATTTGGGCAGGGTGCCACAAAGATGATAACCGGATACTTTTTGCTTTCAGATTCAAGGCAGAAGAGATGAAAGACACTTTCAAGAGGGATATCAGGCAATAGCTACAAAGGCAGAGGAGTCTGGCTAGAGCCAGGGTGAGGCTGCTGCAAGTATCTAGCCTGCCTAATAAAGTAAACAGGGAGAATGAAGAAGATAACAAGATAGAGGTAGGGGATGCAGCCTTGAAGCAAACAGAGGGATGAGGGATCTTGCAACATGAGATTAAGCACAATCGCTTCTTTAACGATAGACTGCACCTGCATCAGGGCTCATTGTCTTGATGTCTACCAGACTACAGTAATTAATAATAAAATGACTTGATCTATTCTTTCCCAAAATCACTTGCCTCAACTGAAAAAAAAGTGTTCCCAGGCACGTACTCTTGTGTACACTGAATCATATAACAGAATGATTAACTTTCCCCACCCTCATTTACTGCCACCTATGCACACTGAGAGTTTACCATTATCGCTACCAAGGAAACTATCACCTCGTCCAAGCAAAGGGGAAACGCCTACTTATTTCCATTATGAGCCCCTGCAAATGACAAAACAGGCCACTCTTTCTCTTGCTAATGTTTAGATAGTAACAGGAAAAAGGAGAAGGGCGGAGGGGGAGGAGAACTTAAAACAGAATGAATGATGTAAGCATCTCAAGCAAATGTTTCCATAAGCGATTGTAATTTGACAAGATGATGACAATGTATTATTAATAATACTAAATCAGTGGAAAAGATTGACTATTTTTAATACTGTTCGTTTCCCACTTCTGTATTCCTTGCTTTCGCTCCAAGTAAGTGTGCATGGTGACACTGTAAACTGCACAACATAATTTAATTTGAGAACTGGGGTAGTGTAATGGTTAAGAGTGTGCCTTAAGAACATATACAGTACATTTCCCCAAACTGTGCAAGTACAGGAAATGCAGAGCAATGTGCACAGCGTTCATTAGCCTGACCATTTCAGCTTTTATTTAGAATCATGTAGAAGCAAGCTTCCAGCCCTTACAGCTGCAGAGGCAGGCAAAGTCTGGGGAAATCTTCAAAGCTAGATGGGAGAGTAGTATTACATATATTTGTAATCGGTGCCCAGCATTGGGCTTTTTTTGGTCACTCTTCATAATAAGCAGAAGCAGAATTATGCAAATAAACAGTAGGACACACAATCTAACTTTTCTTGCATTTGGTATATTCTGGCACGGAATTTTTATCTTGTGTTTTAAAACCACAAAAACAAATTTCACCTTAGCCTCGAACTTGTGGGCCTCAGGCAACTTTTAAGCATCAGTCCTCCATCCCACCCAAATCTGCAATAATGAAGAGATTATTAGAAATATGCCTCAACATCATGTCTTGTCAGTCAACCTTCAGGCAAAAGATATATACTGTATACACTTTTTAAAAAAAAATCTTGCCTTTCCTCCAAGATGCTCAAGGTACCTTTCCTCCAAGATGCTCATCTTTCCTCCAAGATGCAATAGGTTTCTTCTTCTGTGCACTCACAACAATGCTATGAGATCAGTCATGAGGATCCATCAACTCTCACTCAGAGATGTCAGTTACATTAGTGGCCAACAGAGGTTCTCAACCCAAGTCTCCAGTCTAAGTCTAATCACCATCATGAGATTAGCTGACATAAGGCAGGTACCCACGTTAATGGTCACAGAACTTGTGCATTTAAGCATCCCTGCCCCATCCAAAATCATGAGAATGTGGTAATATTCTGTTTACATGAGCTATCCATATAAAGGTTGCCTTCTCAAAAAATATAGCTGCAAGGATGGTGCCTCCACGTGCAGTCATCTGCTATAAATTGTTGTGTGAAATAACCCAGACAGCAAGCTTGTCAATAGCCACTCACCTGAGCATCAATGGAAAAAGTCACCCCCAGGTGAGCAGGCAAGGAAGTTTTTATACATTAAAACAGGGGTCTCCAAACTATGGCCTGGGGGCCCCCCATAAGTTTTCATCCAGCCCACAACAACTTGTTGTTGTTTTTTGTCAGAGCATGAATGGTGGACATATTACTCATTATATATCATTTCTCAAGCTCAGTGTTGTTTCTTTGCAATTGTTGCATTTCTCTTTTCTTCTGAATCGTATCATACCGATTACAAAAACGATCCAAGTAAAACGTATTCATTTATTTAAATTCCATTCTTTCATAAAACTGATTTTTTTTTTGGCCCACGGGTATGTGTAAAATATGCAATGTGCTGAAAAGTTTGGAGACCCCCTCCTTTGAAAGATTGCTTGCTCTGTCCCCCACCCCACTCCCAATTCTTCGTGTACCTCAAATGACTAACAGAGGCATGTGTGGTCAGGCAAATGATTAAAACATATATTACAGGCCACTACCTCTTGTGAACAGATTTGCTAGAGAAAGAGTAGAGCAAGGTGAAAATGCACTGTGTTCTAGAAGTAAAGTAAGGCCAAGAAATATTGAGGCGTAAAACAAGTTCAGAGGACAAACAGAGCGAAGGTCATGCCATATTGTGCCTGTTGACAATGAACATCTATAGTCTGAGATCTGGCAGGCAGTTTTTGTCAGTTCTTTTTTAACTTCAACCTCCCCTTCAACTTCTCTCATCCCCCAGCCCTGGGATAAAGTGTCTATTGTATTGTACTCTCAAGGACGAAAACTACTGAAGCACTACATGTAACAAATCTGTCTGTTGAAAATAGGTGACCCCGTGAGAACTAGGACTGTTAGATCTCAATATACAGATGGCAATATTATAAGCCCCCAAATTGATGTTGAATTCTGATTTTTTTTAAAAATAAATAAAGGATATACACTATTATCACATTCTGGCCCTGTGCAACAACCATTTCAGCATATGCAATCCCCATCAATGGGAAACGGCAGTAGTCAGTGATCTTTACAATGCACAGTACAGTATTGTTAAGGTACCATCTGACTAGCTTTAGCCATTACATAGAAATATCGAGTAAAGCAGTGGCTAAAAGGAGAATTCTGAAAACTTGCGCACTTATGATTTACTAAAAAAAATAAATAATGATAAGCAACTTCTAGGATGTGGTATAATTGTATTAGAATTTATCCAAAGCCACAAGAGATGTGTGTAAGTGGTTGCAAATAAGCAGTCTAAGAACACTGAGCAGAAATGCAGCCATTTCTTTACAAGGTCATTCTTCCTAGCCGACATGCTATACATATATTTACACAAAGAGACAAGAAGAAGAGGATGTCAAAGTGTTTTCTGAAAGGAGGGGTTCTTTTGTAGAAGACATCTGCCAAAAATGCCACCCGCAGTTGACTTGATTTGGCAGTATGGTATTCCCCCCCCCCCAACTTATTGGAAGACGTGTTTTTAATGCAAACAAAAAGTGAAGGCTTCCAAGCCTTGGCAGGAACCATGAGAAGGCACTGAGTCCTGAAAACCCACCACTTCATTCCTGTGCATCCCCAGGGCAGAGGCTGCCAGTCTCCGAGTACACCAACACTGCCAAGATGTCTGGAGGCAACAGAGCGTGGAAAGATGTTGGCCTGTGTAGCAGAAAAGCCAGTCTCCAAGTCACTGCTCCCCTGAGCTGGCTCTGTCTACCCTGCTTCACTATAGGTTATGAAATGCATAAAGACCTGAGTATCCTATTGTGAAGTTATTCATCTCAAACAATAGAAGTGGCAGGGAAAAATGTAAAATGCATTCTCGCTGGGAATCGTGATCATCCTCTCACCCCAAAAGCTACTTAGGACTTTGCTTTAGAAAAAAAAAAAAGTCTGCCAGTTGCACTTTTTCTTTTGGCATGATGATTGAAATTCATTTCCAAGATTAACTAGGCCACGTCAGTCTAATTTTAAAGGTGTGCCAGGCACAGGGCCAACAAAATAATTAGACTCCAGATGTTTCAGAGTCCCATTCAAGATGGTAATGTGGTCCACAGATGATTCAGACTTCAGGACTGATCCTGTGAAGGCATGTTGACTCCTACCTAAAATGTATGCTCTTTCTTTGCAGTCAACTTAGAGATGAATTAGAGAGTTCCATACTTTCTGCAACTAAAGAACTGGTGTGTGATCCTGCTGCCTTATATCCTGTATTTTTAAAGCTGAAGGTGCAAGTCATCATCTGGTCAATCCTTTTAATCGGAGAAGGCTAGAATACCCAAACATATACTAATCTGCTAGGAATAACAAGTGCTGTGTTACATTTCCCTCCTGTTAATGGCACAGTCCCTTGTTCCTCATGGGCATATCCTTTGCTATCCCACAAGTCAGCCTTTGCCTTCCTATCCTTTCCTTCTTTTGACTGGCTCTTCAAAAGTCAAGGTGAAAAAGAAAAACACATTTGGAGTCTGCCCTCCCACATCCCAGGGTACAAGGAAACGCATTTGAGAAGGATGGGGGTAAAATGTGGATTTCCCACTTTCCTGAAAGCTTCTGGACAAGCAGAGCGAGCTTTAATTACAGTGTATTGGACATTGTGTCAGGCAGGGAATTGCAGCAACAACAAAAAATTAACATCTGCCAGTGCAAACCACCATAAGAACATAAGAAAAGCCTTGCTGGATCAGGCCAAGGGCCCATCTAGTCCAGCCTCCTGTATCTCACAGTGGCCCACAATGTTTCGTGGCACTGGCACAAAGTCTAGGATATTGGGAGCGCAATCCTAACCTGCCTGGAGTAAGGCTGGTAAAGTTTGGCTGGCACCAGAGCCATCAAAAAGCACCGTAAAGCACGCTTGGACCACTCTCGGAGTCAGGGAGGATGACGCACATCTGTGTGCTGGTCTCTTTGACTCAGAGAGTGGTCCAAACATACTTTACGGTGTCCCTTGTGCCAGCCGAACTTTGCTGGCCTAACTCTGTGGCAGGGTAAAAAGTGGTAGCCACTGGGAAAGGAGCTCTGCAGCTAGTGCTACATTTTGAAATACTGTATAACAAAAGGTTTAAAAGAAAAGCAGCCTAGCACTGCTATTGAGCCTAGCAAGTAAGCTACCGCTTAGTGATGAGGCACCTGCATTCATTTAGTTCAGTTTGTTATGGCAAGCATCCTTTTCAGAATCCAGTGAAAACAGAGCAGATTTGGTTCACTTTTCCAGAAAAGAATGATAAGATTTGCCTGTAACCCAGGTTGTGAACTTTGTGTTGAAAAGCGGTATATAAATACTGTTGGTTGACTGATTATCATAGAAAGAGGCAGAGACCATGGTAGAGCATGCTTTGCATGCAGACAGTTCCAGGTTTAATCTCTGGCATCTCCAGGGAAGGAAAAGAAACATTCCTGTCTAAACCCCAGGAGAGGCACTGCCAGTCAGTGTCAACAAGACTGAGCCAGATGGACCAAGGGTCTGACTCTGTATAAGGCAGCGTCCTTTGATCCCAAATTAAATGCTTCTCTTCTCCCCAATGTGCAATCACAAATATGTCAACACAATGCTCTGAAAAAGAGGGGTCATGCTGGAGTGGTGGAAAAACGTGGACAGGGAGCCATTTCACAGCACAGTTTGTCAGCCTGCACAAACTTCTCTTCAAGAGCTGTCTCTCTGGAAGTCATCTGTGTGAATCAGTCTTTATGGACATCCAAGGGTTTGCGGAGTCCCTCACCAGCATACCATAAGAAGCCTCGCTAGAATCACGGGGTTGAAGAATGCGCATTAATTAATAACACATTAAAAGTCGTACTAGTCTGGATAAAGGTTGGAATTTTGGCTTGTTTGTTTGCTTACAGGATTGTTACTCATTTAAAATGCCTGTGAACCACAGCTTCAAAACTCAAAACAGATTTCAGGGTGGAGCTTTTGTTTTCTCACACTGTTGTGTCAAAACCAGTACTTCATACCCTGACCCTCACGCATCACTAACCACACCCACGCCTGAATGTTCACATATTAAGAGATCCCACTTGTCTATGAGAATGTGTCCACATGGCAAGGTGTCAGAGGAAAAATGCCATAATACAAACAACCCTCTGCTTTTGCCCAAGGCATCATCGGCTGTTTGGAGATATCTGCTCCTTTCCTCTGCTTTTGGCACATGTGCTGTGCCTTATGTAGGTTAATGTGTCAAAGAGCTGATGTGGACTTGATTTTGCTATGGATTTGAGGAATGTCTGGTATCATCAAACCAACTGATTCCTATGCTGTGTCCCTTTGCTGGGATGTTGAACCTCAAGCACAGGGTATGGTAGATCTAGGTCTGGAAGGACCCATTAAGATAGCCAAAAAGGGGAGGCTGTTGTGGCTCTCTGATCACATTTCCAGAACTCCATGGAGCTTTCCAGTGGAACATTAGCAACGCTGACGTGGCGTGCCCTTACATATCCTTGTAAAAGGGCAAAACACACCCTCTCTGCCTCCATGCACAGACTAGCCTTTGGAAACTCCACAAACAAACTCATAGAACTGTATCCACATAGAGTCAGCCCCCTCCTCACACACATTTCCTCAGGATTATGTTTTTTAAAATCTGAAAGTGAAAGGGGCTCTCTTTTAAGATTGCATCATCCTTTTAGGCACGTTTTGGGTAATGGAAAAGAAAAGGACCAACGAAGGAGGTAACTGGGGTAGCAAACCAAGCAAACCAAGTATGATCTCATTATGATTTCAACACTGCCACACCCCAAACCAGAAGCATGTGGAAAGCCTAACTTCATTCCCTCAGGCAATCATCACTGACGTTTCTGGTGAAAGGAGATTGAACACTGGGTGCAGCAAGGCAAACACACTAGAAAAACAATGTGGGGGAAAACAAACAAAAGCAAATTCAACACTGCAATTATTCTGTGGTTTAAACTCTCCACGTTCAAGAAATGTTCTCCCAAAGCAGTTGTTGTTGTTCAGTCGCTAAGTCGTGTCCGACTCTTCGTGACCCCATGGACCACAGCATGCCAGGCCTCCCTGTCCTCCACTAGCTTCCTGAGTTCGCCCAATTACATGTTCATCGCTTCGGTGACACTGTCTAACCATCTCATCCTCTGCTGCCCCCTTCTCCTTTTGCCTTCACTCTTTCCCAGCGTGAGGGTCTTTTCTAAAGAGTCCTCTCTTCTCATGAGGTGGCCAAAGTATTGGAGCTTCAGCTTTAAGATTTGTCCTTCCAGGGAGCAATCAGGCTTGACTTCCTGTAGGATTGACGGATTGGATCTCCTTGCAGTCCAAGGGACAAAGCAGTAATCAGTACAAAATGAATGGACACATGCTTACCCTAGAGTAATAGGGGAAAACAACACAAATATGGTTTGAGAGGCTCTCTTAACCATGGCTCACACAATATCAGGCTATCTAAAGAAACACTTTCTCCCATCTGAAACTATTTACTGTGGCCATCATTTGTGAGTCTTATCAGGATGTCCCCACTCTGGTGGTTGTGTGGGATAGGGTCTTCTCCAAGATCACACTCAATTATGGACTATCATTCCCAAAGTCACTCATCTGTCTGTAGCTGTATTGTGGGGCACAGACTCTGGGCTTTCCCAGACAGTGTGCTTAGTAAATAAAAAGATTCCAACGCTTTGTTCATTCACTCTGGGGGGGGGTGTCATAAGACATCACCACTCATCTGCTGACTTCAATTTCTACTATGGTTAAATAATTGTTTTAATTCATGGGGAAAAAATTCATTATTTTATTTAAATTCATTCATTTAAAAGATTTTACCTCAGCTTTCCTCTGCCAGAGCAGATGCCCAAGGTGGCTTAAAATTCACAAACAACAAGAACACTGAGAATAACAGTACGGTACAGTGAGCCCAGGTGTGGATTTGCTGTTAGC
Organism: Lerista edwardsae; assembly: GCA_029204185.1. NCBI lineage: Eukaryota > Metazoa > Chordata > Lepidosauria > Squamata > Scincidae > Lerista > Lerista edwardsae. Next base: position 14,063,468 of record JAJKFI010000019.1, on the reverse strand, counting down.
AAACCTGTTCCATTGGGGTGCCCTTGCCCAGATAAAAAGAGGTCACAAAAGACACAGGATTGGAAAAGGAAGTGGGTTAGTATACGGTATCCCTAAGACCCACTGTATCTTCTGTAGTATGGAAAGAATACAGCAATTCTATGTGTGGCTACAAATGAAAAAAGCAGTACTGTAATTGGCTGACACTATGAGGAGCAAATTTGGAAGTGTTCTCAATCCATGACTCAAAGGTTCACATTGCTTTACATATCTGCAGTACACTGGGATTATGTACATGGAGGGAGAAAGAAACGTCCTGCATGAACCAGCCATTAGTGTAGATATACATTACTACTGCAACCTTAAGCACATTTGCTAGGGAGTAAACTGTAATAATGAGCTCAACAGGACATCTTTGAACATAAATATGCACTGCATTGCACATGCCATCTTATATCCCTTAGGTAATGCCTGAATGGAAAAACCATAAATCTGAGCTGGAATTGAGACAACCATATTCTTTTAAATGTGTTTTCCTCAATGAGGCTGAGATTGAGACCCAAGGCATAATTTTGGCCTGAACTTCAATATGTAAACCATGGATCAACATGATAGTAATAAACGTTACAGAAAAGTCCTATCAGACACCAAAAGCACAATACTCAGAGTAACAAGGGAGACCAGTTCTCATCCTGTGAAACATAATAATTTACTGGAACCAGGTGAAATGGAAGGGGACACCACACCATTTCATAACAATGCTGAACTTCCATACAGAGAGGAGGAAACAATTTCCCGTCAGCATCATCTTGTTAAGTGAAGCAATTATGTGAAAACTCTCAGGCAGGGGAAAGAATGAAGGCACAGATCCAGTGTCTGCTGTTAAACTCTTTCTGCATATACTGCCTGTTTGAACCTATGGATTAAGCATCATGTTCCCAATTCTCCATGGTTTAAAAAAAAATCAAGTGAGCTAGATGTCATTCACTGGGAAGCAAGGCTTATTCCCACGATTTTGAAGCATTCCTCAAAGGCTATTGTCTCTGTATGAGTCACAGGGCTTCCCGCTGAAATCTCTACTTCCCAGTCAATGGGGCACATCCTAAGAAAAGTCTCTTAATATGCTGACTACATTCATGTAGGCTAAATCCATTCTCAGTTCTCTTTTCCTTTGGAGTGTACTAATCCAGCCTGGTTGTATGAATGAATGAATGGTTATAAAACAGAAACTTCAAATAGCAGGAATTGGCCTCTTCCCTGGAAACAAAAGAGTGCATTTTTATCAATATAGGCTGGGGATAGAGAACTAAATTCTTGAAAATATGGATGGCTATTTCCACTGCTTAAAAAGAACAGTCTGAGTTGGGAAGACTCCTGCCCAATACAAACTGTGACAAGTTGAAAGGCTTCAGTTCTTGACATACGTGTGTATGTGACCAACCATAGCTGTTCTGTAGAATAAACTTTGTGTTGTCTCTGAGTTGGTGCAGCACAGATTGTGATGGAAAATAAGTCAATGTACAGGGGGAAAAAATCCAAATAAATAAGAGTTTATAATCTATCCACTTGGAGACCTGTATGGATGAGTTGAAACCTTTGGGGAGAAGGGGGACAGGATTGCAACTTGTGTATCCTGGTCTTATCTTTTTTGTTACTTTTTTTGCATAGGACACATGAACATGTATTTATGCTGCTTCCTGGCTGCATCTGCACTTGGATGGGTGGTTGACTTACCCACAATGCCTGATCCAACAAGTGGCCTACACAAACAAGCATCCCTCTGCATATTAACCTTCCTACATGAAACAGGGCATGTGGCTCCATGGACAGCCACGGAAACCCTATTATTCAAGTCAGGAAGTGCCCTAGTTGAACAGAGGGGTTATGTCGGGTCTCCTAAAGGAGGAATTGAGCTCAACAGTGTGCATTCCATGAGATCAAACCACCCTCCACAGCCCTTTAAACAGCCTCAGGCTGAGGGGAAGTCCTGGTTAGCAGAGAGTTGGTGCCCGAAGACTACAATCCTCTACACATCTACTTGGGAGTAAGTCCCATTAAACTCAATGGGATTTATTTCTAAGTTGACGTGCATGTGCTTTTTTAAGTATATAAAGAACAGCAGGTCACAAACGATAGTAATCAACGTAGAACCCCATGTGCCCAAATGCACAGTCCCTCCTGTAATTGTATCTCCATAAAACCACCGCTCCTATTTTAGCCAAACTCTCTTTATGTTCTCCAGGGCATCCAGATAAATGAGGATGTCCTGTAATTCTAATTAAGAATGTCCCTCAGAACCTCTTTAGTTCGCATTTGTTCTGTTCACTCATGCTAAAATAGACTCCCCATAATGGGCTGCACATTCGTCTTGCTTCCACTTCATCAGGATGCAAGACTGTAACCGGAGCAGTATAGTGTGCCGAACATATTACAGACTACTACAAACAGTGACCAAGAGCTTCGTTCGTTGTATATCATCTTGAGTCAGGATAATGCACAATCTTTAAATATCAGGCAACCAGAGTAGTCTAAATTTTGCTGGCTAGGAAACTTTGTGATAGCAGGGCTTTTAAAAAGTATTATTACCATTTTACAGATCTCATTTACCACACTTTGTATCTCAACAGTCACAGGGAAATGCCAGGAATGTCAGGAATAAACACAACCGTGGAGTTTTGGTCAGCAAAGTACATGCCATTCTTTTCCCTTTTACCCAGCTAACTGCTTCAAGTCTTTCATTGCCTTGGTTACAGACAGCCTTTTGCAAGCATTTATGGTTAGAAATACAGTAATTCTTCCCAGTGACACTATTTTGTTTGCCTTGGCACACAGACTTTGTATTTAAGGCCCCACTGCAATCTGAATGGCAGGCATTACTAACCGATTTGATTAGGTTCTTCCTTTCCTACAAATTATCTAAAAATAGATAATCAATATCACATACTTTCTGAAGTGGTGACAGACATGCACAAACCCCCTCCCCTATTAACATCAACTGTCTCCCTAGTCAGTTTTGCTTCTGACCGTTGAATGCTCACAACCCTTTCCTCGTCCTTAGAGAACTCCCTCAGCCCCAATATGTCACAGCCAGCCCATACGCTGGTTCATTTGTACAGGACAATATCAGCAACAACTAGCACAAGTTTATCTTCATCACCTCTGTACCTGTCAGTGAGAAAACCCAAAGCCACAACTGCGCTGCGACTTGAAAGTGCAAATAATGGATGGAGAGAACATATTTCAGGTGGGGTGGTTTTGTTTTTTTAAAAAGAAGAATTCTAAAAATACAGGTCTTGTTAGCTGGAGGGCCATAGCTCAGTGGCAGATGCAGAAGGTACCAGGTTACCTTTAAAAGAATGTCATGTATCAGGAGTAGGAATGAGGCCTCGGCCTAAGAGAACCACCTCCAGCCAAAACAGACTAGGCTAAATGAAAAATGTCGTACTGGAAGACTTCTTCATAGATGGCCACCATCCATTTTTCTTATCTAAGGACAAGTTAAGTATTATGTTTCCCAACACAATTGTTCAGAAGGCTCCACAGCTTCCTGCCACATTCAGCATCTCCAGCCTGCAGGATAATATGCGTTTCACAGATCTACACACAGTCTAAATCCAGGGTCCATCATGTGGTTCTGATGACAGAACTCACACATGAACTATGAATTCATGTTGATATATGCGCAGCTATATTATCCTCATGATTCCCATATTTTTACATAGTCAATACTTTGATGTACGTCGGGGAAGGAGGCCTCACCGTCTCCCTTCAAGTCCCTCCCGTGCATCATTTTGTTGTTGTTGTTGTCGTCGTCATCTGTCCTGAATAGGCCAAGAAGAGGTAAGTCCACAGTGGCAGATCTCCAGCATCTTTCAGGGCTGTTCAGAAGTAAAATGCCGCAACAGGTGAAGCTTGCCCACCCTGATATAACAAATTGCACCTGTCAAAATTTCCCCACAACTATCTCTCCCTTCCTTTAAGCCCACCTGCTTCCAGAGTTGCTATAGACTTATGGTAGTAACTGCTCATTGAAGACTGCTTGTTTTTGACAAATCACCCCCTTGAATCTCTTTCTCTCCTGGCCTTGGAACACGTTGCAGGCCATAATCTCCCGATTCTCCCTTCTCATCTGCCATGGGAATGAACATGGAAATGAATGGCTTTTATTTAATAAAGTCAGAGAGACTTGTAGGGTCCTGTTCTCCCCTTAGAGAAGTTCACTAGGACCCAGCACTGGCAGAAATGAGTTTAAAACAACCCTTTTTAACTCTGGCAGCAGCACAATCCTGGGGATTGCATTGCTGCCATCACTGCAGGGGAAAGCCCTATAAGAACATAAGAAGAGCCCTGCTGGATCAGGCCAAAGGCCCATCTAGTCCAGCTTCCTGTATCTCACAGTGGCCCACCAGGTGCCTCAGGGAGCTCAGCAGACAACAAGATGCTTGCATCCTGTGGCCACTCCCTTGCACCTGGCATTTTGAAGTAGCCTACTTTAAATGTAAGGCGATTGCACCACCCATCATGGCATATAGCCCACGATGGATTTTTCCTCCAGAAATCTGTCCAGTCCCCTTTTAAAGGCATCTAGGCCAGATGCCATCATCACCTTCTGTGGCAAGGAGTTCCATAGTTGAATTACCCGCTGGGTAAAAAAAGTACTTCCTTTTATCTGTTTTAACTCTCCCAATGCTCAATTTCAGTGGATGTCCCCTGGTTCTGGTGTTTTGAGAGAGGAAAAAAAAAACATCCCTCTATCGACTCTATCCCTCCCATGCATAATTTTGTATGTCTCAATCATGTCGCCCCTCAGGTGCCTTTTTTCCAAACTGAAGAGCCCCAAACGTTGCAGTCTTCCTTCATAAGAGAGGTACCCCAGCCCCGTAATCATTTTTTGTCGCTCTCTCCTGCACCTTTTCCAGCTCCACTATGTCCTTTTTGAGATGTGGTGACCAGAACTGTATGCCCTGAGTCTGGTTCCCCTGGTTGGTCAAAACCCACCATTTTGGGAACCACTGATGTAATCAAACAACATTTTTTAAATTGTTCAGAGATTGAGGGCACAATCCTAACCTGGAGTTAGGCTGGCACAGTTAGGCCAGCAAAGTTGGGCCGGCACAAGGAACACTGTAAAGTATGTTTGGAACATTCTTGGAGAGAGAGACCACACACAGAGTCGGAATCATCCTCCCTGACTCCGAGAGTGGTCCAAATGTGCTTTACGGTGGCCCTTGTACCAGCCAAGTTTGCTGGCCTAAGTCCAGGTTAGGATTGCGCCCTGAGTCCAATACCTCCATCATTTGGTCCCCATACCCCCAATATTTGTGGTTAAGAATCCCTGCTCTATAGCATCTCTAAATGCAAAAAATATTTTCTGTGCGTGGTTTTCTTAACCAGCCTACCTCTCCAGGGCCAAAAGGAATTGCTCCACTGTTCCAGTTTTTCTAAAGAGATACTACCCACCCACCCCAAAAAAAGAAATCTGCCTTAGAATCATTTTGTTTTAACTGTGAATTATCTCACAGCATTCCCTACATCAGGTTTGTCTCGCGTATGAATTCATGGTCAAGCTGTACCTTAATCTGTACCACTTTGGCCAGGCCCTTCTGACTACACCCCTCTCAGCTGGCTGCAACTGGGTCTCAAAATGCAAAATACAGAACAACTTCCCAAGTTACAATTTTCTTACTTGGGAACGCACCCACAAATAACTTCCATAAGCAAAATTACAGACCAAGTAGGATGTATATACCAGCACCTCTGCACATCAGACTTTGGCATGCCAGAACATAGGAGAGAGTTGCAAGATGATACCGATATAAATCTTTTCTACATAATCATTTTTCCCACATGGGTATGACTTGTGGGAACACTCACAAAGCTCTGACATAGTAAACGCTCCTTAACAGTCCTGTCATCGCAGGCCCGGAAATGACTTCACTTCTGTGTCAATGGAACACAGAGGTGTACAACTCTACTGATGTGCAGTGTGTCTACAAAATAGTGCCAGCCTGTGGACACGGCAATTGAGGTAGTCTCCTCAAGCAACAGACTAGCAGGGGGGTACCTGTCTTGACTGCAACTATTTCACCTAGAGCACTCACCATCCCCCTCTACCATACTTCTGCCCTGCTCCTCTCTTCCTTTTTGAGTCCAGGGAATAGGAGTGGGGAGAAGGAGTGCACCACCATGCAAGAGTGGGTGGCATTTCACAGACTGCTTCAGGCACTTGAAGGTCTTGGCTCCACCCCAGCTAATACGTAGCACATTAGAAGTCAACCCATTTAATGTGCAACCTTTACGAAAGACCTTCCATGGTCAAGCAAGCAAGCAGTCTGTTTCGTTTTCAAGTCTTTTTCCAATAGCAATAGAAGGCTTACATTTCGAAGACAGTACAAAGCTTATCCAAATAATGAGCATTCATTTCATGTATTCAATGTCTATAAGGATATTTCTCCAAGACTGGTGTAAATTTAGCAAATCTGTTGGAACACTGCTTGTGGAGTGTATGTCTCAAACATAGTTTTGACTATTCCTAGGAAGAATTAGTTTCATGAAAATGACTAAGGGCCCAATCCTATCCAACTTTCTGGTGCTGATGCAACTGCAATGCAGCCACGAGGTAGGTGGACAAATGTTCTCTTACCTTGAGAAGGCTTCCACAATTGCCTCACCACCATAAAATGAAGCACACACCCATCTGGGATAGCTACACCAGGGCTGGAAAATTGGATAGGATTTGGCTCAAAGGCTGCAATCCTCTCCATACTTATCCAGAAGTAAACCCTGTTGACTATGAGACTTACTTCTAAGTAGACATGCATAGGATTGGTCACTAAGGCTGCAAGTAAGTGCCACTGGATTCAATGGGAATTCAGAGTATACATACATAGGATTGCAGTGAAAGGTGGCGCCTTGAGGAGCAGTGACATGGTCCAAACCAACCTCCTGCACTTCCTACCCCAGCAAGAACTTGAACTTGAGTCTTTTGCATTCCAAGCAAAGCCCTAAGTAACGAACACCGAGGGCCTCCTAATTAGGGCAATCTAATTGTATGCACACAAGGATAGAATAGTATATAATGTATTCTAGGTGTTTGTTTTTAAGGAAGATTGTAGCAGCAGGTCCTCAGGCGGCATCAGCTTTGAAAAATGACTCATTCCAATTAACTTCAGAGTAGTGTAATTGAAGTCAATAGAATTATTCCAGAGCAAATGATTTGTAGACTTCAACTTAAGAATATTAGCCATGAGTAAACAGTTAAAATAAATACTTCAGACTTCCCAGCAAATGTAAACACACTGATCAGGCAAGGAGGTTTTATGGTTCTCTTTTCCTTTATTTAGCTGGCTCCATATAGATATTTATAAAAATGGACGTATGTGTGTGTATGTGCGTATGTATGTTCCAGCATAACTCTGGAATGCCTGGAGCGATTTTCACCAAACTTGGTATACATATGCCTTACGATCTGGAAAGAAATACTGCGGGGGTAAGACACCCCTAGGGGTGGGGGTGGGAAGGGGGTGACATGTAAAAATAATAGAAAACGGACGACATTAGTGTTGAATCCATAGTTTTCAGGGTCGCTGCGATGAATGGTGACACTCCCGATGCCGTTTAAGTCCAAGTTTAGCCCCCATCAGCATGGGGGGTGAGAAGGGGTGCAAGATACAGTGCTTGGAAATAGAATGTCTGCAGCACGCTGATGGTGGCGTAGAGGACACCATTTGATTTCAGATTTCAAAACTCATCCCACTTCTAGAAAAACTGTGGGGGGTTAGACACCCCTAGGGGTGGGGATGGGAAAGGGGTTGACATGTAAAAATAATTGAAAACAACCAATATTAGTGTCGAATCCATAGTTTTTGGGGTCACTGAGATGAATAGTGACACTCCCGATGCTGTTTAAGTCCATGTTCTGCCCCCATCTGCATGGGGGGTGAGAAGGGGTAAAAAATAAAATGTCCAAAATGACCGACATTAGTGTCAAATCCATAGTTTTCAGGGTCGCTAAGCTGATTGGAGACAATCCCGATGACATTTAAGCCCAAGTGTAGTTGAACAGAATGAATAGAACTCTGTGGAACCTTCTGGAAATTTTTAGAAATCATTAGGCCCCGGTCTCGGACTCCAATCAAATACTTGCCATGTTACCAGGCATGGTAACTGAATACAAGTCTATCAATACCGCAGTAGATGCCTATGAGGTCGTCAGTTTCCCATCAGACTTCCTAAACTCACTTGATCCAGCTGGATTGCCACCACATCGTCTTTTACTTACAGTGGGATCTACAATTATTTTACTACGTAACCTTGACGCGCCAAAACTTTGCAATGGCACAAGGCTGTGTGTCAAGAAGATGCTGGGTACTGTAATTGAAGTGACTATCTTAACAAGAAAGGGAGAGGGTGAATCAGTTTTTATCCCATGGATACCACTCATTCCTACGGATCTTCCTTTTAAAGAGATTGCTATTTCCAGTGAGACTTGCATTCTCGATCGCAATCAACAAGTCACAGGGGCAGTCTATTAAGTACTGCAGAGTGGATTTGAAATTGCCATGTTTCTCCCATGGACAACTTTATGTTGCTTGCTCAAGGGCGGGTTGACCCAGGCATTTATTTATTCTTGCTCCTGGAGGTGAAACTGAAAATGTTGTTTATAATCAAGTTCTGAGTTAAATTTATATTATAGTGAATTTGTAAAAGATTTTACTTTATAATTTTTATGCTGTACTTAGGTTTTTGCTGATTGAAATAATTCATTTCATATGCCTCAGTGTTCTCGAGGAAACTGTATATGAAATAGGATCAGCTCTTGACAATGCGGGAAGAAGAATCTGAAATGTCAAGGTGCTTCCTAACCACAAAAAGATTATTTTGCAATCAAGGCAGTGTACCACATGCCCAACATGAATATGACTGCAGCCTTAGTTTAGTGGTTGGGCGGCGGATACTTAGGCCAGCCTAGTGTGTTCACATTTCCTAATTCCTAAAATAAATTCTATGAAACTACTGGACCACGCCTCCTAGAGATTTACAGTCAGTGTGCTGTTCTCGAGTTAGCACCCTGACCTTAAGCACACAGACTTAGCAACTATGATTCAGCCGCACTTGCTTCATCGAATAAGGATGTTCAGCATCATGGCCTAAGGCTGCAATCTGATGGACATTTATCTTAGAGAATGTCCCATTGAATACTGTAGGGCTTACTTCCAATAAAGAAGGTACAGCACTGTCCTATGAGTCACAGTAACTGGAAGTTTGAAAGTGTAGTTCTTACTATTAATGGCCTAGTAATGACAGTAAATTTAGAAAAAGCATCTGATCAAAACACTGTTCTGTAGTAGAAATTACAGTTCCATTCAAAAAACCTTTAAACTTTTAACAGTTCTGGGGTTGCGTAGAGAGATGGAATGAGACCAGGCTACACTAGGTAAACTGAAATGTGCACTCATACCACCCAGTTCTTTCTGGGACAATAAACTCTCTCTCCAAAATATTCTTACATGGAGTACACACATAAAAAGCAGTACAATAATTATTTGTGAATAAACATCCCAGTAGTAACACCACAGCCTGGTTTGCCTGACCAGCTGCAAGCAGATAGTACTGCAGTCTGTCATTTGAAACAGCAGTGAGTCCTTCTGTAAAGAGAAAATCACAACAAAACCTCCCATCAAAGCCTAGAGCCAGAGATCAGTCACTCTGCCCAAGATGTAGTTCAAACTGCACAAGGCCATTCTTACAAGTGCCCCAAGCATCTCTTTCTTCATTATTTATTTGAATAATTTATATGCTGCCTTTCCTGTGCCGAAGCAAATGCCCAAGGTGGCTTACATGGGCAGACCTGTCTAAGCCACCATTTTTCAATGGGTTTTAAAAACAAATATATTGTAGTATTATGTGATTCACCGAATCCTCAGTCCTAGATGTAGCCTTCACAGTTTGGTGCTCTCCTCTATCTGCATGCCATCAAGCTTCATCTGATTCATGGCACTCAGAACCTCAGTGCAATGTGAAATCAGAGCCTGACTCTGCCTCTTTACTGAGCCTAGAACTTGGATGAAAGGGATAATCTTGACTGGGTTTTGGAGGCATTCTGGATATCCCCAAAGTACCATGCCAAGTCAGAGTCAAGACCCCGTGTCTCATTCTGAGCCTGACTTGAGAGAGGAGGGGTTGATATCTGATTTTCTGCTATGCTTCGAACATCCAGAATGCCTCAAAGCTCAGGAAGGTCTCACTCAGTCATCAGGGTTCCTGAGTGTCTCTGAAGCATTGCACAAAAATCACAATCCCCCATGTCTTTGGACATGTTAAAGAATCAAGGTAGGGCAGGGTTAGTAGGAAAGAATGATCAGCTAGCAAGATCAGCTTAAATTTGTGAAGTCATGTCTTTTCTCAAGACACACTGCAGGAAAAGTGCTGGTGTGAACACACCCTAAATTCATGGTTGTTTCTAGTTATCCTTCAATATTAATCATAGCCCATAACCGTTTCACTTTGAAAGTAATCTTAGTTTTGGCTCATTATGAATTTTTGCATCTAAATTCCCCTACAGCTCATGAGCTTATGGAAATTTTGACAAGGCACACATAGACCAATACAACTGAGAACACACAGACCTTTAGGAATGAGGTCTATTATTATTATTTTTTTGCACTGGCATCCATAGGCTGTAATCACAGGATGGAACTAGTGCTGAGCTGCACATTGCACAAAAGTCTAACACAAAGATCATATGTGGGCCAAATAACCTCACAGCATTATACATTTTGGAGATTACAACTTGTAAAAGGGAAAAAAATTCTTTTTGTTTCATGTTGACCTTGACAAGTTTCCTTTTCCTTGGCAATAAACCTTCCTTCCCTCCTCCTTTCAGAGTCCAGCAAAACAAGATCACAGTAGATGTATTTGCTAATCTGATGCCCCAGGGGCATTACAGTATGCTATACAGATATTTTTAATCAGCATACAGTTATGACTGATTGGTTCAGCACTTTCCTGATACACTCGGCAGAGTTCCTTGAAACTGAGTTTTTTTAGACCTTGGGGATCCAGACTCACAGTGATGGTGATTGTTTCTAAATATTCATCCAGGTTTTTTGGCTCAGAGTACTTTATAGCACCATGGCCAATATTAAGTGTCTTTTTATACAACTAGAATAAAATATAGAATGGAAGCAAGTTGGTAAGAGAAATGTACAAGCAAATAGTTAACACATGTTTGATTCCATGGATAGTACCTCTGTAGAACTCATCATAGAAGTCCCATTTCCCTACCCCCTCTAAAAGACTACAGTTTTCTATTTGCCTCATTTGATAAAACGTTTACTCCAAGAAGTTCAGGTTGGTGTACAAGGAGATTAGTCAACTGTGTAAGCCTGTAAAGTAGATTAGCATGAAAGATAACACCTGACTACCATCACTCAAGGTACATTATGACTAAGAAGGACTTTGAACCCAATATTCTCCAGTCCCACCTCTAGCCACATTAAGGGCACATTCCTATGCATGTCTACCCAGAAGTAAGTCCTCTTGTGTTTGATGGGACTTACTCCCAGGAAAGTGTAGATATGATTGCAGCCTAAGGATCAAATTCTATCCAATTTTCCAGCCCTGATGTAGCCGTCCCAATGGGGTGTGTGCTGCATTCAATAGTGGAGGGGGAATCAGGGAGGTCTCCTTAAGATAAAGGAACATTTATTTGCTTACCTCGGGGCTACACTGCAGCTGCATCAGCACAGGAAACATGGATAGGATTGGACCTTTAGTCTTTCAAACCACCTTATTTAAAAATAATGACATAATGACTTCTAGCTTTCTAAAGCAATGCTAACAGGTGGTGGTAGTGGGAAGCTCTTCAAATCATTTGCATGTATTTGCATATACATACATTTGCATGCATCTGCATACATTTGCAGGGTTAAATCCTGGGTCCATTCAAGTCCACAATGACACCTCTTCAGAACCCAACTATTTTCTATCCAGAAGACCTATCATGGTACTGTTGTGAATAGGCTTCTAAGTAATAAATGAAAGATTATCTTCACTGCAGTGTAATTACTCCAGAGTTACACTGAAGGTGATATTGTAACCTAGGTTATGCTGGTGATAATTCACTTCTTTTGAAAATAGCAGTGTACACTTTTGGGGTCCTGACCCCAAAATTCTATGAAACCTCCTCATCTCAGCTATGCACTGAAACTGTACACTGTACAACAGTCTAAATTGTCCCAATTTATATATAGTCGAGGATGAAAACACATAGGGTTCTGACAAATCTATAAAGTTTAGGTAACTCAATGACTTCAACAGCATATGTTTCAAAAGAAACTTGCTCTCTGCGCTTTCAGATCAGGCTGGAAGGCTGACGTCTTAGTGGCAGTTAACAAAATTACGCTGGCATAACTGAATTGAATGAGGCAACTACAAGTGGTTGAAGGAAGACAACTTTAAACAGTCTTTCAAGGCAGTGGGTGCAAATATCTTGCCCATCAGCGGAGCAGTAAAGGGACCCTATAGAGTCCTTCTATAAAATATGGCAGGCTGGGACCCAAACCACAGCGCTGACCCTGCTGATTGTATGATTTTTTTTCCTTTTTCTGAAAAGCCTCATATTTCTGTACACCAGGGGCTTGGAAAAGCCTTTTGACAGACACGTCAGAAAACTTTTGCCTGGAACTGAACGTAGAGATGAAACGATTTAACTCAACCCAACAGGCACACGTCGCCTCTCTCACTTCCTGGCCTTTCTCCTCCGACGTCACATTCGATCAAGAATCCATTTGCAACTCAAAAGGTTAATATAAAACGTTTCAAGGTCCCCGCGCGCCTTTTCAATCGGAAGGGAGGGGAGAAGGAAAGAAACTTTGCAACCAGCCGTTTCCTCACCTTGTACTTCATTCTTGCCAGCTTGCACCGTCAAAGGGCCTCTTTGCGAAATCAATCCGACTGCATTGAGACCTCGCGGGGGTGATACTCCATGGACCGCCTCCTTAGGCAAAAATGAAAATAGACCTCGAGTGGCCCGTTCAAGCGCTCGCCTGAAGTAGCGCAGCCCTCTCCCGCCTCGAGTTCCAGCGAGTCTGAGCTCATTGTTTTGCTTGCAGCGGGCAAGCCGCTGAGCTCATTTGCATAGTGCCCAGTGATTGGCTTGGAGCGCCAGACGCCCTGGAGAACAAGGTAGAGCGCTGTCGCCGCCCCCTCCGCTTCAGGAAGGCGCGCTGACGGGGACAGGCTCGCTGCTATTGCGAGGCAGGAAGGGCGAGAGCAGAGATTGACTCCGATCTTTCTGTACCCGAGCAAGGCCCGACGCTTCCTGTGACCAGTGACGCTGGACTCATTACCGAGCCTTTCACCTTTCGTGCCCGCGTCAACTGGTCTTTGAGAACAAAGAGTTTTCTATCTGCAGCTTCTTACGTGGCCGTTGTGCGGCCATCAGTTCTTGATGCAGCCTTTTGATCCTCCCGACTCTCACTGTTTCACCGACTGTCAAATTGACAAAAGCGTCGCCTTGAAAAGAAGAAAAAAAAAGAAATCACTGAGAATCTACGTGCTGCTGAATACGGGCATGCATGCCCCGGTATCCGCTGGTTCCGTTTTGGACCCCACCGTGGATACTGAAACAGTGGATATTGGGGACACCTTTTTAAAGATAGGGGAACAGCCATGGTTTTGCTGCAACAAGGTAAAAAAGGAGACTTGTTTAATGATCCGCTATCCTTTTGACGTGGTGGTGCTGTGAGTTGCTGAGCTTGCTGACTGGAAGGTTGGCAGTTCAAGACCACGTGATGGAGTGCAGTCCTGTCACTTGTCCCAGCTTCTGCCAACCTAGCAGTTCGAAAGCACGTAAAAATGCGAGTAGAGAAATAGGTACCACTTTGGTGAGAAGGTAACAGTGTTCCATGTGCCTTGGCGTATAGTCATGCTGGCCACATGATCACGGAAGCTTGTCCTCGGACAAATGCCGGCTCTTCAGCTTAGAAACGGAGATGAGCGCCGCACCCTACAGTCAGTCACAACTAGACCATTGGGTTGTGGGGAAACCTTTACCTTTTTATCCCTTTTTAATAAGAGTCCCAGTATCCATAGTAACTGTGGATAACTGAAATAGTAGTGGATACTGAATCAGCAGATAACGGGGCACACCTGTACTTACATTTCCTTCCAGTACAGGCCCACCACCATTCATTCGTCTTTTGTAGTGTGTAAAATCTGTTTTTGTAATGATCCAAAATATCCAAAATATCAAATACAGGACACGGTGACTCTTGGTTAGTCTCCTGCCGGGAGGCAGCTGCTTCAGTTGGTCTTGTGCGTGGACCAGCCCAGATCCAGAATTGCACTCATGTTTTTTCAAACAGCACAATCCTAGCAAGAGAGAACTAAGCCCCACTGAGCTGAATGGCTTACCTCCAGGTAAGTGTGTATAGTATCAATCAATCAAAATATATACCGCTTTTCAACAGGAAGATCACAAAGCGCTATACAGGCAAATAGTAATAATAATAAAGTTAATAATAATAGTAATAATAATAAAGTCAATCTAAAAAAAAAGGCAGACCCCCAGCAACAGCCACTAGAAAGACTGCACAGGGGTGAAGAGGGACAATTACTCTCTCCCTGCTAAACATAAGAGGAACACCACTTGAAAAAGTGCCTCTGGCCCGGTTATCAGTATTGTATAGCAGGCTAAGCCATGATACATGCATGTAAGAGCACCTGGGTCAGTTTTTACATCGGCCATGACCTCACTAGATTGACTCACAGAGCAATCCTATACTGGCGTTGTGTTGGCGCTGCACTCTTGCGCCAATTCAGTGTTGTCACAAACATGCTGTCAGGTGTGTCTGCACCAGCGGTTGTGCACCGGTGAAGTGCCAGTGGCGATTGGTTGGTGCAGGACCTCACCGTTCCAGAGGCGTGCTGGGGGCTTAACGGGGCAGCGCAGTGGGCAGAGACAGGGGCAGCGACGGCTGACGGCTGTTGCGCCACATCCTAAGCCCCATCCCTGGGCAAGATGGCCCCGATCTGGGCTGCTGCTGCGCACATGCACCTGCGCCTGCATATCTGCAGGGGCAGATCCAAGCAGCCCCATAGGGCTGACGGGTTTACCCGGGTGCAAGGGGAAAACCTCCCCTTGCCCTGCGCTGCGTTGCTGCTGCCTCCTGCTGGGCTTAGGATATGGCCCTGCTGTACCAGCCTTGCTATGCCAGCACTGTTTAGGATTGGGCTGCCCATCATAAAGTAAGCCGCACTGGATACTAAGGGACACAATTCTGAGTCAACATAACATATAGAGGATCTCTCAGCCCCAGTTCATTATTCTTAAATGGGGATGGTAATGCTGACCCATGGTTCTTGCGAAACATGGTTTCCTGTCTTCTGACAGCTGAGGTACCTTTTTTCCAAATCAAAATGGGAGAAAGTTCACTCTTTCATGCAGAGCTTGACTCCACAATTGTGTGTAATCTGTGTTTTGACCATGGTTCTTGATTGGAAGAAGGCTAATACAGAACAATGACTTAGACAGAGATTGAAAAGGACAGCAACCCATGAGGGTAATTCTTGTATCTATCTGCATCAAGAATGCTTGACTGACTGAATCATAGCTGATGCTGAGATGTAACGGAATTGTTTAACCTGGGTGGAGGCTGAACTGAAAGTGACGAGGCCACACCAATACATCACTCAGGGATCCAATGGACAATTTTCTCTATACATGACTTTAAGGAACCCAAACTCCCATCAACCAGTTTAATTAACTATTTCTAACAGTACACTTAGAGCGCAATCATAAACCCGGGCTGGAACAGGCAGGCTGATGTGCCTGCCCCCTATCCAACCTGGGGTTGGGACTGGCAGCTGAGCAGCCCAGGGAAAAAGGAAAACATTCCCTTTCCCCTGGGTAGCATGCACTGGCCTGGATGGGGCTACTCGGAGCTGTGCCAGCATAATTGCTGGCACAACCCCAAACAGCCAGATTGGGGCTGGCCGGGCCAGGGATGGGGGTTAGGATCTGGACCAAGTGCCAGATCCTGTCTCCACCCCCTGTCCCAGGGCCCACCTACTCATGGGCTCGCTTATCCTCCGCCATCTCCCCACCCATCTCCCTACCTACCTCCCACTTCCGCCTCCTGCTGCCTTTTCCTAGCCCCTGTGCCAGCCTTACCTTTTCGGTGGGGGGGCCAGAGCCAGGCGCAGGGAAGCAGCTCACATCCTTGTGCCAGCCTCCCTGTCTCCCAAAATGGCACAAATGTGGCCGGTAGTTGTTGCTTGTACCACCCTAGAGCGCCCTCTGGATTGTGCTCTTAGTTCTCTCACAGCATGCTAGAAGAATCATCTCTGTAAGGCTTATTGCAAGTGCTTTGATTATGTGAAGTGCTTTGAATATTGGGAAACGGCTTGAGGGCGCACTCCTAACTTGCGCTGGGACGACAAGGCTGGTGAGCCTGCACCGTATCCAGCGCAAGTTAGCTGGCTGGAGCCTCCCTGGGGCAAGGGCACGTTTTGCAGCCAATGCAGTAGCTTCCCACTGCATGTACAATATTTGCAGTGATTTATACATTTGTAGGTAAATTGCGTGTCACTGTCTACATTTGTAGCACTTTAATTCTCTAATTTGCAAAAATAGATCTCAGAACCACACCTTGAGAACTTAACGGCTTGCTGTGAGTACCGATTTGTGACAGCAGGCAGGAGAAAAGTTTAAAAGTAATATAATAGTGCATTTCATGCCCGTTTAATGTTATATATGCTCCCTGCCTGGAGGGCCTTCAACTGCAGACATAAATAAAGCGTAAATGACAAACAAACAAACAAACCCTGCTGTTTATATACCTACTAGTTTTTTTTACCCGGCGTTGCCCAGGCAAGAAATTATCCCAAGTGTGAACATGGACTCAAATGGCCTCGGGAGCGTCACCATTCATCTCGGCGACCCCGGAAACTATGGATTTGACACCGATTCCGGCTGTTTTTGACCATTGTCACATGGGGCCCGCTGTGCACCCCCACTCCTGGGGGCACTAGGATGGTGTGACCCCCGTAGCGTTTTTCCCAGACCATAAAGCATACTGGTGTCAATCGCTCCAGGCATTCCAACAGATCATGGTGGACGTGTTCAACCATTTTCACATGGGGCCCACTGTGTACTCCCACCCCCGGGGGCGGTAGGGGTCCCTCACCCCCACAGTGTTTGTCCCCAGGCCGCCAGGCATCTGCATGCCGAGTTTGGTGCCAATCGGTCCAGGCGTTCCAGCAGGGAATGGCGGACATTTTGTTTTGCACCCCTTCTCGCCCTGCATGCCAAGGGGGGGGGGGGGCAAACCCGAACTCCAACGGCGTTGGGAGTGTCACTGCTCGTCTTGGCGGCCCCAGAAACTACGGATCCGAAACCGATTTTGGCCGTTTTCGACCATTTTCACGTGGGCCTCCTGCGTACCCCCACCCCTGGGGGCAGTAGGGGGCCCTGACCCTCGCAGTGTTTGTCGCCAGGCAGCCGCATGCCACATTTGGTGCCAATCGGTCCAGGCATTCCAGCAGGGTATGGCGGACATTTTGTTTCGTACCCCTTCTCGCCCCCCACGCTGAGGGGGAAACCCGGACTCCAACGGCGTCGAGAGCGTCGCCGCTCATCCCGGCGACCCTGGAAACTATAGATTTGACACCGATTTCGGCCATTTTCAATCATTTTCACGTCCCCCCCCCGCATACCCCCACCCCCAGGGGCGTTAGGGGGGTCTGACCCCCACAGTATTTGTCACCAGGCTGGAAGGCACACGCATGCCAAGTTTGATGTCAATCGCTCCAGGCGTTCCAGGAGGGCATGGTAGAAGGTTTGTTTTGCACCCCTTCTGGCCCCTCCATGCCAAGGGGGGCCCGAACCGGGAGTCAAACGGCGTCGGGGGCATCGCCGCTTGTCTCGGCGACCCCGGAAACGATCGATTCGACACAGAAGTCGGCCGTTTGCGATCATGTTTACGTTTCACACACACTCTGCACCCCCCCCCAGGGGTCCTAGGGGTGTGTGACCCCCGCAGTGTTTGTCGCCAGGCCGCAAGGTGTATGCGTGCCAAGTTTGCGGAGCCTATGCGGAACATACGTACGTACACACGTACAAACGTACAGACGTTCGATTTTATATATCTAGATGAAGCCGTGTGTCAATTCTACAAATGCAGTGGATGCTGCTGAGACTTAGAGCATGTCCCGTAGAAATCAATTGAACTGAGGTTCCTTTGAAGTGAAGCCTATTACATTATCTGACTGGTGATAGTCTAAAAGTAAAAGGGAAACTTTCTTTTAAACAAGGGGATGCTCTTAAAGAGTTCAGCTTCACCTCTCACATGCTAATTCTCTTGAGGGACAATTGCCCATTCCTAGTTTCTGGCTTCTCTGTGTGGTCTCCTTCCTTCTCTTTAATTGTGTCTTTTTTCCCTGGCGAGATGGCCTCCTAACCACTCCAACAACAATCTCCACAACCACAATGTCAAAGGTTCCGTTTTCATGGGGATAGCTCCTTATTTTCATGTCGAGAACTAGGTGTTGGAGGGAGGGCACCCTGCTTGAATTGACTCCAGTGCCTGGTGCTTCGCATTTGTGAAAGGAGGGCCCAATTGGAAAAGCCATCTGGGTTCACTCGGGGGCAGGACCGAAATGAATCAAATGTGAAACGCTATTGCCATTCTTTATAACTCACTAGGCCTCTTTATTGGGTTTAGATGATTCCTGGCCAGACATTCACTATCTTGCCTGGGAGGAACTCCAGCCAGACAAAATGATTTGGACTCAAAACCCTCCAGTCTGATTCTCAAAGCATTCCACTGGTGTGAGCCCCGACTGGCTCTACGTTTGTTTCTATTATTCTGACCAACTTGGACTTGCACCAGTATTTTTAAGTCACAGATGGACTCGGATTGCTTCCAGTGATCTAAAAAGGAACAGTAGGGCTGTATTCTCTTACCAGATTACTATACAACGATTCTGTTTCAGAGAGGACCTTACTAGCCCTTCAGCTGCTCTCAAGGGGACCCTGGGATTTCTCTAAGTCCATATCTACCTCTGCCCCCTTCTTTGGCCAAATGACTGGCAGCATCTCTATTTTGCACATGAAAATCTACGTTAAAAGCAAAATAGGTGCTATATTAATTGGTTTGTGCATGTAAAATTTAAGCCCTGATGTGCTGCAAGCATCCTTCTCTCAGTTCTCAGCTCCTCCTGGGAAAAGTAAACCAAAAATCAGGGTGGATGTGAAAACCTCTTTTCTGATATGATTCTCTGAGGCTTGAGTTTGACAAATTAGATGTGGACTATCTTCCTAGTAGAATTGACATTTAAAAAAGGGAATACGTGATATGTGGTGTGGAGCAATTCAGTACTTGGTTTTCATCCAGTCATATTAATGAAGTCTTGTTCTGATTCCATCTTTATGCATCAACTGAATACCTGGGAACTCAGAGGAGCCTTCTCAGCTCTTGCTCCAGGTTGCTGGAATGCCTTTCCCTAGTGAAACCTGCCTGAATCCAGCAATTTTTGGAGGCAGGTGAAAGCTTTCTCTTCAAGCAAGTGATGTAGTCTGATAAGGTACAGCTGACTGCACCCCTTGTGGTAAATTTGTAATTGTACTATTTGGTGAATTGAGAGTTACTGTTTGGAGGAGAGACCTTTGGCCTGTAGGGAAAATACTGCTTAGGGCACAATCCTAAATTGTGCTGGAACCCCCCCCCCCTCCAGAACACCTTCTTCCAGCGAAACTTCTTTCAGCCACCTTCCAGCGAAACTCACCTTCAAGCCCTAGAAATAAATGTAGCACCAGCAGGCTGACACAGGCCTTCCTGCCAGTGCTGTGAACTCTAAAATAGTCGCAAACATGCTTTATGGCACGATTGTGACACTCCTGGCCAGCGGAACGACAGCTGCAATGGCAAAACAGTTGGTTGGGATAGTGCTGTGAATTAGTAATAATAGAAATATCTTGCTGAATTCAACTTAAAAAAAAAGTATTTATGTATTAGGATTTCCACCCTACTTTATCCCCCAATTTTTTAAAGTGTTTACAACGTATCTCTAACTATGAATCTGGCCATCAAGATAGCCATAATTTGAACAATAAAGTCAATACTTTAAAACTGGGACCGGACACTACTTAAAATTTGGCTTATCAGACCCAGAGTGAAATCATAAACTGGAGTTAGGCCAGCATAAGCTAGGCCAGCAAAGTTTGGCCAGAACAAGGGCCACCATAAAGCATTCTTGGACTACTCTAGGAGTCAGAAACAATGGCTCACGTCTGTGTGCCGGCCTCTCTGACTCCGAGAGTGGTCCACACATACTTTATGGTGTCCCTGGTGCTGGCCAAACTTTGCTGGCTTAGTTTATGCCGGCCTAACTCAGTTTAGGATTGCGCCCCCAGTGATTCTTAAAAGATCATGTTGCTCTTGGGTGTTTCTTTGAGATTCTTTTTATGCTTCTTTTGGTTCAAGGAATCAACCCCAGTTTAATGAAACCATTCTTATACCGCCAGCAATCTGCCTGTGTTTTCTGAGTCTTTAAAAATGTCAGAAACTGGATACAGTTTGAAAGAGTCATTAGAGAATGCGAAGTCTTGACCCTAACACATTACTGACCATGTAGAACAAATGCAATAAAGAGCATATTTGTGGTTAATACAATGACTTAAGTTATTTTTAACGACCTTATATTCGTTAATGGTTTTATAGTTCAATATTGTATTACAGGTCCCTTTTGGGAAGTTTAGTTTCTGTTCCATAAAACCATACGCAGAAAAGGCTACGTGAAATAAGGCATGCTTGAGCTG
Organism: Lerista edwardsae; assembly: GCA_029204185.1. Lineage (NCBI taxonomy): Eukaryota > Metazoa > Chordata > Lepidosauria > Squamata > Scincidae > Lerista > Lerista edwardsae. The sequence continues at coordinate 14,042,665 of JAJKFI010000019.1, read as the reverse complement.
CATAGCCGGGTCTGCTTTTTTAGACAGTTTATGCATAGTGATTAGAGCCTTGGGAGGACAGTGAAGTCTCTTCTAATCTCTGCTTCAAAACATAGTTACTGGGCTTTGAGATTTACCAGTCCATTGTGCTGATTTTCTTCTGATGTGTGAAAGTGTATTGAGAACCTGCTTCCTTGATTTCTCTCATTACCTAATGTAGATCCAAAACCAAAAGCTCCCAGTTAATGGAGAGAGAGAGAGAGAGAGAGAGAGAGAGAGAGAGAGAGAGAGAGAGAG
>JAJKFI010000019.1:14003197-14026281 GCA_029204185.1 Lerista edwardsae | reverse complement strand
GGCTTGGATTCGGTGGATGCCACTGCACTGAACCCACCCCCTTTCCAGCCCCAATCCATCAACCTCCCCACCTCTGTCACTGCCCTGTTCCACCTCTGCTTCCCTCCTACCCCTGCACAATCTTCCCTGGGGTGGTGGGCATTCAGAATCTACTGTCACGCCCAGCTGACCACTCACTGCTTCAGGCAGCAGCCATCCCATGGGCTTCAGCATGCCACCTTTTGTGACAGCGGGGAAGTGCCTAGAGCCACTGGAACACCTGTTCTGGTGGTGTTAGGCACTTAGGATTGGACCCATAGTTTTGTTTCAGGAGAGGGTGGGGACAGGGCCGGTTCTAGGAGCGGTGGGGCCCAATGCGGGGCATTCCTGTGGGCCCCCGCACACTCCCCACAGGGTCCCCACTCACCAAGAAGAGCGCTTGTGGTGCCACACACAAAGTGTGGCACCTAGAAATAGTTGGTGGTGACAGGCTGACGTCACTGCCAATTGCTTCCAGGAGGCCCATTTTGGGCCCTTCAGAAGCTGGGGCAGGTGAGTGGGCCCAAGGTAAAGCTGCTCCGCTTGCCCCACTGACCTACAATCCTGAGAGATCCTGAGTGCAGCTGGAAGCAATATGCTCACTGCACTGGTGCGGGGCCCCCCAAAGCACGGGGCCCGATGTGATGGCATTGGTCACATTGGCTTAAGGCTGGCCCTGGGTGGGAACTATATAGGGCAGCTCTCCATGTTGAGATCTTCCCTTGGTAAATTATCTAGGTTAGATCACAACCTAGTTCCCATGGCTACGCTGGCATGCCAGACGGAAAAACAGCATTCACTTTAGCATTGCATTTGTATTGCATCCTCCCTCAGCACAGCAGGCTTGTAACTTCACAACCACCCAGTGAGGGACATTAAACTGATAGATGGTGACTGACCCCAGGTCACTCAGGGAGCTTCATGCTTGAACAAGGATTTGAACTTGCAACTTTGCAATTTACATCCATCTAAACTGAGAACATTCACACTTATTTGGCCGAGCGTTATTTGTTCACTTGAGCTGAGTTCGTTATTTGAGTTCACTTGAGTTGTAATGTGTTGTGTAGTTCCAAGAATTCTTTCACTTTCAGGGCTTCGTCAGTGTCAAAGGAACCAAGAAAGTAGCAGCTACTATAGCATGCAAAATGGTAGATTTAAGAGGATGCAGTGCTTCCTAATCCACCTCACAAATGTGTCATATCCTAGGCAAGGAGAATGCAAAGGATTTTGTTTCCTAAGTAACACCTTAAGAAAAAAAGCCTCACTATCCATCAGTGATAGGGAAAGCTATTTCTATACCTGCATTTCCATGACAATAGCCTTATTTCTGATGGAATCTGACCCAAATTCCCTGGCCTGCAATCACACAGCATTACAAACACACGATCAGTGTAAAAAATAGCCATGTCAGGTCTTTTTCCCCAGCTTCCCACAAATCTTTCTGATGTTGCCCTGTAAGCCAAATTCATCCTTGCTTCAAGTCCATTGACTAAATTGAGTGATGGCCCTAGATTAAGCCTAGAGATGGCTTCTTGAGAAGCATTAAATGGATGCCTAGGTGACAAATATTAAAACCAGATATGCATTTTTCATGGAGCCTGGAGCCTGTCTTTGGGAAACCGTGTGGTTTCATTGGGCAGCAACCTTAACACCTCTTTTATCATGCAAAAACACTTGCTTAAAGCACAATAGATATAGAAGCCACTTTATACTAAGATATACATTTAGCATAATACAGCCTTGAGCCACGGCAGCTTTCCATGTCTCAAGCTGGTGCTGCCCAAGGATCTTTAATCACCGCGTGGACCGCCAGGCTCAGAAGCACATGCAAATCCTGGGCTCTTCCACGGGACTTACTAGCATGACCGTTCGCATTTGGCAGCTTCCCACATTCCTGGTTAGACAACGTAGTGCACAATCTCAGAAACCGCCAACATCAAAGATCTCCCTCCACTGATTTCAGTGGGACAGACTTCGGTTGCTTATCTCTTCCATTGAAATAAAAAAAAAGCTTAAAAGAATTTTGATTGGACTATGTGCAAAAAAAAAAGAAAAGAAAAGAAAACCGTTGACACAATTGTCGTGACCTTGAACTGCTTCTATTTGTTTCCAAGAAGCTGATGCAGGAGAACCTTCCAGCACAAAATGCTGCCAAAATGCTTTCCGTTTAATTTTGATAAAGGAATACAGCCAATATTGAATTTCCAAGTCAACATACTTGCTTTCTAGTTCCAGTTATAACATTTTAAAAGTTGCTAAAACCACAAATATGTGGTTGTTTTCTATATTTATTATACCCCACATGAGGGTCTAATTTTCCCTTTAATTAGTTCTTTAATTAGTTCCCTTTAATTCTAATTTCCCTTTAGTTAGTTTTTGTCTCATGTTGTTCTGTGCCAACAACTGTTTAATCTTCCTTTGCTTGAGTTGTTCATTTCTTCTCCTATAGACAGGTTTTAGGAATTGCTGTGCTGAATTTTCACGAGTTTTTTTTTTGGTTTAAAAAGTGGACTTTTGAAGGATGTAGAATGTCCCTCCTGAGTATTTTTTGCCTGATATTTGTTTCTTTTTGCCACCATGATATAGCACTGCTTTGTCCCCATTTGTAGGACTTATTTCTGCTACAACCACTCAGGGATCGCAGTGAACATGATGACATCACAGTACCATGAACTGGTACCAATAATCATATTGGTCTAAATACACATCCCCATATGAGACATTGGGAACCTTTAGTGACAAAGCCCTACCATTGTCTTTGCTGTGAAAAGAGGGAAGGGAACATATCTACGTTGCCCAGATGTCTGGATAAGGTTCCATGTGTTGCTCATCGGGATAGTCAGCAAGACTTCTGCTCCAGTCTCCAGTCCAGTTCTAGCTCTCAGTAATTTTGCACAATGAGATGGGGTAGACTGTGGGTGGGGATGTATATTCAGGTCCGCATCTGAAGATGTGTTTGCCCCATTCTGTCCCAATAGTCAACTTTGGCTTAGCATTGGTCCTTAGCAAGGAGAGGCTGGTGATGCTAGCTCCCATTCATTTGTAGAGAATGAAACACGCACAGTTCAATATGGTGACTGGAGGTAAAGGACAGGGATCTTTTACCTTTAATCAGTGGTGGGATTCAAATAAATTAACAACTAGTTCTATGTCCTTCAGGGCGGCCTTCAGCGCCATCCGCTGCCTTTCTTCCCTCTCCCAACCTAAAATTAGCAACCGGTTCTGCAGAATAGGTGAGAACTGGCTGAATTTCACCACTGCCTTTAATCCTCTACCTTTAATACTCTGCTGGACTTTCTCCAGGTCCAGTTCTCATCACCCTTGCCAAACAAACTGAAGCTGCCCAAATCCTTTCTTCTACACAGCCATTAAAGAGACAAAAGCTTTCATCACCTTGTCATCTAGTTACCCTACGACTAAGCAGAATAAACTCTGCAGTCATAAATCATGCATTTATTGCATCCTTTTCAGTGAAATGTGGTACTAACTAAGGGTGCAATCCTAACCTGGAGTTAGGCCGGCACAGATAGGCCAGCAAAGTTTGGCTGGCACAAGGGACACCATAAAGTGTGTTTGGACCACACTCGGTCAGAGAGGCCCACACACAGACATGCACCATCCTCCAACTCCGAGAGTGTCCAAACACTCTTTATAGTGGCCCTTGTCCCAGCCAAACTTTGCTGGCCTAACTATGCCGGCCTAACTCCAGGTTAGGATTGTGCCCTAAAAAATGATTAAAAATACATGTATTACTCTGTGGCTGGCCATGAAACTAATATGGAAGTACTGCTCTCCAGGTAGAGAGAGACTTTGGGATAACACCTGTGGTCTCTTCACCAGCCTTATGGTGACCTGAGGGCACAATCCTAACCTGGAGTTAGGCTGGCACAGTTAGGCCACACATCCATGTGCTGGCCTCCCTGACTCCGTGAGTGATGCAAATGCACTTTATGGAACGTTTGTGACACGCCTGGGCCGGCACCAAAGACACGTGCCAGCCAAACTCCAGATTAGGATTGTGTCCCAAATTAGACTCCTCACCACTGTGGAAGCAAAGAGAATCTGCTTATACATTGGGCAGGATGGCCCAAGACTGCCTCACCCCTGAAGCAACAAATCAAATGCTGCCTCCCTTAGCCAATAATGCACCAGGCTGTGCTCCTCCCATTTTCCAAGGTGCACTTTCCTCCTCGCTAATTTCCTCTTCCTCCCTATCCCTCTCTTCCTTTATCCGTTCAGGGCATGGAAGGAGTACGAACAATGGAGGCAAGAGATGGGCACTTCGATCCGATCTGCTGCCTGAGGCAACCATTTCAGTTGTCTGCATGGATGGGCCAGCCCATCCATGCAGGATTAGGGATTAGGGAGGATTAGGGAGCAGGATTAGGGAGCAGGGATTCTGAGTGATAGGGTGCTGTTGCCAGACTAATTAGAGCCTGGTCTGTAGCATCTTTTTTTCTAGAATTTAAGCACTGGACAAAGGGAGAGGGAAGACCTAAATAGTTATTTTTTGAATGCATTAATACTAGAAGAGAATGAAAGAATCAGTTTCTAAGTTCCCCTCAACCAGCATCTCTTTGTTTCTATGCTCCGTAGGAGCAAAGCTGATCGTGTGTTTTGATCATATAAACACTTAGCAGGCCCACCCCTTGCACAAGCCTTGGCCGTCACAAGAGCCGCTCCACCAAGCTGCTTTGGCTGCCTCAATGCCAGGAAACAAGCCAATAATAGGCAATAAAACACAATGGCTATTATTAATTTGCAACCCATTTCATCCAAACAAATGTGCTAACATTTGAAAAGAGCTGTTGATGCCTTTTAATGAGGGGCTTGAGCAAACAATGGCTGAGGCCCAGGTGCTCTAATGGGGATGCAAACTCACCAGGCGGTCTTTGTGGGGTGTTTGTTTCCTCCTGTGATTTGTGCAGCTGCCGAGGGAGCAATGGAAATATGCCCCAATCATTAGCAGTGGCTGTGTGGTGGAGGAATGCAATTTAGCATCAGGGTCGCACACACACACACCCCAAACATATCCTGGGCTGTCACACCTTGTTCCCCAAATGGCTGCAGCATCTTCTACACAGTTGGCTTCCTGTCGGGTACCAAACTGGGCCCATCAAATTCTGTGCAGATCAGTGCGAAGAGATGCAGAGTGCACAGAACAACTACAACACATTCCAGTAATACTTTGCCAGAAATGGGTTTGATGGCATTTTCTGGGAGTTACCTTTTTCCCTAGGATGCTGTTTGCTGTCGACACAGTATGCACAAGCTTGATTCTTCACGTGCTCGCTTGTAGCATTCCTTGCCACAGCGGCACTTTATGCTTGGCTACATATTGCTTTTGAGCCACTGCATGCCACACTTTCTCCCCCCCCCCATATTAAACCATATGGAGAGAGTGTATATCCACAAATTAAAAAACAGTTTCTCTGCAATCAAAAGCTACTTTCCAGGAATGTGATGACAGATAGGGAAATCTCTGAACATGGAGCTCTGGACTACAGTATTTCCCTTGTTGGAAAATAATGGTTCACACAGGATTTTTTTTTTCAACTGAGCAAAATCTGAAGGGCCAGTAACATTGGTAGGGCTGTGTAAGGTTGACTGAGGCAGATGCTTCGGGTATATCAGGCAGCATCAGGTGGATGACTGTAGAGTAGCCACCTCAAGAGGAAGTGTGGAGGAGATAGTGGACTTCAGCTTGTCTGATGCTCTAGACCAGCCATTCTCAACCTTCTTTTGGCCAACAAAGGAGCACTTCTCAGGTTCCAGCCTCGCCCTTCCCCTCTCCTGATTAAACAAGGATACATCATGAACAGATAAATATAAAGCCCCCTTCTCACAGGTTTCAGCCTATGGTCCCTTCAAATGTGCCAGGGCTGCATGGGGGGGGGCATGTGGCTCCAGTGGTGTCATCTAAATGATTTAAGAACAGGTACTCACTTTTGATTGGCACGTGTCGGGACCCGCCCACCAGAAGTGACATCATAAGCCAGAAGTGATGTCGTGGCAGGAAGTGACATGAAAAAAGCCCTTTTTGAGGCCTCAGATGATTTTAAACTGACCCAACAGTTGCAACAGTATTCCACAGCACCCCCAGAACATGTTAAGGAGGCCTGGCATCATGTTAAAACCCCAGAGCAACTCATTTTTCAGTGGCAAGGAAAGGAAAGGCTCCGCTCGCTGCCTGCCTGCCTGCCTGGCTCTGAGAACATGCAGGCAACTCAAACATGCAGGAAATTCAAACGTTGCAGAGGGCGGAGTCGACGAGTGGGCGGGCGAATGGGCGGGGCCAGCTGTAATCCTAGAAACCGGTACTCGCGTACCCCCGCGTACCCCCTGCATGACATCACTGTGTGGCTGCTGCTGAGAATGGTTGCTCTAGATCACCAGGCTCTTTTCATCTATACACCTTCTTCTGCTCTATTCTCTCCTTTTTGAATCCAGGAACAGAAATAGGAATAGCTGAGTTGGAAGTCATTGGGCGCACTGGGGGTGTTTGGCGTGCTGCCTCAAGCACCAGGGGTTCTCAAATCAGCCCTCAATAATAGCTCCACCCCCTGACGCCCCCAACAATTGAGAAGCAAGCAAAAGGTTCTTTAACCCCTTCTTCCCCTTCTCTCATCATCAGCATTAGAGGCTTACAAACATAGGAAGCTGCCTTCCCTTTGGTCCATTGGTAAGACTAATGGTTCCCAAACTTTATCAGCTGTTGGCTCCCGTGGCCTACTGGGCCATTGGGTGCAGCTTCCCCTTAGGGCTACAATCCTATACCTTGTAAAGGGCAGTGGGTTTTTTGCTAGGATTCTGCAGTTCCCCTGGCTAGTTCTGCAGCTTCCTGAGGAGCCATGGCTCACAGATTGGGAACCACTGGGTAAGACCATTGGAGCAGCCAAGTTCCAATGGAACACAGGCAGCAGCTCTGTATAGGAGAGAGTGCTGGGATTCAATGTTGGCCCTTCTACATGCAAGGAAGATTATCTACCATTGTACAGTAGAGACTATGGCAGAGGGTTGGGTGCTAGCATTACCTCCTAGAGGCATCTTTCTGGAATCAATGAATGAATCTATTCCTATGAATCAGGGCATAATCCTAACCTGGCGTTAGGCTGGCACAGTTAGGCCAGCAAAGTTTGGCCAGTAAAAGGGCCACCATAAAGTATATTTGGACCACTCTTGGAGTCAGACAGGCCAACATACAGACATGCGCCATCTTCCTTGACTCCAAGAGTGCTCCAGACACACTTTCCGGTGGCCCTTGTGCTGGCCAAACTTTGCCAGCCTAACTCCAATCTTATGCATGTCTACTCAGAAGCAAGTCCCACCGTAATCAATGGTTTTACTCCTGGGTAAGTATGGATAGGATTGTTGCCAGTCTCTTTAAACTATTTTTGAAAACTGAGTATTCCTAAATTGTGGAAAGAAGAAACTGAGGCCTATTAAATCCCTAGTAAAGGCAGAGGTCATTTGCTGCATTTCATCTCCTGCTTATTTTCTGTATGTATTTGACAATGCTCTTTTCTGACAATGCAAGGCTCTCTGGTGTGATGACCTTTAAAAAAAAAAGGCTTAATCAAACACAGAACACTTTATGCAGCCATAAGCAAATCCCTGGCCTATTTTCCTCATTTCAAATAAGAAGGTTAACTTTCAGTCTAGACAAGCCTCCTGGTAGACCTTCTCTTGCAAACTTTAAGCCCTACAGGACACATCATCTCTGAACATGTTTCTTACTTTCCAGAGACACCCAGGGGATCTGCATCCTTCAATAAAATTCCTGTCTAGTTTACATTGCATTTTAGTGCTGCAGCCTAACTCCAATCTTATGCAGCCTAACTCCAATCTTATCCAATGGCATACTATGAGAAGTGGGGTTGGTTTTAATCATGTAAATAACATGACTTAAGACAAAATATATTTTGGATGATAACATATGCTACAATTTTGGCCTTTCAGATTAATGTTTAGACTGCTAGTTTTATTTACAAAGAAGGATTTGTTTTGATTTTACAATGTAAGTAAAGGGAGCAACTAGACACTGTCTACTTACTATACCATCGTGGGCGCAATAGTAAACAACTTTCCAGCAGGTAAGGGGTAAGGCAAGAGGTAAGGGCAATGCAGCTTCAAGGTAAGGGAACAAACATTCCCTTACCTTGAGGAGGGCTTCGTGACTGCCCCTCCCCCACTGCAGGATACAGCACATGCCCCATTGGCACAGCTATGTCAGTGCTGGAAAGTTGTTTAGGATTGCGCCCTGTATCAATTAAGGTGGACCTCATTTAGGGTGTAATCCTAACCTGCGCTGGGAACAGGCAGGCCAACTGGATAGCACAAACTGACCCTGTCCTGGCACAGGTTCAGCCTGCTCCAGAGTAGCTGAGTAGCATGTTTACAGTTTTAAAGGGACTTGTGCCCATTTAGGGCAGCTAGGATGGCACTGCCCATAGATTTCAATGGAAGGCCTGCTGAACTACATACCCTGTCACCTCCCAGTTCCGCAGTTTCTCAATACAAGTAATTAAGTCCTCATTCATTTATGAGCCCAACATCTTATGTGTTTTTCCATCAGTACCATAACAAGATAAATTAGTGCCTAGGGCAAGGAAAAAGAGTGCCCCCCTCCATAACTGGCAAAATTAAAAAAAAAAAAAACCTTTAAATGTGATGCCACATCTCATTTAAAATGGTACACATTTTCAAATTTAGTTGTTGAATTGCATAATTTTATTTGAATTTTAAAAATGTATTTAAAATACATTTGGTATTACATTTAGTATTGCTCCCTTAAGGGGAGTGGCCCAGTTATGGGTGTCCAGATGGCGCCACAGGATATCCAGGGGCTTCAGCCCTTATCTGGGGGTCATGCTGAGGTCCGAGGGGGTCTGGGAGACCCACAGCCCCCTCTGTAGGCCTCCGTGATGCAGAATAAAGCCCCATTTTTCGTGTGACAAGCATTTCATAACTGCTTGCATGTTTGTCCTTCATTCATTAGCTTGCATTGAAGGACAAGACACCCCATAATCAAAATATATGAGTGTTTCTAGCTTTTATTTTATAATGTCCTACATTTTTCTTAAATAGCCTACATTTTGGGGTGCTGTGTCCGCCTTTGTGTTGATGACATCAAATCAACCTGATCACGGCCTCCCTGCAATTGGACAGAAATATGCCAGAACTTCCAAAGGTAGGTTGCTAGCCCTGTACCTGTGAGATGAGTATAAGCGGTTTTGCTTACTTGTTGGCCTTCCTCCAGAAGCAGAAACACCATCACAGGAACGTGTGTCTGCCAGTCCCTACTGTATGAACCTAGTACGCATTAGGTATAATCAAGATCAGTGGTGGGATTCAGGGGGTTCGCCCAGGTTCTATAGAACCGGTTGTTAAATGGCCGGGCCCCGCCCACTCGCTTACCTCGGCTGGCTTCGGGTTTTTTTTTTTGTGCTCCGGCTATGATGTCATAGAACCGGTTGTTAATTTATTTGAATCCCACCACTGATCAAGATGATGTTCCTGGACGACATTCGAACAGTGTGTTCCTACTCTCCTGAGAGCAGCGGATCATATAGCGATGTGGCACTGGCAGGCGGCCTCGTTCTTTTCTGGATGGATTCTCTGAGCTCATGGGGACCTTCCATTATTTGGTAAAATGGATTTCTTACGGCACACCGACGATTCGCTCACAGCATACACTTGGGGAACGCACGTCTTTTGAGGTTGTATAATAACAAGGCAAAGGGAAGGTTGCAGCCTCCTTGAAATGTTCCGTCCAAGCTACCATAAGAATGTTGCAAGGCAGAATCGCTGCAGTGCCTTGTTCCCAGAAGTTATGGGAAACTGCAGCACCAGAGTCCTGTACTGTACTCCAAGGAGTCATGTTTCTACCCACTCCAGCCACTCTCCCCACAGAAATGGGCTGTGGTACGATCAAGCTGACCTCACGGCTCTTGTAACAGGGTGAAAAGGCTGTTTCCTATAGCCTTTCACCATATGATTAAGCTCACGAGGCTGCCGTTGGAAACTACAGATTGAGTCTGCCTGGCTCCCCAGCTGGTTGCCGGCACCACTGTTGTAAGCCTTCAGTGACCAAGTGGCTCCCCAGTGATTGGCTCAGGTGAATCTATGCTTTGTTTAAGCAGCATGTCATATTTTGTTGGACCCAGTGGTGTCTCTATAGGGAGGGCAGAGCTCTAAGTTTTGCAAGGAGCCTTACCCTGTCATGTAAACCCCTCCTCTCCCTTGCTGCTGTAGCCAGTAAGCAACGCCAAGATGTTGCTGTTCCCTGTGAGGATTGGCTAAAACGGTGCAGGAGAGGAGTGATTTCCACTGCAAGGTAAGGCTTCTTGCAAAACTTAGAGCTCTGCCCTCCCTGTAGAGACGACACTGGTTGGACCACCATGGCTATACAAAGCCTCTGGCTGTTCGGTGTCATATTTTCTTTCTCAACCCCTGCTAATTGGGCAAACAAGTGATGGCCTAGCAGGGGACAGCAATGGCCCTAGTATGGAAGTTGCCACCTCCTAGTTCAGGTTGGGAGGGTTCACCCTCTTATATTTACAGAATCCTTCTACTAGGCTTCACAGCTGAATCCTAAGTAAGGCCGACATAGTAAGGCCGACATAACAGGGCTGTAGCCTAAGGCCCATTAGAAGGCAGCAGCAGCAAAGTGCAGGCCAAGGGGAGGTTTTCCCCTTGCACCCGCATAAGCCCCAGTCATCCAAATGGGGCTGCTCGGATCTGTGCCTGCTGTTTTGCAGGTGCTGGTGCACGTGCACAGGAGCGGGTCAAATTGGGGTCGCCCTGGCCAGGGACGGGCTTTAGGATTTGGCACTACAGCCATCCTGGTTCACAACCCCCATCTCCGCCCAAAGCGGCACCCAGTTATGCCCCCGACATGCCTCTGGAACGCCCTTGGTGAGACCCAGCACTGACTGTGCGCTGCCAACGCTCGACTGGCACAAGGCCGGCGCTGCTGGCAGTCGTGGTGGCGCCCGAGCATTGGCACTGTTGCTTGTGCCGGTTCAGCGCCGTACTGCCAATGCTGATGCACTTGACAGCATGTTTGCGACAGCGTTCGGCCGGCACAAGAGCATAGCGCTGGTGCAACGGGGGTATAGGATTGCACTCTCAGAGTGATCCCTTCCTGTTCACTTAAGACAGTGCTTCCCAAACCTACCAGCAAAGCACTGCCCGCCTCCTGCTAGCACTAGTTGAGAACCCAGAAGTGAGTGCTGATCACGCACAAAACAATGATGTTATCAGCACTTACACCTGTGTTCCATTACCCGAGACAACCCTAAAATTGGCATAAAACAGGTAAGGGAGGCCCCCAAACCCAGCAAAATGACATGCAGCCCATGGAGCAGAGCCTCTGCTCTGTGCTGTTTCAGGTCACAATTGCACTGCCGAGTGGCTTGGCCAGTGTTCATCCCATGCCACCCCTGGAGACTTGTTGTGCCATCCCAGGGTGTTGCCATGCCCACTTGACCTAAGAGGATCCTGCCAATGTTGCCTGGTGGGCTTCCCCTAATTGCTTCAGCACTGTGTTGACAGGGCTGCTGGGTGCTGGTTCCTCTCATCCCCCGCCCCCCCACAGACAGCTTCCCTGAGTTTCCTTTCTGAGTGGACCCAGAAGGTGAATTAAAGCTAGGAAGAGGGATAGGATACCACCTCAACTTTGACACGGCCCCTCCCCATTCTGGTCTCTGCCCTGCTCCTCCATTTCCCCTTTGTGTTCCTCCTACCCATTGCCCATCCTTTGCACCAACTTACCAGTGCCAGGGCTCCCATGGTGGACAATGTTACGTGGGCACGGCCAGTTGCCTCTTCCAGCAGTAGCCAGGCTTCATTCTATGCACGTTGCCATTTGCGGCAGCTGTAAAGAATGTGCCAGAATGTGAATTCTGATAGCACACAGGCCCAACAAGATTGGACTGTGCCCTGAAGATTCAACAAGATTGGACACTCCATGAACTTAAGTCATGAACTTCATTGTGCATCACATTTCCCTGATCCTCAGGTAGCTGGAACATAGAGGAGGAGGAGGAGACTCAGCAGATCGGGTGGCAACAACAGCAAGTGGGGAGCTTCAGTCTCACCAAATACCAGGTGGCAGGAAGTTGCTGCCCAAGAACAGGTTTTTGTTCCAGCAGTGTGTCTTCTCCACTTTTCCCCCTTCTCTTTCAAGTATGGAAGTGGGGCCTGATACTAGTAAGTGCCAGTAGGAGTGAATTCCAAGGGTGGTCGGCTGGTCTTGGTCATTCAAAGATTTGGTTTGGGAAGCCACCCCTATGCCTCCAACCAAAGCTAGACTAAAATACCTGAGTATATTTGGGGTGAATGTAATCAAGCTCTGAGCCCAGGTGGTCTGATGCATGTCAATTGTACAAGCACAGAAGAGGAACATCAATGCAAATTACGTCTTCATGAATGACAAATGGAGTAAGAGCCATGGAGTAAGTAGGGAAAGGCACCTGTCTCCTAATATAAGCAAGTATTTAAAGCCACTGAAAATTCTTATGATGAACCCATGCGTTACAAATTACATCAGCATCATACTTAGGGATTTACTTGATGTTTGTGACTTTTTGCACATTAAGAGTGCAATCCTAACCTGGAGTAAGGCTGGCACAAGTTAAGCCAGCAAAGTTTGGCCAGCACAAGAGCCACCATAAAGCACGTTTGGACCACTCTGAGAGTCAAGGAGGATGGAGCACATCTGTGTGCTGGCCTCTCTGACTCCAAGCGTGGTCCAAACTTACTTTACAGTGTCCCTTGTGCCAGCCAAACTTTGCTGGCTTAACTTGGGCTGGCCTAACTCCAAGTTAGGATTGCGCTCTAAATTACTGTGCCTGTGCTGATAGGCTTCACCCCTGCCCTATACACACTCAATGCATCTGAAATTGTCTTGAACTGAGTAATAGAGAGAAATAACGTTACTTTCTTTTTCTGCCACCCAAAGTTATTCGAAGGGGACAAATTGCATCTGATTGCAGCTTCCTGATCTGGAGGTTGGCTACGCTCTGAGGTTTAGCAGAGACATTCTCCAATGATGGCCTAATTGGTAAAATGATCTCATTTGGGCAAGCATTATGTAATGCTAATGATATATAATTACGGAGCTTGGACACGCTCACGTACACTAGCCGTATTCACAAACAATCCCACAGCTAAGTTGCGGGGGTTTGTGCCGGAGCCAGGAATGTAAAGCCTCTCAATGTTTTTGGTCTGCAACTATTTCCAAGTACTCAAACAGCAGCAATGTTGAAATAGGAGGCCTCAAGATAATTACTAGTGGAAGCCCTTCAATGGAGAAGGCCCAGGAAATGATAATAGCATTCCTACTAGGCACACTTTCAGCCAGTCGGGCCAGTTTGTTTGCTGTCTAATTGGAGTAAAAACAAAGGAGAAGAAAAACACCCTTCAGAGTGTCTGGAAGCATAGATGCAAGCCCAGGAGATGCTGAAAAGACCTAGAGGAGGTTGGTTTTTAGTAAACATTTTGCAGAAGGCAGCAGGTATCCAAGGTCCAAGTAGCTGGACCAGACAGGAAAGGACTCAGAAAACATTCCAAGGCAGATTTCTAGAAACAGTGGAAATTGATTCCACAAAAGTCTGAGCTCAGCCTCAACTGACATCCTCCATGGTAAAAAGTGACCAAGTCCCAACCCTTGGCTGCAAGTTGAATAAGAATTTAAAGAGCCAGAATTGGGGCTTGAAGCTGGCCAGACGCTACCTGCTCTTACCCAATGACATGCCAGCCTCTGCTCCTCCCACTCACCACTGTTCTAACTCAGCACACTCCTCCCCGCCACATTTCCTCTTCCTCTCTTCCTTTTCTGACTGAGGGAATGGAAGGAGAAGGAAGAGGCAAGAAGGTGAACAGAGAAAAGTTGTTGGTTGGTTGGCCTGCCCACCAACCTGCTTCCTGATGCAACAGTTTCAGTTTGCCTCATGGAAGGGCCAACCCTGCCTGAGATGAATGGCAAATACACATAAGCCTGTGATTCCCAAGATTTTAAAAGTGACATTTCCAATCATTCAGCACTTTCCATGATCCATGTATACAATTTCAAAAATGATAGGAAATCATTCTTATATTCTTGGCAGATTTTTCTGCTCTTTCCTATGGTAGAACTTAGTTTCACCTACAGGATTTCCTTAGTTTAAATGGTCCTCCTTAGCTACAAGGACCTTTTTCCTCTAAAACAAAAAAGTAATAGAAATTCAGTTGTAAATCCTAGAAGGAGAAGTCTTTTCTCATTACGTCATTGACTCCTGGGCAGGGAGCAGAGATCTGGGACTTCTCCAGCACAACCAGTGATATCAGCAGGAGAGTCGAGGTGCTGCTTTTGATGATTTTTGAATGGACCTTAGGATGCAATCCTATCCACCCTTACCTGGGAGTAAGCCCCATTGGCTATCATCAGTGATGTCATTCGGGGGAATGGACCAGAACGGGCGTTCCGGATCCTAACGGGCTCCGTGGCTGGTTCCGGGTTCCCGACAAGTGCCAATCAAAAGTGAGTTCCTGTTTCTAAATCATTTGAATGACACCACTGGCTATCATGGGATTTGCTTCTGAGTAGACATGCATAGGATTGGGCTCTTACTCACTGCTTATGGCCAATTACTTTCAGAAATACAAATGGAATTCCCTTCAGACTCTCATATAGAAGGGATCTCAAGGAATTGCCCTCCCTTCTACACTCGCAACTGCCAATCAAGGAATTTTTATCGCTATATTGTGATGGTGTCTTATTGCAAGCCTTGAATCAAAACCATTTGTTTGCTTCTTTTGGGGTTTGTAGCCCTCTTGCTCAGAGTGAGGGGGGGAAGTTGATAAAAAGACTGCAGTTTGCACGATGAACGCCAACATTTAAATGAAGAACAAACTTTTGTTTCTCAGCTCTCATCATCTATAAGAGGCTCCATCATTTGGGGAATGGCTAGATAACATTTCAGTTTATAGGTTTTGCAAGCTTTGTGTATATGCAGGGCTGGAAAAATGCTACAAGTTCCTAGGCATGGGCTTCACATTTATGAAATCCCTGTTTTGTCAAAAAGGAAGTTTTGTGCAGGAAGAAGCAAAGTAAATGGCTGCATTTTGTGGGGGGGTGGGTGGGTGTAGTGGTGTCAAAAGCAGCAACAGTAGCATCAAGCGGTGGATCCTGTTAGGCTGTTCCTGGAAGGGACCTAGTGTCAGCCATGGTTTGGAAGAAAAAACCTTCCTGAAGAAGTGTGGTCATCAATTAAGCTAATTAAACTAAAATGCAATTTAATAAAAGAAGTGCAATAGTATACATTGGTCAGCATATCTTCAGGAACCAGAGAGAGCATGTCCACTCCACTGTCCATTTACTCATGAACATTCTGTCCACTTATCCCCCTAAAGGAGCGGTTCCCAAATTTGCCAGGGTCCTGGTGCCCCCGCAGCCTCTTCTTCCTGGCTCAGCCCAGCACCATTATCTTGGATCGTGAGAGATCTTGTGTGATTCAAGATAGTGGCCCTCAAATCTCACCAGAGCTCATGTGATCCAAGATAGCATTCAAATCTTGCAAGGTATTGCACAATCCAAGACAGTGGCGCCCAGGAGAGCCAGTTGGGGGGGGCCACGGAGGCCATCCTGCTGCACATGTGGCCGCACTTTGGCACCCCAGCATTCTCTGCCCAAAGCACTCTCTGTCCTAAAGAATTACAAATAAGGAACATACCACACACAGCACAGCTGTATAGCAAAGGCCACACCTTTGCTGCCCCATCTAGTGAAAGCCCGTGTTAATATTGACGCCCTTCTTCAACCTCAACATAGACACAAAAGATTTCCAAGTTTGGCCATTTTTGGTGCTCATAGTAGGTACAGTTAAATGTACTAGGCATTTGTAGCTTTTTTTTAGCTAGTAAAATCACACACACACACACACACACACACACACACACACAAACTCAGAGTCTGATTTTTTTGTTCCCAACAAATGAGGAAAACTTTGCTTGGCAAAGGCTTCACCCATCTGTTTGGATGCAAAGCACTAAATTTGCACTTCCCAAGGGAGGGGAATGGACTGGTATTTGGGGGCAAGAGCCAATTATCTCTTTTGTTTTGTGTCTGACTTTCAAAGGCAGTTGGGGGGGGGGAATGTAGTTGCTTGAGCAAAATTTCCTAACTCCATTCCAAGCTTAAATATTTACCCCTTTAAATTCCATTTACCACACGCACACACGCACACACACACACACACACACACACACAGAGAGAGAGAGAGAGAGAGAGAGAGAGAGAGAGAGTCTGCAGAATACTGGAAATCTCTGTGATTTTGTAAAGTCAAAGTGAAAGTCTGCCTGTTCTGGGCAAAACCCAGATCTTTTTTTTCTCATGCAATAATCCAAAACTAAAAAAAAAAAAAATACATTAACACGCACATAGTGGAACTCTCTGGGAACATAGGGACCTGTCTGTTCCAAAGCAGTTGGAGGATCACAGCCATGGATTTCAGTGAAGCCTCTGCCTCATTTACTTTTCCATTCTTCCAAATCCCATGCTCCCAGAGAAGTACCTGGAGCAGCTGTTTGGTACTTATCCAATTTGCAGGCTTCTCTCTCTCTCTCTCTCAGTGAGTGTCCACTCACATAAGAACATAAGAACATAAGAAGAGCCCCGCTGGATCAGGCCAAGGCCCATCTAGTCCAGCTTCCTGTATCTCACAGCGGCCCACCAGGTGCCCCAGGGAGGCATGAGACAACAAGATGCTTACATCCTGTTGCCACTCCCTTGCACCCGGTACCAGTAGCCCACCACCTTTGTAAGGAGGTTGCACAATCCATGGCAGCCCCCCCCAAGAGGAATAGTTGGGGAGTGAGTGGAGATTATGTTGTCGTTAAAGATGGACAGGCCCATCAGGCACTTGGGCAAATGCCCAAAGGTCTGGTGAGGCCAAGGCTACTGTGCTGCTCTCTTTTTCATTTTAGACATACTGTATTCTTTTCTTGCCCTGTATATGTGCGGACCATGGGACAGCACTGCCACATTCTGTCCTCTAGCTCCCACACCCCACTCTTGCGATTGCAGTCAGAGTAGTGCGGCGTGATAATGACGGTGATCCCTGCTGCCAACTGGGCCTGTCCCCCCCCGTTCCCGGGCCAGCCATTGTCTTAGGCACATCTCATGGAAAGCAGTGAGAAGGTTCTGGCTTCTTACTTCTGAGCTCCATGCTCCATGCTGCAAAAGAAGGTTCATAGCCCAAACTGATACACGTCTACCCAGAAGTAAGTCCCCTTATCATCAATGGGTCTTACTCTCAGGTAAGTATGGATAGAATTGCAGCCTCAGAGCGCAATCCTACCGTGGAGTTAGGCCAGCACAGTTAGGCCAGCAAAATTTGGCTGGCACAAGGGCCACTGTAAAATGTGTTTGGACCACTCTTGGAGTCAGGGGGATGGCGCGTGTTTGTGTGCTGGCCTCTCTAACTCAGAGAGTGGTCCAAACATACTTTATAGTGGTCCTTGTGCCAGCCAAACTTTGCTGGCTTAACTGTGCCAGCCTAACTCCACGGTAGGATTGCGCTTTCAGAGTGATAAAGAAGTGCTTACGTTTGAGTTCTCTCCCATGGACGTACTGGTTTGTCCTTGGGTCCAGTAACGTTTCTCTAGAACATTTTAAACATGCTTAATTCCTTGAGAGAGTTTCTATCTGCTGCCATCTTCCCAGGCTATTGAGACCAGATATGGGGAGGGGGCTACCTGGGGAAAAAAAACCACTCAGGAAAGCACCAATATTTTGTTATTAAAAATCAGAGCCTCTGTGGCCAGTAGGATGAACAATATTAAAATGGTTCAGACTTGATGGTCACAGTCCAATAAAAACTCTGTCTCCTGATGTTCCACCTATAGCTTTGTTAGGTATTTTCAAAGGTATAGGCGCACCAGAATACACCAAACTGTTAGGAGGTACCCTGGTGCTCCTATACTGTTGAAAATACCTGTCAAAGCTGCAGGTGAAACATTGAGAGAGTTTTTATTGGACCACGGCCATCAAGCCTGAATGATTTTAATATTGTCAACAGTAGCATCTGCAAGATGGAGCATATGTGCTAACTAATATGCCTCTGCTAACTGGACAGAGAGGCACCTTTTGAAGTGGTGTCCTCTTATATTTAGCAGGGGGAGAGCAACTGTCCAGCTTCACCTCAGCATGGTGTATTTTCTAGCAGCTGTTGCTAGTGTCTCTTTGGCATCAGTTTTTAGACTGTGAGCCTTTTGGGGACAGGGAACCATCGATTGATTGATAGATTGATTGTGCTGTGCAAACCGCTCTGTGAACTACTCTTGTTGAAAAATGGCATTTAAATACAGTATTCTCATCAGTGGTGTCATTCAAATGATTTAGGAACAGGAACTCACTTTTGATTGGCACTTGTCAGGAACCCGGAACCAGCCACGGAGCCCGTTAGGATCCGGAACGCCCGTTCTGGTCCGTTCCCCCTGAATGACATCACTGCCTTCGCCCCCTAGGAATCCAGAGTCGCTCCCTTTAACCCTCTGAGTGCTGGTCAACCAAGAAGAAAAGCTTTTTGCAGAGGAATTGGGAGGGGGGAGGGGGGAGAGTGAAATGGGCGGAGTCAGCTCTAATTTTAACTAGTGGAACTGAGTTCCCCCGCGTTCCCCCTGCATGACATCACTGATTTTCATTAATAATCATGTGACAACCCACTAAGGGCACAAACCTAACCTGGACTTTGGCTGGCACAGTTAGGCCAGCAAAGTTGGTCTGACACAAGGGCTACCGTAAAGCACGTTCAGAGTCAGGGAGGATGGCGCACATCTGTGAGCTGTCCTCTCTGATTCCAAGAGTGGTCTAAACATACTTTACGGTGGCCCTTGTGCTGATCCAAAGGCAGATCAGGGACAGGGAGAAGGCAGGGAGGAAGGGCTGGTAGGCAGATTGGCCCAGGGAGGGGAGTGGGACTGGACAACTTAGGCCAGATCCAAACCCCCATCTCCTGCTAGATCATCCTTACTCAGGCCACGTGGATTTACATCAGTGATTTTGCTGGACCAAATCTGAGTAGCCCTATTGGGGTCATTGCCATGTAACATGGGGGGTAAGTAATTAACTAAGGGCACAATCCTAACCAATTTTCCAGCACCGGGGTAAGAGTAATGCAGCTCCAAGATGATGGAACAAACATACCCTTACCTTGAGGAGGCCTCCATGACTACTACTTCACAGCAGGATGCAGCACATGCCCCACTGGCACAGCTATGTCAGTGCCGGAAAATTGGTTAGGATTGTGCCCTAAGTAAGGGCAAATAATTCCTCTTACTCCAAATTGCACTGCAGCCACCCTCAACCATGTGCTGGATACAAGGCAGGTCAGTTGGCCAGCCTGCTCCAGTGAAGGATAGGATTGGGCTTTTAGATGTATACTAAAATTCATCATCCCTTTCATGGATCACTGCCTTGTCGTGGCGAAGGGGCTTGAGTAGCTCAATGAAGCTGTGAGCTATGCCATGTAGGGTTACCCAAGATGGACAGGTCATAGTAGAGAGTTCTGATTAAACGTGATCTGCTGGAGGAGGAAATGGCAACCCACTCCAGTACTCTTGCCAAGAAAACCTCATGGATTACAGTACAAAAAGGCTAAATGATATGACACTGGAAGATGAGACCCTCAGGTCGGAAGGTGTCCATTATGCTACTGGGGAAGAGCAGAACACGAGTACTAGTAGCTCCAGAAAGAGTGAAGTAGCTGGGCCAAAACCGGAAGGAAGCTCATCTGTGGATGTGTCTGGAAGTGAAAGGAAAGTACGATGCTGCAAAGAACAATACTGCATAGGAACCTGGAACATCATATCTATGATCAAGGTAAGCTAGATGTGGTCAAAAGCGAGATGTCATGGGAGTTAGTAAACTAAAATGGACAGGAATGGGAGAATTTAATTCAGATGACCATTACATCTACTATTGTGGGCAGGAATCCCTTAGAAGAAATGGAGTAGCCTTCATAGTGAACAAGAGAGTGGGAACAGCAGTACTGGGGTATAACCTCAAAAATGATAGAACGATTTCAATTTGGATCAAGGCAAACCTTTCAACATCACAGTAATCCAAGTCTATGCCCCAACCACTGATGCTGAAGAGGAAGAGGTTGACCGTTTCTATGAAGACCTACAACACCTTCTAGAATTAACACCCAAAAAAGATGTCCTTCTCATCATAGGGGATTGGAATGCTACAGTAGGCAGTCAAGAGGTAATAGGAATAACAGGCAAGTTTGGTCTGGGAGTACAAAATGAAGCAGGGCAAAGACTGATAGAGTTTTGTCAGGAGAACACATGAGTCATCGCAAACACCCTTTTCCAGCAACACAAACGGCGACTGTACACGTGGACTTCACCAGATGGTCTACATCGAAATCAGATTGATTACATTCTTTGCAGCCAAAGATGGAGAAGTTCTATACAGGCAGTAAAAACAAGACCTGGAGCTGACTGTGGCTCAGATCATGAGCTTCTTATTGCAAAATTCAGGCTTAAACTGAAAAAAGTAGGGAAAACCAGTAGGCCCTCCACGTATGACCTAAATCAGATCCCATACGAATATACAGTGGAGGTGACAAATAGATTTAGGGGCTTAGATTTGGTAGACAGAGTGCCTGAAGAACTTTGGACAGAGGTCTGTAACATTGCACAGGAAGCAGCAACTAGAACCATCCCAAAGAGAAAGAAATGCAAGAAGGCAAAGTGGCTATCTGACGAGGCATTACAAATAGCTGAGGAAAGAAGGGAAGCAAAAAGCAAGGGAGAAAGGGAAAGATATACCCAACTGTATATTTCCAGAGAACAGCAAGGAGAGATAGGAAGGCCTTCCTAAATGAGCAATGCAAAGAGATAGAGGAAAACAATAGAATGGGAAAGACTAGAGATCTTTTCAAGAAAATTGGAGATGTCAAAGGACAATTTCATGCTAAGGTAGGCACAATAAAGGACAGGAACGGCAAGGATCTAACAGAAGCAGATGAGATTAAGAAGAGGTGGCAAGAATACACAGAGGAACTATATAAGGCCAAACTCAATGTTCCTGATAACCACAATGGTGCGGTCACTGAGCTCGAACCTGACATCCTGAAGTGTGAAGTCAAGTGGGCTTTAGAAAGCATCACTAACAACAAAGCTGACAACAAAGGTGACAGCATTCCAGCTGAGTTACTCAAAATCTTAAAAGATGATGCTGTCAAAGTGCTGCACTCCATATGCCAGCAAATTTGGAAAACCCAGCAGTGACCACAAGAGTGGAAAAGATCAGTTTACATTCCAATCCCAAAGAAGGGCAATGCCAAAGATTGTACAAACCACCGCACAATTGCACTCATTTCACATGCATTTCACATTTCACAAGGTGATGCTCAAAATCCTACAAGCTAGGCTTCAGCAATATGTGAATTGAGAACTACCAGATGTACAAGCTGGTTTCTGAAGAGGCAGAGGAACTAGAGATCAAATTGCCAACATTTGCTGGATCATGGAGAAAGCAAGAGAGTTTCAGGAAAAAAAACATCTATTTCTGCTTCATTGACTATGCCAAAGCCTTTGATTGTGTGGATCACAACAAACTGTGGTAAGTTCTTGAAGAGATGGGAGTACCAGACCACCTTATCTGTCTTCTGAGAAATCTGTATGCGGGCCAGGAAGCAACAGTTAGAACTGGACATGGAACAACTGATTGGTTTAAAATTGGGAAAGGAGTACGACAAGGCTGTCACTGTCACCCTGCTTATTTAACTTATATGCAGAGAGTACATCATGAGAAAGGCTGGGCTAGATGATTCACAAGCTGGAATCAAAATTGTTGGGAGAAATATCAACAATCTCAGATATGCAAACGATACCACTCTAATGGCAGAAAGTGAGGAAGACCTAAAGAACCTTCTGATGAGGGTGAAAGAGGAAAGTGCCAAAATTGGCTTGAAGCTCAACATTAAAAAAATGAAGATCATGGCAAGCACTCCCATCACTTCCTGGCAAATAGAAGGGGAAGAACTGGAAGTAGTGACAGACTTTACTTTCCTGGGTTCCAAGATCACCGCAGCTATGAAATTAAAAGACGTTTACTTCTTGGGAGGAAAGCTATGGCGAACCTAGACAACTTAATAAAAAGCTGAGACATCACCCTGCCAACAAAGGTTCGCATAGTCAAAGCTATGGTTTTCCCAGTAGCAATGTATGGCTGTGAGAGCTGGACCATTAGTAAGGCAGAGCGCCGAAGAATTTTTGCTTTTGAATTATGGTGTTGGAGAAGACTCTTGAGAGTCCCCTGGACTGCAAGGAGATCCAATCAGTCAATCCTACAGGAAGTCAAGCTTGATTGCTCCCTGGAAGGACAAATCCTGAAGCTGAAGCTCAAATACTTTGGCCACCTCATGAGAAGAGAGGACTCTTTAGAAAAGACCCTCATGCTGGGAAAGAGTGAAGGCAAAAGGAGACGGGGGCGGCAGAGGATGAGATAGTTAGATAGTGTCACCGAAGTGATGAACATGAAATTGGGTGAATTCCGGAAGCTAGTGGAGGACAGGGAGGCCTGGCATGCTGTGGTCCATGGGGTCGCAAAGAGTTGGACACGACTTAGCGACTGAACAACAACAACAAAATTCATCTGTTCTTGGAGTGGTTTTCTGTCTACTTCAAAATACATTCTACCTCCAGTGAAGGAATGAGATCCCTGATGACCCATCAGCTGCTCCTGAACAATGACCTGACATGAGACCCTGTGTACCAGCTCCAGATGGTATGCCTACAGGCAGAAGTGAGCTGGAAGCACGTTTGTGTAATTTCGGTCAAACGGAAGTTCAAAAGATTAATGTGTTTGGAAATGGCAAAATAGTGGAAACTGCTTGCTCGATTTCCTGAGTGACATAAGCAGCCTTGTTCGTGAACACGCACATGGCAAGAAGCGGTCATGTCAGACCAGCTTTCCATTATGAACAATCTATATATATAAAGAAGAGTGTGTGTGTGTGTGTGTGTGTGTGTGTGTGTGTGTGTGTGTGTGTGTGTGTGTGTGTGTGTGT
>JAJKFI010000019.1:13968041-13984072 GCA_029204185.1 Lerista edwardsae | reverse complement strand
CTCTCTCTCTCTCTCTCTCTCTCTCTCTCTCTCTCTCTCTCTCTCTCACACACACACACACACACACACACACACACACACACACACACTATAGTTCTGTACACACCCCTGTTATTAGTTACAAGTAGAGGTGCTGTTTTTCAGTAATACTGAAATAAAAACACATAGCACTGCTTTCTGCGTTTCTCATTTTTGTACCACCCCCACCCCCATAAATAAATAAAAATACATGAAAAAATAAACTGGGAAATCTGCGGAAAAATAAAAATAAATAACTAATGGAGTGGATTGAGGGACCATGGTAATGTGGCTAGATCTGCTGATACTATACCACCTATATCACCTACCTAGTACACTTTTAAAGCAATTATAATTTATAATTATAATTTATAAAAATGTGCCCTTAGAATAAAAACATTTAATACTACTTTCTGCACTTTTCCTCCTTGGGACTAAAATGACATGTGTGAAAAAATAAAAACGTTTAAGATCATCTCTAGTTACAGGATATGAATATTGGCTACATTCTGTACCAGTTCAGTTTTATAAAGAGTAACTGTATAGAATTGCTATATATGTTGTTGCAAGCCTATATGTCCATTAGATTAGATCTAAGCATATAATTAGATCTCTTCCCGGAACTGTAGTTTCCTGGTACTTTTGCTGCCAATGATACATTGATCCAAAATGTTGCCCGCGAGCCCTGAGAACAGTTTAAGAAATGGGTAATTACTCTTCCTGAAGCTGTTATGTAACAATTGGAAAACCATCTAACCACAGTAGGCTGGCTGCTTTAGTCTTTGCCTCAGAATGTCCTGCCAGCTGCTTGAAAATATTGGAACTACCCTCTTTAAGAGCTTAATAATAGCCAATGTTACATATTTGTGTTTTGATCTCTCACTCTCTCGCTCTCGCTCTCTGTCTGGTGTACGGCTCTGACATGTGCCTCAAGCTATAAGCAATATGTTTTCCAGAGCCACACTGTCACAGATGTTATCTGAACAGTTCGTTTGTCTTCCAAAGTCAATAAGAACAATACAGAGAAGGCCTTTGCAGCAGCCTCTTTACAGAGAGTTTCCACAATCAACTTCTGTAGGAGGCTTTCACACCCCCAAGGGCTGAATCCCTCCCAGGGAGTTTTCTCATGTGCAGTGGTGTTCCTGAAAGGGGAGCAAATCTAAGTGTTGCAGGAGCCTGAGCTTCTGTGCAAAGTAGACCCTTCCCCTTGCCTCCAGAGCCATTCGCGGCTCAGAGTTTGGTTTGGAAGATTTGCTCTCAGAGCTGCAAATGGCTCTGGAGCAGCGGTGTTATCCACAAATGAACAACCGGAACGCTGGCGGGACATACGCAGGGCTTCCGCGTGATTGGCTGCCCGTCCATAGCATTCTGCAGCTGTCCTGGCCTTGGGGGGGGCTGCCCCCGGTTAGCGCGCCCCACCTCAGGCGCCCGGCATGACCCTCACCTGTCCCCCGCGGCGAGCGGGAGCCCCCCCCAAGGCCAGGACAGCTGCGGAACGCTACAGACTGGCTGCCAATCACGCGGAAGTCCCGCCTACGTCCCGCCCAGCATTCTGGTTGTTCATTTGCGGAAGACACCACTGCTCTGGATGTAAGGGGAGGGGCCACATTACACAGGAACTCCTGCCCCTCCAGCAGCATTTTGCCCCCTTGTAGGAACACCACTGCTCATGTGATATGTCCGTATGAGCTTTAGAAGCACTAGTTCCAGAAATGTAAGGGCCCTACATTTGATTGTGGTATTTTATTTTGTTTTCTTTTAAAATAATGTTCCATGCTTAACCCAGGGACTGCTTGCAGCTCTTGAGCTTAATGTTTCAACATGCTAACTGGGCAAGAGGCACTTTTTCAAGTGGTGTTCCTCTTATATTTAGCAGGGAGAGAGTAATTGTCCCCCTTCACCCCTGCACAGTGTCTTTTCTAGTGGCTGTTGCTGGTGGTGTTCTGCATTTTTTTTTAGATTGTGAGCCCTTTGGGACAGGGAGCCGTTTAACTTTATTATTATTATTTGCCTGTAAACCGCTTTGTGAACTTTGTTTTGAAAAGTGGTATAGAAATACTATTGATTGATTGATTGATTGATTGATTGATTGATTGATTGATGTAGGAAATGAAGAAGGACATAGGCAAAAATAAATCTCTGCTTATTACTTTTCAAACCAATTGCAGAATTTTTGCAGGGCTGACCAAGTATAGTATAATAGGACAATC
This sequence comes from Lerista edwardsae, assembly GCA_029204185.1. Classification (NCBI taxonomy): domain Eukaryota; kingdom Metazoa; phylum Chordata; class Lepidosauria; order Squamata; family Scincidae; genus Lerista; species Lerista edwardsae. The sequence goes on along the minus strand of JAJKFI010000019.1, from coordinate 13,981,844 downwards.
AGGGACTCTCCTCTCACAGACTGTTAATTTATAATAATTGGAGGAGTGCCCTGCCCATGCGTTGGTCCGGCTGGCTGTAGGCTCCCGCTACCTTCAGGAACCCAGGCATTTACCCCCTCATGAAGGGCTCCTTGTCGGCTGTATGCCCTTCTGCTCTCACTGCCTCTAATCAGACAGAATGCTAACTGGAAGCATCCTGGCTGGGTCCTTCTGCATGTTGTTCTAGAAGCTTGCATGCTTATACTGCTCTGTAAAAGAAAGAAACATTCTCGCTTGGCTCCACCGGTAAGAAGCAAAGCAAAGTTTATGGGAGCAGGGGACGCTTTAGGGGTGTGGAGAGTTGCAGGTAAATGGATCCACGAATACAGGGTGGGGTGTTTGCCTGTATTTCATTCCACTTTGCTTAACGGGGAGTGGGGTAGAAACCAAGAGCATCTATACCAGGGGTGGCCAACCTTTCAGCTTTAGGGATCCTGGACCTTTAACAATTGTGTAGAGGAAGGAAATTCTCTCCTTGACACAATCGTTAAAGGTCCAGGATCCCTAAAGGATGGCCATCCCAGATCTAGACAGTGTGAAAAAAAATCTTTAAAAAAAATCTTGTTAATCAGAGACATATGGCCTATATCTTCCAAATACCAGCGTACTGCCAGGTATGCCAATGCAAAGATGGCCCTGCCATTGCAGATGCCCTTCTGCCACTGGCCGCTGCACAGGCACCAGTGCAGCAGCAGGAAAAAGCGGGGAAATGGAGGGGAGCAGGCCAGTCCTGTGGCCAATGACTAGATGGAGTCATTGGCCACAGGACGTGCCATGAGAAGTTCTACAGCGCTATGCCAGCAACAGAGTTGGCATAGCTGTAAGGAGTCCTACAGGGTGGTATGTGGCAACAATGACGCAGGATCTCACCTCTCTTCCCCTCTTGACCGGCCTCTCCACCAGAATGGTGGGTGGGATTTAGTGGTCATCATGCCAGCAGTCTTGTGCTCTCAGCATGGCAGACTCATAGGCAGTGGCGTTTCTACAGGGATGGCAAAGCACTAAGTTTTGCAAGAAGCTTTACCTTGCAGTGGAAATCACGCCTCTCCTGCACCGTTTTAGCCAATCCTCACAGGGAAAAGCAACATCTTGGCGTTGCTTACTGGCTACAGCAGCAAGCGAGAGGAGGGATTTACACAACAGGGTAAGGCTTCTTGCAAAACTTAGAGCTTTGCCATCCCTGTAGAAACGCCTCTGCTCATAGGACTGGGCCTAGATTAATAATAGATCTATTCTATAATAGATTCTATTATAATAATTCTATTCTTTTAAAAGGGAATACTAGTTTCAATGAGCTCTTCTTAGCATAAATACTGTTCAAAGCAGGTAATTTTATTTCATCCTGGAAATAATGATACATTCTGAGGTGACTGAATTCCCTTCAAGAAGAGGCTTGTAAAGGGTTGATGTACTTGAACAGTCCGAACATATATCACAGAGAACATTATATGTTTGATCTTTGTTCTCCCTGATGTCAACAATGCTTTGCATTCCAATTACGTGAGCTGTACATTTTGCTAAATGAGAAGAATCAGTTAAGTGTGAGGTTGAAGGGTATAAAAGAAAGCAATTATTTCGTGTTGTGGATTAAGGAAGGCAAACCGTTATGAAATGCTGAGGATATGTGACTCACATTCCCTCCCCTTGTGATTATTATCCTATATCAAGATGGCATCTCAAACGTTGGCCGCCATGCATGATTCACCTAAAGATGTACCTGCTAAAGTATTATATGGGTTAACCTTCCCTTGACCTCATTTTTCAGCAATGACTCCCATTTTTCAAAGAACCACAGTAGCATAGTTTTCTATGTTCTGTTTAGAGGAAGAAAATGATTAATTAGTGGTGCACACATGACACTTAACCAGCCAGGGTAACATTGTTGTGGATCTTCGCCATAACCCTATCTTGCTTTTTTCCCTATTCCATATTTTTCTTCCACAATCCAAACTGGTTGAGTATTTTCAAGTTGTACAGAATGCACTGAATTTTTTTAACATTCGTGGCTCTGATCTAACAACGGTTGTGGGTAACTCATCACACATAACAACTTTGGTCCTGGATGGAGGTGTGCATCCTGATTTGCACCAAAACATGCATGCAGACAATTCAGCACAGCTCAGGTGATATCACAATGTGATCACAAAAACATGTGCAAACAAATTAGCAATGACTCTGTACTGTGTCCTGGGCTTATACCGTACACACGCGAGTCTCTCCTTCTGGATCAGGGCAAGTAAAGAGGCTCTTCAAGTATTATTCAAACTACTTCATAGAACAAATTATTCTATTTTTATTTATTCATCATCATCATCATCATCATCATCATCATCATCATCATCATCATCACCAACAACAACAACAACAACATTTGTACTCCACTTTTCAGCAAAAAAGGAAGGTAGTTTGCAAATTGGTTTACATAGCAAATATCCATGAATTACTCTGAGCAATTGCACTATTTTTAAAGGCAAGCAGTGGAATCCTATCCTCATTTACTGGGAAGTACCAGTAATTCCGGCAGTGTTCATGGAGGCAGATGTCCAGGAAAGCATGCACAAGAGTGTCACCTAAGCCTGGCATTTAACAATCCAGAAGCATGATCAGTATTCTACAGTATTCATATTGTTACATTGTTAAGATTTATATTGTTATGTTATTTATACCTTCCTCCTAAACACTATGGTAATACGATTCATTGAACTCGTAGAACTGTGTCAACATACAAGAGTTTCATGGAGTAGTTCCATTTGTGGCTTTTTCGGTACCAGTTTTCTTTGGAGATGTCAGGGAATCTCATGGATGATAAGCTGAAGCAGCGGGGAAGCTGTGAGAAAGGCAGTGTCGGATAAAAGGGGCACGAACTCTGCAAACTGCTGAGGACTAAATGAGTGGGGAAATGAGTGGGTAAGAGTCAGAAGCTTGACATTCGAATGGTATTTCACTGCTTCAGTTCAGGCCACGCTTAACACAGGAGTGCTCACCAGCGGTGGCGTAGCTACATCAGTGCAGCAGGGAGCAGCTGCACCGGGCTACATTTTGCCGGCTTGGGGGCGGGGGGGGGGGCAACAGTCTGGGACTACTTTGGTTGAGGAATCTTTCATTATATGTGGCTCCTGTGCTGATTGTGTTTTAATTAATTCTGGGGCAACAGTGCTTTGCTTTAACCACTGTTGTGGCGTGCAACTACTTCGGGGGTGAATGTTTCTGCGAGAAAAGAAGGGGCTGCAAAGGGCCACAGAGAGGGCTATGTTGTGGGGTGGGGCTGCAACATCTTCTTTGCACTGGGTAGCAAATGGCTTAGTGACACCACTGCTCAACAGCTTACTACACGTGAAAGTCTGCAGTGCAGCAGTAAGGAGCGGAAGCACCCACTCTTTCACATCTACTCTTATGGTTGTGGCAAGCAGAATCAATACTGAAAAATTGCACTAAACAGGGACAACTTGTCATATTTTATTTTTCTTACCTCTCTGGTTATGTTCTTACTTTTGCTCCTTCTGCAGTTTTGCTCCTTCTGCGGGAACTTTCCATTAGGCTAAAGGAGGATGCAGGTCTTTCCACGCACTGCTTTCAGCATGTCATTTTCAGAAGTCAATGAGTGTGCTTCTATAGTTGTTTTAGGGGTTTTTTTTTAATAAAAGAAAAACCACACATGCTTTCTTTCTTCTTGCTTTTAGATGCTGAGATGGGGCTCTGCTACTTACACTTCCTGTCACACAAAAATAGCAGATAGCCATGTTGTTCCGCTAAGAAAAACTAGGCATGACCACTTTGATAGAGAATCTTGTTGTGGGATCATCCCAGAAACTGACTAGTTCTCGAAACACTAGCAAGATATGAGAATCAGTACAACTTCAATCTGTCTTGGAAGATATTCTAAAGAACTTTCCTACTCCCTGCTGCTTCTTAATCAATTTTCCTTTCGTATGTTATCTGTTCACCTCAATGCTCATACAGCAGTGGAACCACAAAAAAACAAAAATAATCTCTTCTTTGTTTTCTGATCTGCTCTGAAGATGGTATAGTGAAATCTAGTTGAAATATTAATTGCAAATCTATGCTTGTGAAATCCCGGAATTCCTTGTGAAATACATGATTTGGGGACAATATTGTTATTTTTCAAAATGTGCTAGAAATAGCCCAGTCCTGGACAGGATTGTTTTGAGCCTGACATCTCTAAAGTTACAGCAGTATATTTCATCTCCCAGAAATAGCTAAATTCTACAGGCTTATATTCTAAGAATGGCTATTTTAGCTTACTTTACTAGTGGGGTAGTGTAAATATTCCTGCACCAAATACAGAGACCATCATACATTACTTCTTAAAATATGAAGGAACACACTATTCTGCGTGGTGTGTAAACAAGATCTGCTGATATCAGTGGGAAAGGGAAATTGTATCACTTATTTAAGTCTATTTTGGGCCCAATCCAGAGCCCTTCAGCATGAGAGGTATGTGTGTACCACTCATGCTGGTGTTGTACAAGGTGCCGTAAAGCGTCTCCAATGCTGGCGGTAAGCCATTTCCACCGTTGCTGGGGTGGTTACATGATGACATCGGCCATGGGCACCCTGGAGGGAGCAGGGCTCCCCAGCAAGCGGTGAGTCCATCGCTCGCCGGCGATGTAGCCTGTCCACGTGGGATGGAAAGGTGTTCTGGGGAGTGGGGAGGGGTGAAGCAGGGGTTGGACCAACAGCGACTATCGCCATTGGTTCCTGACCTCCATGTAAGGCCACTTCCGGGCAGTCTGATTGGGCTGTTTGCCTGATGCCCAAATCAGCAAAGTCAATAGCACTAATCCCTTCATACATTGAACTAAATAGGATTTGCTTCTGAATGTTTCAGAAAATGCAAATAATTTGCCCCATATTTACTGCTCCTCCACCCCCAGGAGTGGAGCCAGCAGTTAGGTCTATTAGGACAGATGCAGGGGACCCAGAGCCCCAGAAAGGCCCTCTGCTGGATGTCATGTTCCCCTCATTGGCCGGCAGGGGCAAGGGGAAGAAGAAATAAAATGGCTCGCATGAATATTTGAGATTCAAAGTTATTTTTCAGCCATGAAACTTAGGGCCCAATCCTATCCAACCTTCCAGTGTTGATGCAACTTCTTGGTGCTGGTGGGGTTTGAGGGCCACCCTGAAATGGCAAGATCCAGATCCTCGAAAAGGGGTTGCCAAGAAACAAGAGGAATGTTCCATTTTCCCCAATGGTTGCCACGGACACTAGCAGAGATGCCTGAGGGAGGGGCTCCTTTACCATTTGTCTTCCTCCCTGGCAGCATTTCCCGGCTTAGCAATCACAGGCTCCCCAGCTGTCGTCATGCTGGGCAGCCTCAGCTCAACTGCCCTCAACATCTCTTCTGGTTCTGGGCTTATGTAGGGAATCTCCTCCCATGGGCTCCTCCCCTTCCTGTTAACCTGGCTGCATAACTCTGCCCCACACCCAGGGGCATGTCCAGGCTCTCCACCTGCCGGGTCTTGCCGTTGCTGTGCTCCGTCCTTTGGTGGCTGGCTGCTTGCTGGGGTCACTCCCAGGAGCACTGCTTCGAGGCTGCTGAGGAAGAGGCAGGGCTCCCAAAGCTGGGGCTGGCCATTGCCCCAGAAGCCCCTAAAGCAGCTCTGCTGCTGAGCCACTGCCCAGGCTGTTTGGGCTGCAGCCACATCCTCCAAGCCAGGGCATCTGGTGGCATCAGAGAGAAGAGGCAGATCTGCAAGCCTGGTCTCCCATGGGGTGCTGCCGGCATCCGGGATCCTAGCGCTGTCACAGGTGAGTCGTGTGGCCTGCCGGATCTCAGACACCACTGTGCCACTCGGATATGCACTATGTTCAGGACTGGCTGTAGGCTCATTTGAGGCCAATGAGGGGACCCTGGACTAGGCCAGAGGATCGTGGCACTTCCCTGACTCTGAGAGATCACTTCCAGGCAGTGCCATGTCGAACCAGCAGAAGAGAGTCTGCCTGGATCAAGTGACCATTTGCAAAGCTTGCAAAGGACATGTGCCCTGCCTGTCTCCAGAACCAGTCTCAGGACAATTTGACCAATATGGCCTGGAGATGCCTCGCATTGGGGCAGCAAGCAAAGCACCTGCAGCTGCAGCTGGTACCTCACTCTGTAAAAGACGCACTGGCATGGAAGCTTCCATACTAAGGTGTCACGAGGAGTTTGCAGTGAGTGTAGTGTTGCTGCTGGACAGTCCTCCAATCTGCTCCTGCATCTGATTGGCTCAAAATCAGCCCAGTCCCTGGAAGCAGTTGGCTGTGACATCAGCATGTCACTGCCACCTCCTTCTGGGTGCCGTACTTAGTGCAGGGAGCCATTGGCCCTGGACGTACCACTGTTGCTTATTCAGGTGAGTAGGGGAGCATCCTAGAAGAATGTTTGCATTGGGCCCTGCACCTCCTAAGGTTGGCTGTGGCTGCATCCTGCGGTGGAGCGGCAGTCACAGAGGCCTCCGCAAGTTAAGGGAATGCTTGTTCCCTTTCCTTGGGGCTGAATTGAGGTTGCATGGGACTCAAGCATTGGATAGGATTGGGGCCCTAGTCTTCATCAAAAGATTGTGAGGATAATAGAGTAGAAGCAGAGGCGGATCTAAGGGGGGGGGCAATCTGTAAGTTTTGCAAGGAGCCTTACCCTGTCATGTAAATCCCTCCTCTCCCTTGCTGCTGTAGCCAGTAAGCAATGCCAAGATGTTGCTGTTCCCTGTGAGGATTGGCTAGAACAGTGCAGGAGAGGAGTGTTTTCCGCTGCAAGGTAAGGCTCCTTGCAAAACTTACAGATTTGCCCCCCCCTAGATCCGCCTCTGAGTAGAAGCAAGTAGCTAACCTGAGCTCCTTGAAGAAAAGATGGGATAAAAATGCAATAGGTAGAAAAAATTGATGATAGCACACCCTTGTTATCACTGCTCTCTCCTTGTGAAACCTCATAATCTGGATTATTGGAGGTAATCTGTTGAAGCTGTATGTTCATACCTTGTGAGAGGGGTTTTTGGACTGCACAAAATTCAGCCTGATGATTCATCAACGTCATCCAAACCTTTCTGTTTCATGTTCCACACAATGGCTTGTGTGGCTAACACTAAGAGCAAGGAAATCTTCAAAGCAAATGGGAACGGTTCTGACTCATATGTGGCATGAGTATATAAATCTCTATTAACTTTTTAAAAGCCCCTCCACTGAGTGTACACCTTGCTTTGGTAATCCCCGATAATCCTTTAAATGTTTTTCCCCCTGCCGAAGAAGCAGCCACCTGGAATCTAGCGGCTTTCGAGTAACCACCATGTGCTTGAGACCTGATCGCCTCCTGTTAGCTGCCTTCAAATGATTCTTTAGCCTTTAATAGCTGCCCGGAGAGATTAACCCATGTGCAACTGCATCCATAGAGAAAGTATAATATTTGCTCTAAATCTGGGCAGGCCATAATTTATCCTGTCATATCCTGAAGCTGCTCCTCTTTAAAGACCAAATCTGTTTCGAGATCAGTTACTGATCCGGCTGTCATTTGAGCCTGGCAGCCAATGGCAAACATTTTAATTGTCCTGTCCAGAAAATATCAGACAGAATTTGAGTCATCTGATGGTTCCACCCAGGAAAAGGAAAAGGGTTTGAACGGGAAGAAAGATCTATCCCAGGCAGGGTGGAACAAGTTTTAAGAAAAGCATTTAAACTTGTGGCCCAAACAAATAATTATTTGGCCTTCTAGCAGAGATTGAGAGATGTACTGTCTCATACACTAGGGTAGCTAATTAAAGTGTAGCCCAGTGCAGAAGGCAAAATGATGCCCTAGAAGTGATGTCACAACAGGAAGTGACATCTTAGTTATAGTTTCATTTTCTTGTTTTTCTGGCTATAACTTTTGATGGAATGAAGAGATTACACTCCAATTTGTTTCATTGCATTCTGCATTAAATTTCAGATTGAATGATATATACACATGATGGTATTATTCATGCTTAATGAGGTTTTCACAATTTTGGCCATTAATGTCAAGCTCAGCTTGTTGCCCCCCCTAAAGCTTGGTGATCCAGTGCAATTGCATCCTCCTGCTTCTGCTATGCCCCTGGTCTCACACACACTGTGTCTGCAGCTATAGGCAGTGTCAGAGGGGTGAAGGGGAAAGATACTGCTAGCCGACCCTCTTTGTTTGATTCCCTGTGAAGCCTTTTCACACACACACACACACACACACACACACACGCACAGAGAGAGAGAGAGAGAGACAGACACAGACACACACACAGACACACACACACACACTTTTCTTCTTCCCCATCTCCTTATTGCTTTTGTTGCCACTGATAGGGAGGCTAGCGGAGCCCAGGTCTACCCGCAGCTGGTTCCTAGCCAGCGACGACGTCAGCGGCAAGTGGGCGGAGCCAGCCAGTTCTGTACAGCGCCTGGCGCCTACAGAACAGAAAGTGAAGAATTCCTCCCTCCCCAATTGCAGCTCCAATAGCGATGGGGACAGTCTCCCAAAGAAACCTCACACCCAGAGCGCCAGTGAAACGCTCTGGACTAGAAAGACAGCAGCGAAAGCCTTTCCTTGGTCTTCGCGGCTAGGCTAGGTGGAGTTATTCAAAATTGCCAGGGAAGTTGAACATTGGTATGGGGGCAGCAGCCTCAAAGCCGAGGCTGGCTGAGCAGAATGAGGCAGGAACCTGTGGAAGGGGCTGAGGGGTGGCACCACTCCGGACGGCACCCTTGGGTGCTTCCCCACACCAAAGCCCACTTATGCCGGGCAGGTCAGGAGGGTAGCTTCAAAAAGTCCCAGCTCCCCTCCGTCCCCTCTGGGGGCCCCCTCGATTTGCCACCGCACCCCCAGGACACCCCTTCTCCCCAGTGGGCTGCAGACTCACCAGAGCGGCTGCTGACTCCACGTGTGTGGCTGGAGGGAGCGAGGAAGGGGGCTGTGCAGGATGGGACTTCCCCACTGCAGCCCTTCCCCCTTCGCCCCCCTAGGAATCTGGAGTCACTCCCTTTAACCCTCTGAGTGCCGGCCAACCAAGAAGAAAAGCTCTTTGCAGAGGAATCGGGAGGGGGAGTCAGCCCTAACTTTAACAAGTGGAACTGAGTTCCCCCGCGTTCCCACTACATGACATCACTGCATTTCTCATATTGTCATTTAATGTGAATACGAAATCTAAATAGCAATTTTAAGCACAGAGCCAATAAATGATTTAGGAATCCAGGATGTTACCTCAAAGCAGATGATATGCAGGATTAGTTTATAGCAGTACAATCCACAAATGATTAAGTACTTGCACGTGCAGGCCTTAAAAAAAAAAAGGTTTAGCCCCATGGAAATCAATAGAAAGCAATTTGCATTTTTAATATCACCATCTCCAATAAGATACAGTTAACATGGAAAACCAAACACATTCCTAAGTCTCTCCAAAAAATTTTAAATATTGAAAACCACTGCAGAAAGTGAGTGTCATAGTATTTAGGCTCCCACTTGAATGGAAAGTGTCCTGTGTTTTGGTAAAGTTCTTCTGCAGCAGGTGTAGTCCCACAGTTGTTTTCCTGAGCTTCTATACACTCCTTCATGGTTAGCAGATCAACAAGTCAAAGAGCTACTGGAGCAGACCAGTTTCCTCCCAGATGTGGTACTGTGTTAAGGAGCATCCTTTATGCATTCCTGGACCCAGCACATATGGCTTGTGGCAGTCGCCGCCTCTGTGCCCCCAGCATCCCATGCAGGCAGCAAGTCCAGGTGAGATAGGATAAGGTAAGATCCCAGGAAATGTCCCGCAGGCCCTCCTTTGGCTCCTGGGCTCTCCTTTTGATCCTGGGCCCAGGTACAATTACCCCCTACCTTCTTCTCATGGCCCTGCCAAAATCACCAAGTTTTTCCCAGTGCCTGAGATTATACAGAAAATTCTGGGAAAGTTAACTTGAGTGGGTACCTTGATGCAATGTATGTCTAATATAAGAGTTGGAGAATATAAACCAGGGTCTATCATAATCATCCTCTGTAAATGAGGCATAATTTCTAAAATGATAAGTGCAGGGACTCAGGATGGCTAGGAAATTCACACTCTACATTATGGAGGAGGATGGTTAGGGTTAGTGCAGAAAGGATACGTTGCCCGTTTTGTTCTTCCTTATTTATTCACATGTGCCAGGGGTGAGTCATCATATGGAAACCAAGTTCCAGGAATGGCCATTATGAAAGTTGTTCTTAATGCAACATGAGCTTTTTAATTGCACACTTCAATGCAAAAAAAAAGCTGTAGTCAGATCTAGCCTTTAAGGCTGCCTCAGGATGCCTTTGAGCTATAAAAGTAATTATGCTCCAGTTGAGGATACCGAGGCCTGAATCATAATTAGGTGGAATGATCATGACCACAGACATACCTGTTACTTTGCCTATCACTGAATCAATAAAATGTTAGTGTCCCTTTTTAAAAGAAGCAAGTTTCTAGTCTTCATGGCTTCCAGATAATATCTTGAGAGGAAAAACTTGCAGTCAGGCAAGCTGCACAATGATCTCTCTTCGTTGCTTTCTCAAGAGAGAGCACTTCTTTGTAATTTCTGTAGATTTCCCTGGGGATTCCTGAGCTCGGCTCATTACAGATGTTTATATTTTAATAATATGTGTTTTCTTATTCACCCTAAGCTCTTGAGACAAAGTAGAAGAAAACAAAAATGACTGTTTATTCTGTACATTATAGATCTCTCTCTCTCTCTCTCCTCTCTCTCTCTCTCTCTCTCTCTCTCACACACACACACACACACACCATACTGCCAATGAACTCAAGGCAGGTTGCAACTGAAAAGTTATTTATTTAATCATGGCAGTCAATATATTGAATACAACACAAAAAGAAAGAGGGTTGGGGAGAGATGTGATAGCTAGCAAATTCAAGTATCATTACTTACATCATAGTACACAATTGTTCTAATGCCCAGATGGAATGTCCACTGAAGATGAAGGTTCTGATAGGTGGAGGAGCCAAATGTCAGTTGATGGAGTGAGCCTGGCTGCTTTGCTCTGTCTCTGATGCAGCCAGGTCAGAACGACTGCTAAGGAAGGCCATTCTGGAGGAAAGGAACCAAACTGCCTTTTGTTCCAGCCAAGCCAATGGAGTGGGCTTCACAGTGCCACTTCTTCCTCAGATGGGTCAAATGTTCATAGCTTTTGAATGACTAAGGACTATGGAACAGGACTAAGGCTCGAAAGCCTTCTGGGTGAACTTAACCATCATGGGGTAAGAGTCTTCATCAGGAAGCAGGAGGTAGGAAAAAGGGGCAGTTCTCCCAATGGAGAGAAGGGAGTGGTAGAGATCTCCAAGAATCAATATCAGCAGTCTCCAAACTTTTCAGCTCAAGGGCCACATCCTATATGTTACACATTTTTGCGGGCCAATAAACAAATCAGTTTTATAAATAATTGAACAAAATGTAAATGAATAAATTAGTTTTACATGGATCTTTTCTGTAATCAGAACAATGAGATGATTCAGAACAAAAGAGAAATGTGACATTTACAAAGAAACAATGCTGTGTTATATAACAGAAATGATATATAATGAGTAAAAATGTCTAATATTTTATGTTGCTGTGGGCTGGAAAAAATCTTATGGCAGGCTGGATTTGGCCCCCAGGCCGTATATGATGACTAGTGGCATCCCTATGGGGATGCAAACTGCACTGAGTGACACAGCAGGGGTGACATCAAAGGAGGGGAGCCAGAAATTTCTTGGCCAGGCCAACCAGGAGACCAGGTCTACCAGGCAGGTAGACCTGGGCTGTGCATGGGGAAGCCTGGTAGACCTGTACTCCAGATCCTCTTCTGCAACAGCTGATAGCGGGCGGCCGAGGGGACGACTTGATCATGGGATTAGTAACACATGCAATGGAAAAAGTGGGTAGAGTTTTCCTCCTTCCATAATTCTGGGTCACACAATGAAGTTGATGAAATATTGATTCAGAAGAGAGGAATTAATCATACAATGGATAGTGCCTCTCTGGCACTAGCCAAAGGTTTTAATATATTCCTAGACATTGTTGGGAAAAGTGTTTATTGTATAGTATCTTGTTTTTTAGTGTGTTGCCAGCTGTCCTGATGATTTGCACTGAAGGTTAGTATACAAGACAATAAAAGAAACAGATAGAAGATAAAACAGAAACAAAACTGGAATTTGCTGAAAGTGGTGACGGCCAAGAAGTGGCGATGGCTGCCAGTTTGATGGCTTTAAAGGGGGAGGAGACAATTTCATAGAGAAAACGACAATCAATGGCTACAAATCGTGATTGCCAAGGGGAACCTCTCAGAGATCATGGAATGCCACTTGCTGTTGCCTCGACACCTTGTTTCTGGGCTCCCTAGAAGCCTTTGACTGGTCACTGCAAAAGAGGGTACTAGGGTAAAGGACACACAATGTTCTGATTATGCAAAGGGTTCCTGGGAGTATGATGGCCTTCTTGTGACATCACACACTGACATCATAATCACTTGGTTCAAATATCACTTGGTCAAACCTTGCCCTCACCAGATCAGCCAGGGGAGAGTTAATCTGAAAAGCAATGCTCAGGGGCCAGATTCAAGGCAGCTGATTTTTTCCTTTGTGGGTACCTTCAGAATCCTATCAGGTGAGGCATGGCGGTGGTGAAAGAGGCTTCTCTTCTATGTTGTGACGGGCGCCCCACTTTTGTGAGCAGGCTGCTTTTGATGGCAAATCTGCTCACACTCAGTTTGGAGGCAAGAGCACAGGAGATTTTGTGGCATTTCAGTTGTATTTGTTTTATGCACAAATCTTGTAGGTACCTGAAAGGAAGATGAGGGTTTTTTTCCAATAGTTTACCATCAAAATTTGAGGAGGGCTGTCTCAAATGTGAACGTGCTGCCAGTTCTGCTGCCATCTCAAGGAAGAGAGGATGGTAGCTGTTGGGCCTGCCACTGCCAGGACTACAAGCAGTGTAGTCATGCACCCGGTTCTCACCGGTTCCCGAGAACCAGTTTCTAAATGAGCTGGCCCTGCCCACGGCAGCTGGCCCGCCAGTGCTGTCATGCAGCTGGAACGGCGTTCCGGTTGTTACAATTAGTGGACTCCACCCACTTAACTCATTGCTGGCTCCTTGTTTTTTTTGCTTCGGGTTTTTTTTGCTTTGCACTTCGTGTTGGTGTGTGTGTTTTTTGCTTTGCACTTCGTGTTGGTGTGTGTTTTTTTTTTTGCTTTGCACTTCGTGGGTTTTTTTGTGTGTGGCTCCGTTTGTTAATTGGACCAGAAAACAGGGCCATTTCCCGCCCATTTGAATTTGAATTTCAATTGCAAGCAGAGGCAAATCTAAGGGAGGGCAAAGCTCTTAAGTTTTGAAAGAAGCCTTACCTTGCAGTGGAATCACTCCTCTCCTGCACCATTTTAGCCAATCCTCACAGGGAAAAGCAACATCTTGGCGTTGCTTACTGGCTACAGCAGCAAGGGAGAGGAGCAGTGGTGACATGGAGGGGAAAGGCATCGGAACGTGCATTCCAGAACCTAACCTTAGGGCTGGCTCCGCCCACTCATCGCTGGCTTTGTTTTTTTTTGTTGTTTGCTCCGTCCCCCAGCCTCTCTGTTAAGTGTTCCTAGAAATGCAGACCTCTCTCCCTCCCTTGCAGGATCGCCCCCCCAGCCTCTCTGTTAAGTGCTCCTAGAAATGCAGACCTCCCTCTCCCCCCTGCAGGATTGCCCCCCAGCCTCTCCTTTAAGTGCTCCTAGAAATGCAGACCTACCTCCCTCCTTGCAGGATCGCCCCCAGCCTCGCCTTTAAGTGCTCCT
>JAJKFI010000019.1:13933547-13963041 GCA_029204185.1 Lerista edwardsae | reverse complement strand
AATCAAAAGTGAGTTCCTGTTCCTAAATCATTTGAATGACACCACTGACTACAAGGATATACTGACCACAAGGTCAAGATTGCCCACAAGGTATGAATAGGGCATGAAGTAGATGCATGCCCTTTCATACTCCTTTCTTTTCTCTGAAGGCTGCAGAAATCATCTTCCATTGCTGTAAACATTGGAAGCTGATGTCAAGACGTTTTCTCTTCCACAGGGCGTTTTTGGGGGGGTGGAAAGGTAGAAGTGATTCTGGTTGTGTCCCGTGTCCCTGATTTATCAGGACTTTTTTGTGCGCTTTTCTTTACAAGGCAGATTTGGCCTTGCTTTCTAGCTCAATTTATTTCCATGATTGATATCACCAATGAGGTGCAGTGGGTATGAACAGGGCATGAAGTAGGTGCCTGCAGAAAACACCCCTCCAGGGACCCTGACTAAGGCTGGCAACATATTACCAAAAGTTGAAAGTTAGTGAATAATCTATATCCTTCTTACATATTAATACAGGCTTGTAACAAAATACTTTTTGTGTTTAACCTTTCTCTTTTTAGGGGGATTACCATCCTTTTGGGAAAACACAGTATACAAGGACAGCATGTGTGGAGACCGAAAGGCTCAAGATCCCCTTCAAGAATAACTTGGGTAGCCACCCTGAGTGCACCCCCTCAATCTCTGGTAACTCCAACTGGATGCTTCCACCTGTGTTGCTCTGTCCCTCTCTGTTCTTTATAACCTGGCCAGAGATTTTTTAAACTGAGGCCAGACCAGTGGTGTCATTCAAATGATTTAGGAACAGGAACTCACTTTTGATTGGCACTTGTCGGGAACCCAGAACCCAGGGCATCTCGTTAGGATCCAGAACGCCCGTTCTGGTCCATTCCCCCTGAATGACATCACTGCCTTCACCCCCCTAGGAATCCGGAGTCGCTCCCTTTAACCCTCTGAGTGCCGGCCAACCAAGAAGAAAAGCTCTTTGCAGAGGAATTGGGAGGGGAGAGGAGGGAGAGTGAAGTGGGCGGAGTCAGCCCTAATTTTAACTAGTGGAACTGAGTTCCCCCCGCGTTCCCCCTGCATGACATCACTGGGCCAGACCCAGAGAATAAGAGGCCGTCCAATCTCAAGAATGTATTGCTGTTGCCCGAATTTCACTTCTGCTGCTTTGCATGAGTGTTGGGGCATATTTGGCTCTCTCATTCTCCATATTCCATGGATGGTGTCTCACCCATCACCCAAGGTATGGTCAGGCATTCTCTTGAAGTGTGCGGTATCTCTTAGGGTGCAATCCTAAACTTGAGTTAGGCCGGCACAAGTCTCTTGTGCCAGCCTTGTAGTATCACAAATGCATTGTAAAACATGTTTGCACCACTCTTGGTGTCAGGGAGGCCAGTGCATGGACATGCAGCATCTTTCCTGACTCCAAGAGTGGCCCAAACACACTTTATAGTGTGTTTGCAACACTGGTAAGCCAGCACAAGGGATTTATGCCAGCCTAACTCCAGGTTAGGATTGTGCCCTGTCTTAAGCCATGTAGAGGCCTGTGGGAAGACCCTCTTCTGAGCAGGACTCCTCATCAAATTCTGTCTCTGGAAATCAGCCCAAAACTTTGGGCAAGCCCAGGGCAAGAGGAAGGTTCACGTTCAATTATTTAGCTTTTCCCCATTGCTCTACTCTAGGTGGGAGTAATCTTGAATCTTGTTGTGTCGAAGGAAACCAAGGATTTCCCTTGTAGTGTCAGGGAATAGCAGTTTTGAAATTGAGAGCGCAATCCTAACCTGGACTTAGGCCAGCACAGTTTGGCCAGCCCAAATAAAGCACATTTGGACCACTCTCAGAGTCAGGGAGATGGCACACATCTGTGGACTCCGAGAGTGGTCCAAACATACTTTATGGTGTATAATCCTTGTGCCGACCAAATTTGGTGGCCTAACTGTGCTGGCCTAACACCAGATTAGGATTGTGCCCTAAGAAGGATAAAGTCCTTGTTGAACCAACACAAGATGAAAAAAGTCCAAAAGGCAGTCCAAAAGAGAATGCTTTGCAAGGTGCTGGTTGAAATCACCTGTACAAGGAAATACTGAAACCCTCTGGTTCTGGGGCCACTTTTAGCTATAGGCTGGCTTCTCCCATCAGGTGGTGGTGGTGGAGGAGGAGGAGGAAGAGAAATTGTTGGGAGAGAAGGAGAAGATGATGACTATTTTGTATTTTATAACCCACAGAACTGCCCTATAGGAGAGACAACCTAGGATCAGATTAAAGAGGTGGCCGCAGGAAGGGAGCATGCAGCCATTTGTAACAAAATTGCCAAATCTGATTTCAAGAATGTTGAACAGATACTGTGGAGTGGTGATTCCTGTTCTGATGAGTTGTCAATGACATAGAGCCAGTAAATTGTGTCAGGCAAGGAAACAGAACATTGCAAGCCATGAGGAAAGACACAGAGGAAGCTAATACCCCGCTGCTGGATGCACAAGTGCTTGGATCGTTCTCCCACTTCACACAACATCCTCTTTTTTCCTTCCAGCCAGCCAGCAGAGTAGTAGAGCCTTTCCTCCAATGGGAACAGAACCTGCATTCCTCTCACCGACTCTAAGGATGTTCCTTTCTATCCTCTAAGATTTGAGGGTGACCTTAGCCAAGACATTTCTCATCAGCACTGCAACAAATACTCCCACTGGCATTGCGTGCCCCAGACACAGAAAGAAGAGGCTAAAGAAAGAAGCTATACGATGGCTTCCTCTTTGCATCCTGTTGCAGGGCTCGTTGGAATAAGACCCAATGCCAGAACACCTTGTGGCGACTGATAAGGTAAAAGGTAAAGGTTTCCCCACGACCAAATGGTCTAGTCGTGACCGACTGTAGGGGGGCGGTGCTCATCTCTGTTTCAAAGCCTGTAGAGCCGACGTTTTTTGTCCGAGGACAAGCCTCCGTGGTCATGTGGCTGGCATGACTATACGCTGTAGCGCACGGAACACCATTACCTTCCCACCGAAGTGGTCCCTATTTATCTACTTGCATTTAGGTGCTTTCGAACTGCTAGGTTGGCAGGAGCTGGGACAAGCAACGGGAGCTCACTCCGTCGCGCAGTCTTGAACTCCCAACCTTGCGATCGGAAAGCCCAGCAACAGCAGATTAACTCGCTGTGCCACCACGTCCCCCAACTGATAAGGGAAGCACACTAAGGAGAAGCGGTGGCAAATGCATCTTCCATTTCAAGTAGAGATGGAGAAAGGCTCCCCAGGGAAGATGGCTCTTTAGCTGCATGTCAGCAGAATCAGCCATTTTACTCCTCTGGGGCTCTCTGTCTTGGCAACTCTCCTTTGCCCGCAATGCAACATCCTTATAGGTTGGCCATCATTGCTCCAGCTGGATGACATCAAGGATTGTTGCTTCCACCTAACTTCTTTCTTGGAAAGGTCCCTGCACAGGAGACGTGCAAGAGAAAATGTAGGGTATGTCTAGCTGACCAATATCCATATGGTTACATTGACTCATCAGGTCCAATTTAAGAAAGGCATGGAAGGATTATGGAAGTCTAGTCATTCCCATTTGACCAAAAATCAGTTCGACACATATTTTGACACTTTCAACATCCAGAAGTCCAATTTAATTAAGAATGTCTGGGCTTGAGAGCCATGGTTCAGCAGAGTATATCTTGCCTGACGTTTTGCCCTCATCTTGGAGGGCATTTTCAAAAGCTCCATGATAAAAGACCACCACCATTCCAGCACTGCTTTCAACATCATATTTCTTCAGCGTCTTTATTCCTGCATGGAAACAGTTGTGACATCGCACAATTTTGTTGCTTCTCAGGTTGGCTTTCTATCAAAGTTAGCAACAATATAGTTGGATATAGTGGGCAAAAAGGATAAAAATAGAAATTCTTTTTTAAAATCTTAACAAAAAGTGATTTTTTTTCCATTGCTTGTTGTCTTGTTAGATGGTTCCTGTCTCAGCATCACAGAACACTAAATAGTATCCAATGCAATATGTTAATGGATCACACAAAAGAGAAAAGAGGTGATCATCTGTTATGTTATGGTCCATTCAAAATCTCTCCACCCAGGCTCACAACAAGTTGTCATGAGAATTGACTTATCTTATCCCAGGTGCAGGAAGGAGAGCTGTGAGGACTTGTTGTGTTTGGAAGATGTGATGGACTCTTACGACCTTTTCCTGTGGGGCTTTGGTGATGGAGGTATGGAGTAACAGCAAACTATAGCAAACTCTGCTTTCTGCCTTGAAAGCTGATTATTGAGAGGATTCTTGATGCATGGAGTACACAGCCATAAAAGGCGCCCTGGTGGTATGCACACTCATGCACGGCTGGAGCACCAGTGGGAAGGCAGCCAGAGGAAGCCACCAACAGTGGTAAGGTGGTGGTGAAGGCAGGTCGGGGTGACAAGGCAGACCATGTCCAAGGAGGGGGTGGGTTCAGTGGCAGTTGCTGAATCCTAACCCCCTTCCTGGACCCAACCTGATGCATCAATGATTTTATTAGTGGTAGACCCCTTTGTGCTGCAGAGGGTTACCCCTGGGAGGTAAGGGAATGGTTGTTCCCTTACCAAGAGGAGACACCTAAAACTCTTCTCCCTTGCAGGATGCAGCATAGCCATTTTGGCATCATTGCATCAGCGGGGAGGGGGAAAAATAGGATTGGGATATTATTCTCAGAAAAGTGTGTATAGGATTGCAGCCTGAAGAGAGAAAATGAAAAATCAGACTATTTAACATTGAAAGGGCTAGTTTATTTAGGATTAGAATAACTTCAAATCTATCTGTCTGGAGTTGCCACATAGTGTCCAAGTTTCAAAGAATCCCCAAGTGGTGTTCCATCACATCCATCTAGGAATTTAACCTCATGTCTTTAACCTTTGACAGGGGCATCTAATTATTTCCAGATCACATCTTAGATCACACAATGACCGGCTTGTCTAAGTCTGCTTGTGTCTCTTTATTAGAACTCTCATTTCCTATCACAGCAGTGCCGACACTCACTGGCATAATTCTCCAGCAGCCTCAGTGGCCCTCCTGCCATCTGCCCATGGGAAAAAGAAGTGCAGAGAAAGCAAGATGATGCCACGGAGCCCTGCTGGATCAGATCATAGTCCAGCTAGCACAACATTCTACTTCCAAACAGTTGGACGTTGCAGTGCATCTGGTACTAACAAGCATCAGCACCTGATACTGTGATGCAGTGTTATTCAAACTGTGGATTGGGACCCACTTGGTCGCGACCTGATGTCAGGTGGGTCACAGAAAGCTGGAAGCAGTCGTCTTAGAAACTGCAGACCTTACTCTTGATATATTCCTTCTTTGAGCGTTAACAGTTTGAATTTTCAAGTTAGGTTTTTTTTTTAATTGTTGTTTGTTCAGGGCTTTTTCATAATATTTTGTCCCAATCTTGCTTCTGTCCAAGATGTTTCATGGTTGTACAACTGCTGAAATCCAAGAATGCCAATTTGTATTTCAGGAGTGTCATTTTATTATGTCACAATGAAAGCACTTCCTGCCTGATGATGTCACTTCCCGCCAGAACATCACTTCCAGGTTAATGATATCACTTCCAGTGGGTCCCGACACGAGTGCCATTCTAAAAAGTGGGTCCTAGTCTAAAAAGTTTGAATACCATTGCTCTGATGTATACTGGCTCTGTACATGAAAGCTGTACATGGAAGCAGAACATTATCACAGGGCACATTGGGCCCTGATGAAATACCAGAAGCTTCCGAGCATGACCTGGCTTTATATAGTCTGTGGCTTTACCAGTGGGATTGGATACTTGGAGTCACCCACTGGGCCCCTTTAATTTCTCCCTTTGGGGATTGAGGTGAGCTCAAACCAAGACCTTTGTTGGGGACTTGTTCCCTCAGTTGGAGAAGAGGAGGAGACTCAGATGATCAACAAAAGCGACCACAAAGGAACAGCAGCTACTGAAACTATATGACTCAGCAGCCTCTTCAGGATGCTGAGCCATCATAGGAAGCTCTGAAGTGATAAGAAAAGTCCCAACAAATGAAAAATGTACCAAAAGTAGGAAGAAGTCAGAGTATTTCACAAATGGGCACCAATTTAAATTTCATACCACTACTCCAGTTTCACATCACCATTTACTACAGGTTGAGTATCCTTTATTTGGACTGCTTAGGACTGCTCGGATTTGTCTGGATTTTTGGAATAATTGCAAATTATTTGCAATTTATAAATTTTGGAATATATATAACGAGAAATGCGCCCTTCACTGTTACCCTTTTGGGTGTCTGCTGGCCTCTCACATTTTTCAACAATGGCACACACTGCAGAGCAGAACTTACAGCCTGTATGTGGAGATGAGCACAAGACCTTCTAGTGTTCATACTATAGGGAAAAAAATTGTTTTTAAAGTCTTAGACAAAAATGGATTTCAGAATAGTCTAGATTTTGGATGTCTAGATAAGGGATAATCTACCTGTATTTGTAGAACTATTTACTATTTGTGATGGCCACAACTCAAGTCAAGTCCAGTCGTCAAAAAGAGTGGTTTTGTAAGACGAGTCAACCCGAGTGCCCATCCCTGTTATTGATAGCATACAAGTGTGGAATCTTCCACTCCATCCCTCTCTTTCAGTTCAGATAGTGGGAGGGTAATCATCATTACCCTGGGAGGATAGAAGGGACGTGGTGGCACGGCGAGTTAATCCGCTGTTGCTGGGCTTTCCGACTGCAAGGTTGGGAGTTCAAGACTGCGCAACAGAGTGAGCTCCCGTTGCTTGTCCCAGCTCCTGCCTACCTAGCAGTTCGAAAGCACCTAAATGCAAGTAGATAAATAGGGACCACTTCGATGGGAAGGGAACGGCGTTCCGTGTGCTATGGCGTAGAGTCATGCTGGCCACATGACCACGGAAGCTTGTCCTCAGACGAAACGTCGGCTCTACGGGCTTTGAAACAGAGATGAGCACCACCCCCTACAGTCAGTCACGACTAGACCATTCGGTCGTGGGGAAACCTTTACCTTTAATCATCATTACCCAATGACGCGCCAGCCTCTGCTCCTCCCACTCTCCAATGCTGCAGCTCAGCATTCTCTTCCCCTCCAGATGTCCTTCTCTGTTCCCCTCTTCCTTTTCAAATCCAGAGAGTGCAAGGAGTAGCGGAGGAGGCACGTAGGCACGGATGGGTGCCTTGAGTCAACCACTTCAGTTGTCCTCATGGGTGGGCCAGCCCTGATCTGGTTTCACTTTGTGCATCTGATGAACTGGACAGGCATGTTGGCAAGTTCTCCCTTTCATCATGTTCCAGCATTTCCATGTCCATCATGCTGGAGCTGGAGCATAACAGGCATGGAGGACTGACTGGGGAAACGAATGAAGAAGCTACCTGTTCCGGTTCAAAACTGAGAAGACAAAATGTGCTGCTCATGTATCATGGAAAGTCTGAGATAAATCTGAATTTATTTGACAATGCATTTTGCATGCACAGCAACACATTTCTTAAACAGGAGAAAGTGCAAGAGAACTACTTAGTTTAGTTCCATTAGAAACACACTATATGGAATTTGATATAAAGAATACTTTGAAAGTCTATTTTTGTAACTATATGTAACAAAAGCTGTGTTTGATCATGCAAAGAGTAATATTAACTCCTTGCCTCCATTAGGGCTCTGATGTAAACGACATCATGAGAATTAAATAGAGGAAGAAGAGACAGGAGGAATGGGGTGCATGTATAAGAGCACATATTTGGTTTCAAAGGCATTCATGATCATTTTGGCTATTGTTTTGGGTCCATCAACAGTGGATTGCTTTGGACAGGTTATTAAACACGTCTCTGAAAACAGAAAGCAGCTGCTAACATCTTTCCTAGTTAGAGCTGTTGCCACATCCTGCAGACAGCCAGATTGCAGAGCATGACCTGCAAAATTCCAGTCTTTTCTCAGCCTCTGGAGTACTTCTGCACCCCACTATGATGTACACATTAATGGTGAGGTCTGCAGAAGGGAGAAAAACTATACAGGAAGGGAACTAAGGATTTAAGAGGAAGGTCTGGAATCTTAGCTACAGCCACAGTTCTAAACACAATTTAGGATTGTGCAGTGGGGCATAAAGTCTATTGAACAAAATGGGACTTAGTTCTAAATACACATTCTTACGATTTGCACTACACTTCAGCTGAATTCTGCCTCCATATTCCGAGCTGTTTCCATGCTCCCTCAGAATCATGGCTGACACACAGCCCTGAGTATGCATTCTCCTTAGGTAGCTGATCTTTTTGCTGGCAGATTTACAAAGGCCATCCCTACCAAAATATCATCCTGACTGAAAGAGAACACGAACAAGATGAGATGGTCCTGCACAAATATATTTAGCTAAAGCAGTGCAATGTAACCTTCATTTCAATCAGCTTTCAGGGCAAAAGCTTGCTAGATCATCATCATCAACAGAACATATGGCCCATTCTCATCCAGCATGTGCAGGGGTTTATGACAGAGGGGCAGAGTTCACTTACCCCAAGGAGACCTGTCTGATGCCCCCTTTGCAGATATAGCCTCACTCCATTGGCCCGGCTGCGTCAGCGGGTGTGTGTGTGTGTGGATTCGTGTAGAATTGGACTGATATACATTGATATGCACAGAGAAAACTTGTAGACATAATTTAGTATATGGCTCATAAATAAATCCTTTGAAGTATAAAGTATACTAGTAAGTACAACTTAAATCTGTGACATTTCTTGAACTACCCTCAAGCACCGATGCATGTTACTAGCTACTACTAGAAACCTCTGCCCCCCTGTATTGACTCATGTCCAACATTCTATTGATTGACTTGCTAGAACACAGAGATACGCTGAAGCAAATTTCCTGTCCTGAATGTTGTCTGTTAGCTGTTCATTATCTCATTTTCAGGTGTACCTAATCACAGAGATGTTTTGGGTTCCTAGCATAGCAGCTTTCTGGCTGGTAGAGAAGTACCCAGACCATTCAGCTACTCATTGCAAAGTGTATTTCTATATATAATGTTATAGCATAAACATGCAAGGGCCTGAATTATATATTAACTTTTTTAAAACGTTTGTTAAAAATAAAAATGATAAAAATGATAAAAATGATCAGTATGAGAAAAGTGTGATAGAACATAATCTGAATAGTTTGGATTATCATGATGATAAAAGTGTATATACTGCTTTTCAACATGTGGTATATAGCAATATAGAGTAGCCTTGGAAGCATCCTCTCTGTGCAAGGCGTTGTAATTCTGGAAGCTTAGATTTATCACATAGCTTAGATCTACAGTACTTCATGTAACAATCAGGCACTCAGACCAATTTCACGCTCCATAGTGCATAGTTTCTTTTCAAGACAGAAACATGTTTCTATCCTAGTTTCCACATGCACCAGAGGATCTGCCATGTACCACTTCTGCCATCTGAGCAACATTTGCCTATTGCACATTCCTCCTGTGTGGTCCCTGTATGGTGCCTGCAGAAAGTCAGGCCCATTTTCTGCTTCCCTCCAAATGGGTTGGGAAGAGAGTTTCTTTGGGGCACATGAGGTCAATTTGTATGAAGAATGTCATCTGGTTTAGCTTATAGTTTTACTATGTGAGAATGGGAGGGTAAGAAAGGCACAGAGCATATGTACCATCCTCTTTGCCAACTTTTGTCATGTATTCATGTCACATTGCACAAGGACTCATTTGCAAGGCATTTTGCATTTTCAAGCAACAGCAATAAATGGGAAAATATTTACTGGTACACTCTAAAATTTCCAGCAGAATCCATCATTCTTGATTATGAGAACATAACATTGATTATTTCATCGAAGAAACTTGAAGCACTGTAAAAAATAACAGATTTCTTTTCATGCCATTGTGTATTTGATTATTTTAATCTAATGATGCAGCATTTTCAAGTAATCCGTTTAAATATAAGCCCTTTTCAGTTGCTATGCCGCATGGACATGTGTAGCTAGAGGGGGTGGGGAATATCACTAGGCTCCACCTCTCCCCCCCCCCCCGACCTACAGGCCCTCACTCTACAAAGTTAGGATGACTGAATAGGACCATGAAGTTGGATCTTTTGACCATTTAGGCTTCTGCTGTTGATTTACATTACGAAACTGATGTCTGTGATCAAAGAACATCTAATAAATCTGAAACCTATATTACATATTAGGAGCTGATGCATGGGTGTGTGTGACCGAAAAGCACTATAGTTTCATCCCAACGTTTTATTAGTGTTATGCAACATTATCATAAAATTGCAACAACGTGCAAATTGCCTTATTTCTTTCAGTGAGTCCATTAATGTTTGCAGGTGTGTTCTGGTTGCATGTGACTAGAAAATCAATGATGGGAAACATTCAACAAAGCCTGTTCTAAAACTGAGAATGATTTGAAATGCAAATTTCACAGACGCTGCTCTTATCACTTTAGATTTTTTTTCCTTATCGTGTCTTTTGCCTTCCTTTATAATGGTTTTCATGCTTGTGCTATCTGGGTGCATTTTTGCTGAACTTATTTGTTCTTCTGTAGGCATTTCTGGTATTGTACCACTTGGGCCCTCCTGTTTTCTGCTTGTGCAGGGTACATCTGATATGAGTAAATAGGCTGATAACATAATGAAGGAGGAGATAAGTGGCCAAGGTCAAGAGGCTGGACTTGGCTGATCTTCAGCCCTGCAGTTCTCAGATTGTCCTCTGTGACATAGCCATTACTCTGAAAGATGTACAGTACAGTTGGAAACTTTTATTTTATTTTAGTTGCTGTATACAGAGTTCTTCACCATCCATTATTTTCTCATTCTGGCCAGCAAAATCACATTCTGGCCAGTAACCAATGTTGGGAGATGAAAAGCCTGTCAGTTTAGGAGTTGAACCCATAAATGGTGTGCCAACGCGGTCTGCTCTGATGATAGCAGTTCTCCAGGGACTCTGGGAGAGATCCCCCCTCTCAATCTGATCCTTTTGACTGGAGAGCCGAGGTATTGAATCTGGGACCTTCTGCACACAAAGCATGATCTCTACCATTTGGAAGTAATAGAAAGTGGTGGCCTCTCCTGATTAGTCGAATTCTGAGGCCAGAGAATGGATTGTCAAGCTCAGCCCATCCATGTGGCCAAGATCCATGAGGCAGGAAGATCGGTAAGAAGCACTTCTCTCTGTCTACTTGCCTCCACTGGCCCTCCATCTCCTCCTTCTAGATGGAAGAGGGGAACAGAGAACAGGAGGACATTCTTCTTCTCTGGAGAGTGCTGATCTGAACATTTGAGAGTGGAAGGAACACGTCAACGGATAAAGGGGTGCAACATTGTATGCCGCCACAAGCATCAGGAGGACAGGCAGGTCTGGACTGTACCACTTCGGATAGCAAGTGGGGCTCACTTTTTGGGCAGACAATGGGCTGGGCTAGAACTTTTCTCTTTGACATGCTGGGTTTTTATTGGCTGCCATTTAGGGTGCAGGAGTGCCTCTCTGGGAAACTGGTTGTAACCTATTGCTGTTCAAAGGAGTGCTTTGTTGTTGTTGTTTTTAACCTCCAGTGAATGTTCAACCTGTGTATCTGTAAATAAGTAAGCCAAATATTACAGAGAGACTGTAAGCCTCCAATGACCTCTCCTTCCAAGCAAGCCAGAATCCTGATAGTGTTATGCCCATTGAACTTTCTGCAGGTAACAATGTAAAGAAGTTTCAGGCTCGCAATGGTATCAACATTGTTATAGGACTTCCACAAGATACTGAAAGCTGACATATGATACATTTGGGGCAAATCCTAACCTGGAGTTAGGCTGGCACAGTTAGGCCAGCAAAGTTTGGCTGGCACAAGGGACACCATAAAGTATGTTTGGACCTCTCTCAGAGTCAGAGAGGCCAGCATACAGATGTGCACCATCCTCCCTGACTCTGAGAGTGGTCCAAATGTGCTTTACAGTGACCCAGAGGCGTATCTGACCTGTAGCCCGGGGTGGCACGAGCCAAGGGCGGCAGGTAGCGGCGGGGCGCCATTGCGCGCAGTCCGCGGGGGAAACTGCGTGCTCTTTGGCCCCCCGCCCTCCCTCACCTCTGTTACGCTCTGAAATGGAGCGTTTCCGGGCGCAGGGAGGTGTGTCGGAGCGACGCATGGGGGCAGGGCGACATCCTGGGGGTGCGGTTTCCGCGCCAGGCATGGGTGTACTCGGGCCTCCATTCGTCACTGCAGTGACCCTTGTGCTGGCCAAACTTTGCTGGCCTATGTGCCGGCTGTAACTCCAGGTTAGGATTGCACCCTTAATCACCAAGAAATCTACAAATGCTTTGAATCTGCCACTCTCTGCCCTACCTAGAAGTGCTGGAAATTGGGGCTTTGAACATGCAAGGTGCAGCCTTTACCATGCTTAACCCATTATTCCCCCCCCCCCCATATGCTTGAATCATTCTCATTTTTGGAGAAAAAGAGTAGCAGTCAGAGCCAGGAACATAAGTCTGCAGACCAAACAACCACACACGTGACTGTCTGGACAGTGTGCGTGGAAGTTCCTCCTTCACTCGGTTCAACAATCCCCAGACTGGGGTCCCGGCAGTGTCCAGAAATCTGTGCTTACAGGAGGTAATTGTATTTATATTGGCGTAGCTATATTTATATTACTTAATGGAAATATCAAAAGGAAGGAACTGATAGTGGATTAGATGACATATTGTGAAACATCGTTTCAAAGGAAGATTGAAGTACGAACATTTATTAACTTGACAAGACAAAAACTGTACCCGAAGCAGGATGGTGAGCTTCCCCTTCAGTCCTCTAATGACTGTTTGACAGGCCAAATTGTTTTATGTGGTCGGCATTTATCAGGGATGGAAATAGTACACAGAAGTGTATGGCTGTTGCTATACTGACAGTTTTTCATCACGTCAGAACCAGAACAGGTGCTCGACTGAGGTCATGGCAAAGGTTCCTTTGAAGGGAGCAGTGATTGATGGAACATGTTGTTCGCAGCAACTACATAATGCAGTGTGTTTGATTCTAATGATTACACAGGTTTGGGGATATTGTGCATGCATCTGTTCACTCTTGGCACTTGTTTACATGGAGAGTTAAAATCTGTATGTTTGAAGTTGCCAATTTAAACTTATACACTGTCCTCCCATGAATAATTCCTGACTTGATGGTGTGAGCTAATGCTATACTAAGCAACAATACTGCATGAAGGCTGAAGCCTGATTACTGTGATGGCAAACAAGTGCAGACACTGAGAGCAGATATACCTATCTTAGCTTTCATTTTTTTAAAAAAAAAAAAGTTTCTAGTCCTCATTGTTTTGAAGAACTAGTTGAGGGCACAATTCTAACCTGGAGCTAGGCTGGCACAGTTACCCCAGGAAAATTTGGCTGGCACAAGGGACACTATAAAGCGCATTTGGACCACGCTTGGAGTCAGAGAGGCCAGCAAACAGATGTGCGCCATCCTCCCTGACTCCAGGAGTGGTCCAAACAGGCTTTATGGTGGCCCTTGTGCTGGCCAAACTTTGCTGGCCTAACTGTGGTGGCCTAACTCCAGGTTAGGATTGCGCCCTGAAAGTATGTGGACAATGCTTGGTGAAATCTCAGCCTGAAAAAAAAAACTGAGAAATTAAGCCTGTTCTCTTTAAATCCTGTTATCCCGTATGTCCCTTGTATGTTTCCAACTTTAAACTGATCTACTTCGCCTCACTTATGTTCAGCATAACATCTATATAGGAAAGAAAAGCTGAATGGCTACAAGGTAATTGAATTCAAACAGAAAAAAAATAAAACAAAGAACAAACTGATTTAAGGAGCAGTGTGGTCAGTAGTGAAATTCAGGGGGTTCGCCCAGGTTCTATAGAACCGGTTGTTAAATGGCCGGGCCCCGCCCATTCGCTTACCTCGGCTGGCTTTGGGGTTTTTTTGGCTCCGGCTATGACGTCATAGAACCGGTTGTTAATTCATTTGAATTGCACCACTGCGTGTGGTATAGTGGCTAGTGCGTTGGATTGGGACTTAGGAGACCAGTCTCAAAACCTCTCTGCATGAAGCTCACCCCTTGGACTACTTGCTGTCTCAACCAAGCATACTTCACAAGGATTTGTTGAAGATAAGATGAAGGGATCATAACCACTCCCCTGAGCTTCTTGGAGGAAGAGCAAGATTAAAATGTTAATAATATAGATGGGGGGAAGAGTAAGAGGAAATACTGATTTTAGATAGCAAGGATGACCCCATTTTGTTGTCTCTCAAGCATTACAAGAAGGGAATGGCTTCAACAGATTTCTTTGTCTCTTATGCTAACCTTTTTTAAAATGTTTTCTGGGAGAGTCACCATGGTTGTCCATTGAGGCAAAAGCAACAAAAACCGTTGTAGCAACGTAAACCCTGACCAATTTATTCCGGCACAAGCTTTCGTGGACAATGTGCACCTGGTACAGTGGATAGTCATCTACAGAAGTCTATGCTGAAATGAATTGCTCAGCCTTTAAGGTGCTACAAGACTGTTGTTTAGGATGGCCGTCACATCTGTTTCACTGCCAAAACATGCATTTTGCTGGCTGTCCTCCTGACAGTATCTCATTAATGAAGCAGAATGATGATAACCACCCTTAATATGTATCCTTGTAAAATATATTTCCAAATAGCGTTAGTTCTGTCCTTGCATTCAACTGACTTGAAACCAAGTGAAATTAATTTCCAGTTAGTGTACTGAAGAGATATAATCTCCAACTTTTTAAAGATGTGTACTTTCATTGTTCACTTTTTCATCAGCACACACTCCAGTTTGAAAAGCTCTGGAATAGCCCCTTAGGGCAGGGTGGGGCTCGACATGGAATAAGGGGGAAAATATCCCCTTACTCCGAGGTGACTTCCAGCCTGCATCTAACCTGTACTGGATACAGTGCAAGCCACTGTGGCCTGGCTGTTCCAGCGCAGGTTTGAATTGGGCTGTTGGTTGATAAGCAGGCCATACAGAGATAGACCTGCATTCCAAAGACTTGACAAAAAAACTCCAACAATGCCCTTGATTTTTGAGTATGTGTGTAAAGAAACAGTGTAAATATGCACATGCTAAAAATGCTGGAATATGGCTGCACTTGCATTCTTATCAAGACATTTGCTTTCCAGTACTCCCTTGGCAAACTGATGTGTAATCTAAAAAAAAAGAGTTGCTTGCTTATCAGTCACATGTTGACAGCAAACATGAAACAAATTCAGGGCGCAATGCGAACCTGGAGTTTGACCAGAGTTTGAGTTAGGCCAGCAAAGTTTGGCCAGCACAAAGGACACCGTAAAGCGCGTTTGGATCTCTCTCAGAGTCAGGAAGGATGGTGCATGTCTGTGTGCTGACCTCTTTTATTCCAAGTGGTCCAAACAAACTTTATGGTGTCCCTTGTGCCAGCCAAACTTTGCTGGCCTAACTGTGCTGGCCTAACTCCAGGTTAGGATTGCGCCCTCAGAATGTCCCAGCCCCCAACCTCCACATTGATGTACCGGTATTCATTCTATGGGAAATTCAGTTAACATTGACAAAGGATGCATTGCGGCTAATATCAAGCAACAATGTTCTTAAGTCTGCCCAGTAAGGTCCAGTAAAAGAAGCAGAACTAACACCTGAATCACTATTAACGCAAATTATTTAACTATATGAATTTTAGCTAATTGATGGATTACTCCGCATGCATTTGTACGTGAAAAAAATCAAGTGTTTTAAAGAAAACTGCCAACTTCTTTTTAAAAGATCATGCATACAAGACATGATCTGAGACAAGCAGTCTCTCTCTCTCTCTCTCTCTCTCTCTCTCTCTCTCTCTCTCTCTCACACACACACACACACACACACACACACACACAGAGGAAGAAACACCTTTTTGAAGAGGGCACTTTCCATTTGCAGTTTCCATCTGCAGTTTTAAATTAGAATTTAAAAAAAAATCAAAGTTGGTGATTGATTCACCAGGGGAATCTTTTCAGTAATTCACCCTTTGGATTTGTTAGTCTATGAACAGTTACTCAGACGTCAGTTCCACTCTATTCAATGAGATTTACCCCCTTGTAACTGTGTTTAGGATTGCCGCCTAAATGCTGAAGTCTTCAAAAGTCAATGTAACAGAATATTCATGATGAAGCTGGGAAAAGCAAAATACAGAGCCAAGACCAGTGTTCTTGAGGGCAACCGCACATCCTTCCCATATAACCAGGGTGAGTGTCAGCACCTGACATTGTTTGACAGGCAACTCAGGTGGCACCAGCAATGGGATCTACAAACAACCTGGGGGAACAGAGGGCAGGACTTAGACGGAACTACCATTTGATTGGCAGCCCGTCCGTGCACTTCTGCTTTCGTTCCGCTCGCCGTGGGGCGAGCAGAACGAAAGCGGAAGTGCACGGACGGGCTGCCAATCAAACGGTAGTCCCGTCTAAGTCCCGCCCTCCGTTCCCCCAAGTCGTTTGTAGATCCCATCGCTGGGTGGCACTCACCACTGATGCTTGCTCTGGCCCCCTAGAGAAGCCAGGCCCAGTCAACAATCAGTGGGCCATTGGCTGGGTGGGTTCACATCTCCTTTCTTTGGTGGGTGAGGTGACAGACATGGAAGAAAAGTGGAAACCTGCTGCCTGCCACCAAGATAAAGAAAGAAGGCCTATTGAAGAAGAAGTCTATTTGAGGAAATCTTGCCAAAGATTGCAAGTCAGTCCTACTCATAATATCTGGTCAGGCCCTAATTTGTTGTGTACTTTGAAATAATAAGCAAAATTATTGATGACACCATTGGGAGTTGGATCAAGCTTAGAGTTTTTCTCTTTTAACTGAAATGGTGGGTCCTGACCCACAGTTTGGGAACCATTGCAGTAAGGCACTGTGCAAGTATCTCGCAGGAATGCAGAGACCAAACTTCAGGAAAATTTCTGCAGTCTACTGTTATTCTATACAGTATATGTTTTCTCTTTGATGTGGGTGGAACGTGATCTCATCGGTTACACCTGTTCAGTCTTTTTCTCAAGTCCTGGCTTTACAAATATTCAGCTTTGTGACATACATTATGTTGACTGGCTCTCCAGTTTGAGTCAGTGAGAAGCTAAGCAATGGGCTGATTTGAATTGTGGGGAGTAGTAGGTGTGTTATAAGGAAGGTGCTGATTTTATAAGATCCATATTTTACCCTTTGCAGACTAACCCCCGCCCCCTCTGTAGGGACCTTTCTTTTAAATGGTCACAATGAGTATCGAACTAGCGAAGGAAGCAAATCAGGGGAAGTGGATCCCAAATTATCCATTTAAAGTAACTTGTCAATGCTCTGGAAACAAATTACAAGAGATGAACAAATTAAACAAAATCCATTGTTTTTGCAAACAAGAGAATATTGATCTTCCTCCTTGCATCTTAAATGAAATGTAGTGATTTTTATGTTGCCTGAATTTTCCAAAGCAGTGTTCTAAGATGATCAAGTCTTTATATTACAAGCTGGTTCTAACATTGATACTGGGGAAAAATCTCACAAGGGAGCAGTCAGAGGCCCTCCTTAAGGTATGGAAACATTTGTTTGCTTAGGGCTGCATTGTAGATGCACTGGTGCTGGAAAATTGGAAAGGATTGGGCCCTTATTCACCTGGAAGGCGCAATGCTGGAATAACCCACCCACCCCCCAATAAAAAAAACTGGGACAGCCCAAATGTGTTGTTATACAAGATAAGTTGGGGAGGTCCCATTTTTTAATGCTCAGACACAGGAGTCAGGGATAGCCCAACACGATTGGCTGCCCAATGCCGTCCCTGACCTGCCAACACTGAACACATCAACCCCCAAACCCCAACATTTTAATAAAGGTGCCTTCTTAATCTTTAGGACCATACTAGGTGTGCATGTAAACATGCAACCCAACCCAAAGGGGGAAGGAATTATTTTACCAATCAATTACCCATCAACTTTCAATGGAAGTGTTTCTCTCTCTCTCTCTCTCTCTCTCTCTCTCTCTCTCTCTCTCTCTCTGGCACAATCAGGATCAAAATGCTGCAAAGTGTGGTGACCACCACCCTGTCCACAAGTGCCATAGAAATCATAGCTGATGGCGGTTGGTCAGGGGAAGAGTTGGCTGAGGCACAGGCAGCTTGAAAAGAGGAACAAAGGAGGAAGAGGAGGGATGGAGAAGAGACAGGAGCTGGCAAACAGAGAAGGGAGACAGGGCGAGGAAAGCCACAATGGGGACTAGGAGAGAGGGAGGAATGGCAGAGGTATGGACCTAGGAAGACAAAAGGGAAGAGAAGACAAGGGGAAAAGGGCAAGTATGTGAGAGAAAGCCAGGAGCAGATCTGTGTGGAACTGCCTAGCCGGGCTGCTTCTTTGAGGCTCCCCCTACTGGAAGAGGAGTCCCCAACCCTCCAGAAACCAAACCCGCAAGGTTTCAATGAACCTTACTGCCCCTACACCAGACTCATATGAGATGGAGCTAAATGGGTGAGAATTTCTTGGAGTTGCTTCCAATAACAGATCTAAGCAATACACAAAAAGGTGGCCACCAGTATTTATACAGACTGCTAAAGAGCAGGCACAGATCCGAGGAGACCGTGTGGCCTGAATTGGGGCCTTGTGGCCTCAGGACCATCTTAGGATGTGGCCATATGGCCACCTCCCAAGCCTGCCCATGTCCCGCCTCCGCCTCCCTCCCTCCCACCAATCCCTGTCCCTATATGGGACAGAGCCTCCCTTGCGCTGACCGTCTTCAGTCAGCACAAGAGAGGCTCTCCGTCAGCGCTCTGAAGCCGACGCTACTCATAGCGTCGGCTTCAGAGCGTTAGTGCCGACGCAGGAGTGCGGCTTGGCGGCCCCTCATCAGCGCTAATGCCGTAGCACTGATGCAACATTTAGCTCTATTTCGCTATGGGTGAAATAGGATGGCGCAATGAGACTCAAGTCCAAGCCTCAAGTCTTTGATCGCCACCAATCAGCTGGGCAGCGGCACTTCAGAGTGATGGCTCCTAGCTGCCCAGCTGATGGGATTTGATCAATTACTGCTGATCAGCTGGGTGTCGAGAGAAAGCACTTTTGGGTGCTTGCTCCTCATTGCCCAGCTGAATGACAGCAATAAAAAAGTCAGCAAAAACACACAAACACTATACACATCGGGACTCGGAGCCAAAAATGACCTGAGTAAAGTCTGAATCTTTGATAGATGCAACTTAAGTCCAACTTAAGTACCCCTGCTAACTGGGCATACCCCTGCTAACTGGGCAAGAGGCACTTTTTCAAGTGGTGTCCTCTTATATTTAGCAGGGGGAGAGCAATTATCCCTCTTCACCCCAGCACAGTGTCTTTCTTGTGGCTGTTGCTGGTGGTGTTCTCCATCCTTTTAGATTGTGAGCCCTTTTGGGACAGGGAGCCATTTAACTTTAATGTTATTATTTGCCTGTAAACCGCTTTGTGAACTTTGTGTTGAAAAGCGGTATATAAATACTAGTGATTGATTGATTGATTGATTGATTGAACTTAAAACTGAGTTGTGAGTGCCCATCCCTACTGAGAAGGACCCCAAATCCATTTTCTTTGACAGAGACATCTGAGCACCCTTACCAAAGAATTCTCAGCCTTTTTGGGCAAAACCGTTGCAATCAAACAGATACCACTTTACGGTGTCATTATTTAGTACATGCATTCACGGTTATTGTGGTTAAAACCAGAACAAGGCACAATGTTCTGCTTTGATGGCTATAATCTTTCCTCGGTGTTACGACATCCAACTTCTTCGGACTTTACAGAGTTACAATAAATAAATGTTTATTGCATTTACTGGTGCCTTTGAATTAGATCTTCTCTTCTGCAGCCAGATCAGAAAGATGGCTGAGGGAAGATGTGAACGTACTCTTGTGGTCAGAAGAAGAAGAAGAAAAAAAGAACTTCCAGCAGCTGTTCAGTATCGCATGAATTGATCACTAAGTCTGACAAGCCGAGGGGCACTGATGCTTTCTCCACATCAAAAGATCCCTCTTAAGGGATCACCATAGGGAATAAACAGTGTCCCGTAGCTGCCTGCTACATGTATGCTACTTAAACTTGGCTCCTAAAAAGCAGTTTACCTTTCATCTAACTTGTTACGGATTTCCTTAGCCTCCCTTTCTGATAAATGCCACTGAAGAAAACATGAATCAGCTGCATTATTTTAAGATGGCCTCTTTTTCTGAAAGTGCAATCCTACCCAGGAGTTAGGTCAGCACAGTTCAGCCAGCAAAGTTTGGCCGGCACAAGGGTGGTATGTTTGACCACTCTCAGAATCAGGGAGAATGGCACATGTCTGTATGCTGGTCTCTCTGATTCTGAGTGTGGTCCAAACATACATTACAGTAGCCCTTGTGCTGGCCAAACATTGCTGACCTAACTGTGCTGGCCTAACTCCAGGTTAGAATTGTGCACTGAATTCTATCCAGAGAACCTTTACTCCAAAAGAAAATAGAGGTCAATTGATGCATATTTAGCACTCAATGATTTAGCACCTAAGTACTCAATGACTGCAATAAGCATGATCATGTACAGTCTTCAGTTTAGTTGTTCTTGCTATTATTGGGCTCCTGTACACTGACAGTTGCTAGAACATCCCTCCCTCCCTTGGTTTAGTGACTGATAGCTTTATATCCCCCTCCTGAGCTTGTAATCATTCTCTGCTGTTTCTGCTTAGTCAATAAGGATCATTCCTGAGAAGCTGAAGACCACCCTCTGTCTTAACACTTTACCCAGAGCCATAAGGCCATAGCCACATTGCTAAACTAAATAATAAGCACTTTTGAACTGAGTTCCTGTTTGAACTACGGTTGCACTCTGCCTCAGATGCTTAGGCCTTTTCACCAGGATGAAACAGAAACATTTTTAAGAGTCATGTGACATTTTAAATAGCTAACTGGGACCAGTGGAAGGGAAAATGTCTTGTTTTACTTAGTTGCACTGGCTCCTGCTCTCAAAATACCTTGAGGGAGGAAATCAGTATCATTGTGTGCCCCATTGTGTTAGCGGTGCTGATATTGTTGTGTACTGCCTTTTTAAGAGGCAGCCACAGAGGCCACAGGATGAGAAAGGCCAATTAAGAGAAAGAGTTTCTATATTACTACAGAAGAGAAGAAGTTATTGGATCTGTATGGTTGTCTCTGGGGCTTGAACTATTCTAGGCTCAAGTGGACCAGTAATGGGCAAAAAAAACCAAAAACTTCGGGTTTTTGGTGAAGCCCTCCGGGACTTCTGTGGGCCTCAGAATGCCTTATAAGGGCGCAAAACTGTCACTTCTGTTTCATGGTTGTACAATTGCTGCAGTCCAAGAATGCCAATTTACATTTCAGGAATGTCATTTTATTATGTTACAATGACAGCACTTCCTGCTTGATGATGTCATTTCCTGCCACAGCATCACTTCCAGGTTAATGACATCACTTCCGGTGGGTCTCAACATGAGTGCCATTCTAAAAAGTGGGCCCTGGTCTAAAAAGTTTGAGTATTACTTTAGACTGATTGATAGTGCAATGAGTAGAATAAGGAATCACATTCTTTGTGATGGACAAGTCTAACTGACACTATTTTCTGAACTGTAAGGCATTAGTCTGGTTCAGACACATACTGGGCAGTGATCCAAGTGGATCTGGTGAACTAAACAGAGGTCTGTCTTTTGCTCATTTTTCTCCCTCAAGAAGCGGATGAGGGGAGATTGTGCTAATCAGACTTCTACATTAATTGGGCTTTCACAGGATAAGGCTGTCTCACACATTACCTTAGGTGTGGGGTGGAATGGAGGGGGAGGACACCCATTTTGCCACCACAGGAATTGGCATGTGTCCCTGTCATTATCTGATCCAGACCTCCTGGTCTAGATTTACATGAGGCAAATTTATTTTAAATATTTATTTCCCATCTCCCAAACGTGGACCATTTGACATATATAATTTTTAAAAATACAAATCAGCAGAAACAGTCATGAAAATATTTTTGTTAGGGGCACATGTTGCATTTCAGGCATCCAATTTTTTTTTGAAGTACTCAATCCTCTATGAAATGGCAGTAACGAGCATTTTTCCAACGGAATTTTACTTTTAACAAGTTGCCCGGAATGATGAAAATTTTCAACTTGATCAGCCTCCAGAGGAAGAGCTTTCCACAAAAAGCCAAGTTTTCTCCACAAAATTCTATTTGCTGAAATTCTGCCAGTCAGTCATTTCACTACAACCCACCTTTCTTTGTGGTACCACAATTATCTCAGGGCTGGCCTATTCATGAGTCCAAATGAGGCAGCTGCCTCAGGTAAGTAGGTCAGCAAAAGGCACCTACCTCTGCCTGCCAATTCACCTCCTCCTCCTCCAGTAGCATAGTTATGCTGAGGCCTGGTGGGATCAATTCCCCCTTCCACAGCTGAGTGGTGGTTTTCCATTGTCTCCACTGGGGGGGGGAGGGTGATGGGGCTCATCTTTGTCATGCTGTGAAACGCGCACCCTGCCTGCCCTGGCTCTTGTACTGCTCCAAATTGAGCCAGAGCTGCGCATGCACAAAAGAGGGGGTGACTGCACAGGTGCAGGAGGGTGACATGATGATGCGGGGACATCACTGCACCACCAGGCCCGGGGTTCCTGCCCCTACAGTTACGCTACTGTCCAACTCATAGGAAGTGTTGAGGAGATCTCTAGCCTCTTCATCTCCACCCAACTTCCTTTTCCAATCTAGGGAATGAGAGAACCAGAGGCTGGCAAACCATCAAGTCAGGTGGTAACTCAGGCTCTGGGAAGTCTTCTCTCTTACTTCACTATATCCCCTTTTTGAAAACAGCACAATATTTCCATGAGAACAAAAAAGCAGTAATAATGCTAATTTAAAACTTTTTCCCTCATACAACTTCATTACGTCAAGGTTTGCCCCTATTATATATGGTAACTTTAATGAGAGCATCTGGGCACTTGTTTCCTTCTTTTTTGTTTTCCAGATCTATCAAGTTCTTTTTTTAGTTTGGAGATGAAAATGTATACTTACCTCACACGGACCAATAGACCAAATTGGTTACGTCATGCCCTGCTCCAGCTCTCTGTCTGATGAAGGCCAAGTGCTGAGACATTTTTCCCTTTGTAATCTGTTAAGAGAGTCTGTGGTCCCCTCTGTGGTTTCGAAGAGCAAATAATGAAAGGCTGGGAGAGAAGAATCCAGTGATACATTCATTAGAAAATGGGTGCCTTGGCTCTCTCATATTACAAAGGTCTTGTGTCAGACCTCCATAAAGGGAATGCTTTTATTACCAGCCAACAGCAGTAGATATATAACTGAAAAGGTGGCTTTCCAACAGAGCTGCACATCAAAGGTTCCCCCTCCCCTGCCTTATGCATGCGGTGGTCTGTTTTAACTATCAATGACTGTATAGATTTCAACATTCTGTATACTGAATATCAAATGATTGCTTTTCTTATGACCCATCGTTTGAGCAAATAAATTATCTATTTTTATTTTCTGCATTTTTAAGGCTTTTAAAAATCTCCAGAACCCATGCAATATGGGGTGGGTTTCCAACTCCAAACGAAAAGTTTAATTCAGCATTTGTATTTGAGAAACAACAGAAACTGTTTCCCCTTTACCTAGGTTTGCCGGCTTTTCTGCTGGCCCCTGTAGCTGAGTTTTTAACAGCAGCTTGGTCTACAGACATGAGAAGATAATTTTTTTTAATCTCAATGCTGTGGAAATAGACTTTTGCTGTTTGATTTCTGTTTTGTATTTGAATTTGAAATGTAGAATTTTGCAAATCAAGCTGCTCTTAAATCAAATCAACCCCTGCTAACTGGGCAAGAGGCACTTTTTCAAGTGGTGTCCTCTTATATTTAGCAGGGGGAGAGCAATTGTCCCTCTTCACCCCAGCACAGTGTCTTTCTCGTGGCTGTTGCTGGTGGTGTTCTCCATTCTTTTAGATTGTGAGCCCTTTTGGGACAGGGAGCCATTTAACTTTAATGTTGTTATTTGCCTGTAAACCGCTTTGTGAACTTTGTGTTGAAAAGCGGTATATAAATACTAGTGATTGATTGATTGATTGATTGATTAAAGGTACAAAACTAGGCTTAGGGGTTTTTTTCTGGTCAATTGTTAACCCTACCTTTGCCAATGAATTCATCAACAAGTAATTTTATCTGTGCAGAAGGCTGGGGAGTCCTGTCCCTGCAACCCTATCATAAGTATACACAAGCTCATAGCCCATACGACACACTCCTAAATTAGGCAATTCATGCTTCGTGCATAGCTAGAGCTGGGTAGATTATTTGTGGTGGCCGAATGATATTTAGAGTTTCATCTATTTTAAATTCCAGCCTGTAACCATTTATGAGAACATATAGTTATATACAAATAGGAACTGGTCAATCATTCAACAGATTCTGCATTGGAACACATTCCAGCCCAGTGGTTTCAAGTAAACCCCCATCCACTTGTTTCATGTTATTCCTTTGTGAAGACTGGTAGTTTTAATTAGCCCGTCACACAATGTTCTCTAGAAAATCAGAACTGCACAAGATGACAGTGGGGGGGTAAATTACATAACTGGGCCTTAATGATGTCATTAAGGAACAAAGAGAGCATTGTTTAGGGAGAGTGGAAAGGCCTAAATTGTAATCTTTTCCCATGTCAACCTCCTTGATGCAGATACTGATTTGAACATAACAGGGCAGGCAATGGGTCTCCTTGCTTCTGTGCTGGCTAAATAGCGCCATGCGGCCTTACATAGAGGTGAGGAACCAGCAGCTAGAGTCAGCACCAGTCCCGCCCCCACACCACCCCACCCCAATCCCAGAACACTCTCCTGCCCCATCTGAAAAGGCCACATTGCCAGCAAGCGGCCAACTCACCACTCGTTGGTGAGCTGTATCCCCCTGGGCGCTCGTGGCCTGTGTTGCCGTGGCGCTGCCCCAGTGCCCCAAGCTATAACGGCTTACAGCCAGCATTGTAGACACTTTACAGCACCTTGTGCAACACCTGCACAAGTAGTACACTTGTACCACCCGTGCTGGTTTGGGCCATAGTCAGGCACGTCAAACATAAGGCCGCAGACCAGAGGCGGCTAGAGAAGCTCTTTATCTGGCCCTCAGGCTCTCCCTGCACCAACATCAGCTGCTGTCAGCTTCTGAGCTGTGCTGAGGTGTCACTGCTGAAAGGGCTGCCTGCGTGATCATTGGGCTCTCCCATATCTTGAAAATATGATCAAGAATTGCATATTTCCTCTTCTTTTGTAACGAATGAGTACATACATGAGAAAAAAGTACTTGTTTCTGGTCACAACTTGCTTAATGACATCACTTCCAGGCAGTGGCGTCATTCAAATGATTTAGGAACAGGAACTCACTTTTGATTGGCACTTGTCGGGAACCCGGAACCAGCCACGGAGCCCGTTAGGATCCGGAACACCCGTTCTGGTCCGTTCCCCCTGAATGACATCACTGCTTCCAGGCCTCCTCAGGCATATGATGTTATTTAAAACAAATATATCCTCCTTCCCATCTTGAAGGTATAAGGCTCAGTGCAGGCAACACCAACTAAAGTTCAAATCAACAACATTATAAAAACTACAAAAGCAAAACAGACACACTAACCCTGGAATTTACTCACATAAATAGTTCAGAAACTGCTCAGGCCCTCAGCCTTCTAGAACCTAAAAGTTTTCAGCGAGGGTCAAAATGCCATTAGGGAAGGTATTGAGCCGATTTCTCAGGATAGGAAATTCGGTAGCCTGGGTACCAGCAGGGAGAAGGCCCTTTCCTATAGTCCTGCAAACCACACCCCAAAGGATGGCGGGACACATAAGCAAACATCACCACATGGGAAGAGATTATCTGAAAGTATACTGGTACAATTTAGAGCTTTGAAGATAATAACAAAGTGTTTGAATGGAACTTAAATCTATTGAAGCCTGTTGTCAATCAAGAAGCAGATTAAGGTAAGGCCTATATATTGCACTCAGAGGGGCTTACTTCTGACTTGGATTGCCCTGCAGGGCTACAATTCCATACACACTTACCTGGGAGTAAGCCCCATTGAACTTTATGGGATTTACTTTTGAGAAGACATGCAGGTCTTCAGTTCTCCTTCAGTTCAAGGAGCAATTCAACCACTGCAATGCAGTTCAACCACTGCAATGTCTCTCTCTAAAATATTTTATAACTGCACAAAATAGTATATAAGGTGCAGAAAATAACTTTGCTTGGCATGTTGTTTGTCCTCCGGTGGGCATGCCACGCAGAAAAAAAATTCTTATCTTAAATCTGTTTGGGTACAATGAAAAGAGTCAGATAAACACTTAAGCTTCTCCTTCATTAGGGGTACTTGGGAACATCAGTAATTTCCTCTTCAACTGCTGGCAGAATTGGGTTCTGGGGCTTTCTTGCCAATGGTTTAAATCAACAACATAAACAAGCCCTTTCACTAGAGCTGCCACAACAGAAATTAAATCCCTGCACTGCCCCCCCCCCAATCCGTTACTGGGGGAGGAGGACAAAGGCTGAACTGATTAGATCACACCTTCAAGAAAAAAGGAAACAAATGGAATGACAGGAATTCAAGAGCATGTTAAAGCTGCTTTAAAAATCCCAGGAATGCAAATAAAAACCATATGGCAACCTGCAATCAATAAAATATGTTAACAACAACTTTGGAAGGTTTTGTCTTATAACTAAATGAGAATCCAGGCATGAATAACAGAGATTGTATGGCATTTAGCAAACATAAAGGAAGATGCAGAGACAACAATGGTAGCAGAATTAGCCTTAATACTTCCTGGATCAAGGGAAATAAAAGCTGGCGAAAATGTCTGAAATTGACAAACTACCAGCAAACTATTTGTCTCGGGACTTAGAAGTAACCAGAAAATGTAGATAAAATTGTAGCCTGAGGTTGCAATTCTATGTTTATAGGCATAGCATGCAGTGAGATCAACTGAACTCAGTGCAGCTTCCTTGTGAGTAAATATACAGAGATCGTCTCTTGAGCATCCAACCTCTGGATTTGGAGGTTCCTAGATGTGTTTCTTTTTGCCTCAATTATAAGAGAATTTGATTGACGCACACTTTGGGAAACCATAACCAAAGGGAAAAACATAACAGGACAGGATTTCAGGACTTAGGTATAGGAAACAGATTTATCAATTGGCAAGAAATTTAACAAAGAACAAGACCCTTGGTTGGTCATTTTCCTGATACTAATACTATTTAAGACACGTTTGTAGATCATATACTGACAAGAGAATCCTGAGCATGTTTATTCAGCAATTAATCCCACTGTGTTCGAAACTGCTTTCTCACTAGTAAGCATGCATATGATTATAGCCTTAGAGATATTGGTCAATGAAAGCCTTTAATCTACTCCACATGAAAGACACACATAGGAGTTGTGGGACTATGCTCAACCATATAAAACAATTGTAAAATGAGTTTCCAGCACCTGATGCTTTAAATTACAGCAGTATTTGGTTTTACATTGAAATATCTCAGGTATGATTTGGGGGATGAGGAAGTAAAATTATCTTACAATATTCATTTTCTATCACCTAAAAGAAACCTGGCATTATTATTATCCCACCTTTCCCATGCCAAAGCAAATGCCCAAGGTAGCTTGGGCATTTAAGGCACGTTTGTACTGACTCTGAAGTCAGGGAGGCCAGCGAACAGACATGCACTGATCTCTCCATGCCAATTCCCAAACCTGCACCAGTAAATATAGGCTGGCCAAAGAAGGTCTGGGAGGGTTGGGGAGGGTGTCACGTTGAGAAAGGGGAAAGACAGGGGGAGGGCAGACCCATGGGCAGACTGGTCTGGGAAGGGGATGGGACCGGCCTGGCTGACATAGGCCAGATCCAAACCTCGGGCCCTGGCCTGGTCGGCCTAACATGGAGCCCTCGGATTTGCATCAGCAATTTCACTGGCACAGATCCGAAGACCCCTATTGAGATGGCTGCTGCATGATAAGTTGCACGGCATCCAGCCCCAACCCTGTGCTGGATACGGGCCAGGCCAGCTGACCTTCCTGTTCCAACATGAGTTAGATTTGGGCTGTGAGTTCCTGATCCTTCAGCTGAACAAAAGGTGATGACTGTTACTTTCTCTTCTGTCACCTTTTGTCACCCTCCAGAAGCATCTGGCTGGCCATTGCCAGAAGCAAATTGCTAAACTAGGTGCCTTTCATCCGATCTGCCAAGGAAATGATGATGTTCTCATGCCCTGCCTGTGTTTTCGATTGGCTACCTATTTCAATTGGATATTGTGAGGCTGTCACACTTTAATCCCTACAACACTGATCTTTCCCCATGTCGCAATTAATTTAAAAATCGTGCCAGATCAATAAAGTCACCCATGCTAAATAATATTATGCTTTCGGAAGCATGTATTGGTAAATATGCCAAAGCACTACAATAGCTATGTATGAACATACTGCTATGATGTTGAATTGAAATTGAATAAAGAGCATTTGTTTCAGGCCCCAACTGAACCCACTAATCAGAGAATGCAAACAATAATAATAATCTGATGTGATACTTGCCCAGGCAAATATGATAATAATATGGCGCAAATACGGCACCAGCCCGTGGCATATTGGAAAAAGCAATTGCTGGTCCACCATATCAGGCAGTCTGAGAAGTACAGCCCTAAGATCTGTTTATCAGAGAAATACGGAGCATGCTTGCTTTGTTATCCTTCTTCCACTGACCCCTAATTCTTTCAAAACAGATTAAAATAAGGCAGGAGCCCTCTTTCATTTCTTCATTCCCATGGCCCCAGTGGCGAACCCAGCTGAAGCTCACCCCTGACCAGTTTGACAGTCGCCGCCCCCCCCAGCACTAGTGCCCCACTTCTGGCACTGCCCCTGCCGCGTAGTTTGACCCTACCATGCCGCACTCCATTTTGGAGCGTTCTGAGCCCAGGGGTGGGCAGGCCAAACATTCCTTGCCTTTGCGCCTGCTGCAGCTCAAGCAGTTGGGCGATGTGGCGGCTGTGGCTGATGCTCTGCTGTTGTTCTGGCAACTGTGATCCCCTGGACCCCCCGCAAGTGCCACCACTGCATGGTCCCCATTCTTGCTAAAGCGAACAAGTTTGATAGCATGCAGCATACTTTCACAGAAATGAGGTTTACGACATTAATTTTAAAGTGATTAGCACACGCATAAAACAGATCCTAACCCCAGGAACAAATCCTTGCCTATGCTTTCTGTAAAGATGGAAAAAGTATTCAAAGCTGAGATTTTTCACATAATGAATTCCAGAAGGGAGATGCTATTTAAAGTTGAGAAAGCAGTGCTCTCATGTATGTCTGGAAATGGCTATAGAATGTAAAACACTGCCATCT
Organism: Lerista edwardsae; assembly: GCA_029204185.1. Taxonomy (NCBI): domain Eukaryota; kingdom Metazoa; phylum Chordata; class Lepidosauria; order Squamata; family Scincidae; genus Lerista; species Lerista edwardsae. The sequence goes on along the minus strand of JAJKFI010000019.1, from coordinate 13,933,772 downwards.
AGTGGCACAGCTAGTCAGGTGTTCATATGCCTGCAAGAGAAGCCCAATCCTCTGCACATTTACTCAAAAGTCCGGTTTTGTAGCTTATTAACAGGTGTAAAATCCTTGGGTTGTAGCCTTAAATAGGCTAGCAGTTACTTTGTCATATAGTTATTATCCTCACCATCCACAATGTTTCTATTATTATTATTATTATTATTATTATTATTATTATTATTATTATTA
>JAJKFI010000019.1:13923170-13933537 GCA_029204185.1 Lerista edwardsae | reverse complement strand
ATTATTATTATTATTATTATTATTATTATTATTATTATTATTATTATGTTATTATTATTATGTTATTATTACTATGTTTATATTATCTATATACATAAAGGAGAACGTATGTGTGTGTGTGTGTGTGTGTGTGTGTGTGTGTGTGTTAGCTAACGAAAAGCTACTTATTATTATTAAAACAACTTGGTTCTACCACTGTTAGCCCAGAAGCAAGAACCACTATGTTCTACAGCAGTGGTTCTCAAACCTTTTAGCGCCGGGACACAGTTTTTAGAATGACAGTCTATCCGGGACCTACCAGAAGTGATGTCATGGCCAGAAATGCTGTCATTGTACCACCAGAGCCTGCTGCTTTTCTGAGAATGCAGCAATAAGTTGGGTTATTTCCCAATCACTTTCCAGTAGCAAAGTGAATCAGAAAGAAAAAAAGCCTGTTTGAGGTGGAATTTCAGGCTGTAATCCAATGCACACTTTCTTGGGAGTAAGCCCCATGGAACACAGGGAAATAACTGGCACAGATTTGAGGAGACCCACAGGTGGACCTGTACCCAGTGGTGTCATCCAAATGATTTAGGAACAGGTACTCACTTTTGATTGGCACTTGTCGGGGTCAGCCCACCGGAAGTGACATCATAAGCCAGAAGTGATGTCGGGGCAGGAAGTGAGGTCATAGCCAGAAGTGAGGTCATGATGCTGCCACCACCACGCTGCCTGCCTGCCTGCCTCCTCACAGAAAGTGCAGGCAACTGCTGCGGGCGTGCAGTATGCATGTGCAGCTGCTGAGCCAACCAGCCGACAGGGCCAGCTTCGAGTGGGCGGGGCCAGCTCAACTTCTAGGAACCTGTACTCGCGTAGTGGTGCGTAGTGGGTGCATGGCATCACTGCCTGTACCCTTACCCTAGGGGAAGAGGATGAATGTCCCCTTCTCCCAAGATGCCTCTGGCACCTGCCCAGCACCAACAGGATGCCAGTGTAGCCATTTGGCTACTGCTGTGCCTCCAGAACCCGGGCAGCTTAGGACTGGGCGCTTATTCAGATATGTGAGTGTCACCAAGTTGGTCACTAGTTTTTTGTTGGTTACTGATTTGTTGGGTGACTTGTACTGTTATATATTAAAATAAATAAATACATAATGTTAAAGGGGGTAAGACCAACCCTAGTGATGCCACTACATTTCGGTTGTGCGTATGATTTTGTAATTTATTCTGTATGGTCTGGTACGGGAGCAGGGCCGTCATGAGGGAGATGCAAGGAGCTCTCTCACAGGGTGACGCAAACCCTAGTGACACCTCTGTTAATAGCTAATTGTTTTGAGTCTGGTCTGTCTATATTTGCCTCAAGTCTCACCTGGAGGAATCGGGGATTTAAGAAAAAAAATGTTCCTGTTTCTTAATTTCTATGGATGTTTTCTCAAATGGACAGGATGGAGTCTGAGAGTCCATGCTCTCAGAAATGGGAAGTGGAGAGAAAAATAAGCCACTTGTCACTTTTAAATCTGCAGAGGCAGAGGGTGGCTGCTTCCAGATATGTGCCCTTTTCCGGACAGTAATTGTGGTTGCAAGGTTTATCAAAAGTAGAATAGTACCAGGTACACAACCCTGCATTGCATCGCATTACATACAATGCAAAATTCATTTATATGGGTTTCCCAGTTTTTCCTGTCCAAGCCTAGGAGGAATCACACCCTCCCGCACTGTTGATCATACCTCATTTTCCTAAAAAGTAGCATCCCTTTCCACTAAGAAAATCCTGCCCAAGAAGAGCACTCCTCCCCTTTTATTAAAGAGCCCCTTCCTCTCCCCATGTTTATGTAAACACACAGAAGGTTTTTGCAACAGGAGAGCTTTGAGGGTAGCATTTCCAAGGCAGGACATGATGATGGATGAATGCTGCCTTTTATCAATCAATCAATCAATCAATCAATCACTCAATCAATCAATCAATCAAGAGTATTTATACACTACTTTTCAACACAAAGTTCACAAAGCAGTTTACAGGCAAAAAATGATAATAACATTAAAGTTAAATGGTTCTGTGTCCCAAAAGCGCTCACAATCTAAAAAATGCAGAATACCACCAGCAACAGCCGCTAGAAAAGTCACTGCACAGGGGTGAAGAGGGACAATTACTCTCCCCCTGCTAAATCTAAGAGGAACACCACTTGAAAAAGTGCCTCTTGCCCAATCAGCAGGGCCCAGTTTTACATTAGAATGGAAACTAGACTTTGCTTCTTTAAGAGTGATGGATGATGCATCACAAGATATCATTAAAGAAAATACACTACTAGTGAATTTAATGGTGCTAAAGAATGTCATTGAGCAGTTTCTGGAGCTGTGCAGAACTCCACCCATAGTCCACCCCAAAATCAGGAAAATACAATTTGGCACAGGTGAGTTACACAGCAAACAGGAATAGATGAGGATCGTTAACTAAAACAGAGGGCTGAAGGAAGGGCATTACTACTGCAAGGGAGGGAGGGAGGAATTAAATGGCTGAGCCCTGAGCATGTCTAACATCTGGCAGTCAGAAATGACTACAAGTTAAAATACAGAAAGCACAATAAATCACAGCTGCCATAGGGAACAGCAAAGAAGATGATCTAAGCATGGTGCTTCTACTGTAGAACCAGAGCACATTCAATATCATAAGAACATAAGAAGAGCCCTGCTGGATGTGGCCAAAGGCCCATGTAGTCCAGGTTCCTGTATCTCACAGTGGCCCACCAGATGCCTCAGGGAGCACACAAGATACCTGCATCCAGTTGTCACTCCCTTGCACTTGGCATTCTGAGATAGCCCACTTCTAGAACCAAGGAGTTGCACATATATCCAGCATGGCCTCTAACCTGTGATTGTCTTTTCTTGTAGAAATCTGTCCAATCCCCTTTTAAAGACATCCAGGCCAGATGCCATAACAACATCCTGTAGCAAGGAGTCCCACTGAATAATTACACCATTACATTGACTAATTGCATGTCAAGATCAGTGCCACACCTATACAGCTTCCTCCCCTTTTTTCCACATGAGTAGCAGGACTGTGGCCTGAGGAAGACAATGGAGTTGAGAGCGAAATCTCCTTCTTGGCTGTTTGCTCCTTTCTCAGCTGGCAGGCCAAGAGCACAAGGGGCAGATTACGGGTGCAATCCTAAGCAGCGCTGGACGGGCCATTGCCATATCCTAGCGCTGCTTAGAACAGGCTGCTAAACAGCAGGCGCAGATTCAAGAAGACCGCGCAGCCCAAATTGGGGCTGTGCGGCCTCACAATCAGGCTTAGGATGCAGTCGTATGGCCGCCTCCCAAGCCTGCCCACGTCCCCCCTCCCCCCCATCAATCTCGGCACGGAGCCTCCCTCATGCTGACCAGCTTTGCTGACCGAGAGCTTTAGTGCCTACGCGGGGGTGCTGCTCGCCGTTGGCGCTAAATGCCGCTAAAGCACGTTGGCACTAATGCCGTAGCGCTGATGCAACAACATTGCATCAGCACTACGCGCCATATAGGTTGGCACTGCCCGGGAGAGGATAGGGCCAAGAAAGTTCAGTCCAACTCTTTCACATGGCCAGTCACTCGTGTCATCTCTCAGCTGACCTGCTGCGGAAAAAGCAAAGAAAAAGGACCGGAAACCATCAACCAGTGGCAATAAGGAAGAATGTTTTGACAAGACATTTTAATCATCTCTATGCTTTTTGGCATCCTCAGGGCCACAATAATATGCCTTTCTCATGAATAAAAACACCACAATCCGCTGTGGGATGTCCTCTTCATTTTAGCTATGCAAACAAGCAGCAGGGTGGTAGACCCACCTGAGGGAGCACGCTGGGCCTAGAGACCTCTCCTGACCTGGCTTCCTCTTTCTCAGCTGGCCAGCTGAGAGACAGGGGTGTGAGGCTGAGAGGAGAGGGTGGGCCAGTGCACATTGCACACAGCAGGCCTCCTGCCAATCTGTGGTCTCCCCATCCCACTGAGTGGTTCTGGTATGTTAGTATACAGTACATTTAAAAAGGTTTAACATAAAAAAAGTCCTTTTAAAATTACAGTTCTGAGACAGAATGTTGTAGTGATAAGAAAATACTGCATTATCTTATTGTCTGGATTCAGATTCCAGGAGATCAGCTCCTGGCAGTGCAGTTAGCAGCTATCTGACTTTCAGATTCACACTGAATGCCAAAACCAGAAGCTTCTGACTTTGCTCCTATTGGGTTCTTTGGAGAGTGGGGTGGGCTGGGCTGGGGAAAGTAAATGTGCCCCTGCCCAATCCCAGTTATGCTAAAAGCCCAAGTTTTCTATGAGAACGGGAGCACAATCCTAACCTGGAGTTAAGCCGGCACAGCTAGGCCAGCAAAGTTTGACTGGTACAAGGGCCACTGTAAAGCACATTTGGACTCATGTGTGGGCGCACGTCTGTATTCTGGCCTCTCTGACTTGGAGATTGGTCCAAATCCGCTTTATGGTGGCCATTTTGCTGGTCAAACTTTGCTGGCGTAACTCCAGGTTAGGATTGCGCCCTGGCAGTTCTCACTTCCATGCCTGTAACTCTGAACAGAGGCACCCCGGTTAGAAATTGGAAATACACAGCTACATTTATAGTGAGCCCTCACGTAATGTCATGATGACATCTCATTTGCAGTGCATTCGAACTGTAACACTATAAAATGGGCATTACCAAAGTGTGCGTCATGACACCCTGGGGCATCTCAAGGAGTGCTGAGAGGCATTGTGGGAGCTTGCCACTCAGCAGTGCGACCACAATGTGACCTGAAAGTCTGTGGAACAGAGCTTTGGCTTGGCGGGCTCTATGCATGAGGTTTTTGCTACCTTTCCTGAGCCTCTTACCACTGTTTTCAGGATCCTGTCATTATCCGGAACCCAGATGTAAGTGGCAGGGATGTAATCGTGTCACATGTGACGCGGCATCCCAACTGGGTGCCAAGCTACGCGACGGAGGTAAGTTTTGGAAAAGCACTGCTATAGAAGATTAACCCATCACCCCTGTCCACACACACTGTTTAAGATTCTGCCCCATGCAGCCATTGACAAAGTACCCAGTGAAGCCCAGTATCCTACTGTTAACCGAATACAAAATATACAACATCGTGGGCATATTTTCTAACATATGTTGTTTCAGGAGATACTCTTTTTCAAATGACTGTGAATGTCAATATCTTCAAAGAAAATAAATTACACTGTAGTATAGTTTTAACCAAAACATTCTAACAATGTATTCCCAGTTCTAATAATTAGTACAATTTACCTTCTCTCTGTTTTTTGTTTCAGAGCTCTGTTTGTTGTTTGCGTCTCTGTGGAGATAATTAACTGCATAACTCTGTCTTGCACAAACTTTTTGTGCCATATCAGACATGCACTTAATTGTGCAACTAGGCTAAATTGCGTGTGTGTGGGGGCTATTTTAGAGTTAATAACAAGAAGATAAAGACTCAAAACAGGCCAAAACTATGGGTGGGGTACAGGGTTATTTTTAAGTTTTAAAAAGCTTCAATTGAAAGACGATAGAGGCTGCTTTTTATTTAAAAATAGCATGCTGGGGGCATGATGGACTCAGAACTGCAATAGGACAAATTACTAAAGCCCCTCCCCCCCACTGGAGGTTGGCCTCATTTTGTGGCGGGGGCCCCCCCCCCCCAAACTTGGTAATTAATTCTAAAGCAAACCCTCACATCAGGCCTAGCTGTGCAATTACACAAATATCTAACTAGGCCCTGAATGCATTTGTGAGATCAGAGGTTTTCTTTTCATCATAAACTACTACAGACACAAAAGAGAAAATCACTCAACACCACTGGTTGAAACCTGCAATTCTGAGCTAAAACTATTCCAACACAACATAAACCATCTATAACCCAGCCTGGCCAATGAAACATTCCTTTCATGGGCCTTGGGCAGTAGGCCTATCCTTGCTCACAACCTAATACCACTTTGACAATTATCAGGAAATGCATATGTGGAAGGTAACCTTTTTTAAGGAAATGTGGGCAAACCTTTTTCACTAAAGCAGCATCTCTCAAACTATGGGTCAGGACCCACTTGGTGGGTCCAGTGGTGGTCCTGCCATTAGTCTGGGGGGGAGTAGCAAATGCCCCCACGCAGCAGGTCCGTGCACTGCATCCATGCCCTTCCAAAAGCTTTCTGATGAAAACCAGAAGTATTATTTAAAAGCTTTCAGCAAGGCAGGGACACCACGCAAGGTGCCAGAACATGGTTGGTGAGTGGGGGGGGGGGTACAGCAGTCTGCAATTGGGTAGCCACAATTGGGGGCTGCAGCTGCAATTGGGTAGGTTGCAACCTGATTTCTGCTGGGTCCCACAGTTTTCAATGAAAACACAGGTGATGGAAAGATCAGGTAACTAATTGTCTCAAGCCATGAGGCTACTCAAACATCAGATAGCTGCTAACTAGCTGAGCTCCTGCAGTTTGCAAGCTTGTTTAAATATAGGGAGATAAATGTTTGAGTGTCTTTTTTCTGTTGTTTTTTTCCATATTCATCAATGACAGGTTATGGGGGCAGGTGAAAGCTCAAAGCTAAGACCCTCAAGGCTATTCATTAAAGCTGCCTCATTATGAGAAATAGTTTGTAAAACACACACACACATACACACACAAGGTTCCAGGACCATAGGCTTCATGACTGAGGCACAAACAGAAGGACTATATATAATACCCTACTTGTTCAGAATGACCTCTCAGTACAGAGCCCATGTAGGTCTATGGTTTTCCTTGAACTGGGAGCAACCAATGTCATGAGTAACAACCAGAGTGACAGTAGAGGAAAACCTGGAATGAATCTAATTGAATATAGGATAGAGCTCATGTTGTTGTTGCGGTAAGAAAAGCAGAGTGTGTCCCGTTGCGGGGACAAGAGTTCACACGCTGGCTGGGTGCACGAGACTGCCGCAGACCAAGCCTGCAACAGAGCTTGGTACGGCAAGCACCACGGCCTTCAGCACCAGACTCCCACCGTTGGAATGCGTAGGCGGCGAGATAGAGGCAACGGACACAGGAGCAGTTCAGTAAGAGCTTGTATTAAAAGCAAGCACGATGAGCCTTGGCAGTATACAGACAGGAAACGGTAGGCAGAACAGTTTCCACACACAGTCCAGTACAAAATCACTTCAGTCAGATGTACAAACAGACAGAGTGCTCCGCAGCACTCTGTTTCTCTAGGAGCACACAATACATGTTACAGCAGTAGTTTTATAGCTACTGCTGGCTATAGCTGGAGGGTGTAACCTTGGGTGTGGCAGAAGCCTGCCTCCACTGCACACGTCTCTGCAACACAGGTGCTGCCACTGATTGCATGACTGTGCTGTTTTCCCATTTCCACGAGGCCAGTATGCCACGAGGCAGACGCTGCTGGCCAACAGACCAGAGGCTCCAAACTGTTGTATGACCTGACAGCCCCTCCTGAGCCTTTGGTCTCTGTTGCCATAAACATTACAGTGCAAATGCATTGGATACATCATACATTTATGCAGCAGTAAACAAACTGTCATAGCTACACTGCTCTGTTTCAAATAAGCTAGAACTGTTGTTTGTTTCGGGCCATGTTGACATTCCTTTCATGCCAAGTGTTGTGAACATGTCCACATGTTTAATGGAGCCCAGAGGTTTAGTCAGACCATCTGCTAGCATCTTATGTGTGGGACAGTATTGCAGTTGTACATGACCTTTATTAACCACATCTCTGACGTTCTCATAACGTATACTAATGTGTTTTGTGCGCATTGTTCTTTTGTCGGCTGTGGCTAATGCCAAGCACGCTTGGTTATCTTCCCATATTGTAATGGGGCTTGGGTCAGGTAGGCCCAAGTCAATAAGTAACTGTCGGTACCACTGTGCCTCTGTACAGGCAACAGACAGAGCACTGTACTGTGCTTCGGCAGAACTTAGGGAAACATGTGACTGTTTTACAGAAGACCATCCAATGACAGAACCACCTAGCATAACAAGAATGCCAGTGGTAGATTTTCTGCTGCTTGCATCAGACGCCCAAGCAGCGTCTGCATAGACCTGTAATTGCAACATTTCATCAGGATTGATGTGCAGTTTACAGTCAACTGTGGCTTTCAAATAGCGCAAGATTCGCTTTGCAGCTACAAAATGTGCCTGTCGCGGATCAGCCGCGAAGCGACTAATGTAGTTAGTGGCGTATGCTATATCTGGCCTTGACCAATGTGCCAGATACAGCAAGTGTCCCACTAGGGACTGAAACGCCTGTTTGTTGCAAGCTGGACTATCAGAGTAGTCAGCGCACTGAAAGTCAGAAGTCATAGGTGTTTGTGCAGTTTTACAATTCTGCATGTTAAACAATTTAATGACTTGTTTAATTTTATTGCTCTGATGCCACAGGTAACTGTTGTCGGATTGTTTTTCAATCTGCACGCCTAAGTAAGACTGGACGCAACCTAAGTCTCTTAGGGAAAAATGTTGTTGTAGGCTATGAACAATGTCGTTCATTCTTTGTTTACACGATGTAAAAACTAAAATATCATCAACAAAAACCACAAGCAGCGTATCACTTGCGTCCCTGAACACACAGGGATCTGCCTTGATGGGATGAAACCCAACCTTTTGTAATGTGCTAGTCAGATAATTGTGCCAGGCTAAGCAAGATTGACGTAAGCCATACAGGGCTTTACTCAATTTCCAAACTTGGCCACGCTGTCCGGTGTCATAACCAGGAGCTGGCTGCAAGTAAATGCATCTGTCGAGGGGGGCATTCAGAAAAGCAGAAACTACATCTAAATGTTTGGTGTAGAGCCCCTTGACAGCTGCAATGGCTAAACAGGCCCTTATGGTTTGTGCTCTCACAGTGGGTGAGTATGTATCACCATAGTCCGAAGGACGTTGCAAAAAACCACGTGCGACAAGTCTGGCTTTGTACACAGGCTGTCCAGATTCTGGTTGTTTGATCCTAAAGACCCACCGGGAGCTTATGGCTTTTTCGCCTTCTGGCAATTGTGCCAACTGAAAAACCTGCTTTTGGACAAGCATGTCATACTCAGCTTTCATCGCTACTTCCCATTTGTCTTTCTGGTCGGCAGGGAGCCCAATCAGCTCTTGATAGCTCTCTGGTTCAAAAACATCAGAGCATAGCATAGCTGAAGGTGAATACCTTTCAGGCGGTTTGCCTAAATTTGTGCGCTGAGAGCGTCTCGGGAGCTGAGGCGAAGTATTTAGTATCTGCCTGCTCTGAGACGCACTCTGGAAACCCTCGCTTTCTAAGTGTTGTTGATGGTCTCCCCGTGAAGGGGACTGTGGCTCAGATTTCACTTGGTCAGTGAATATCTGCACGGGCTGGGGTTGCCGTGGCAACGGCACAGCTGCTGACTGTTGTATCGGGAGAAGGGCATATGATTCCTTAGTGCGACTCCAATCGTCCTCAGCAAAAGTGGCAGAGTTTGTACATACCACTCTTTTGTTCTGATCTATAAATCTGTAGGATTTTGAGCTCGGTTGAAAACCTATAAAGGCCAGTTTGCAGGCTCTATCCTGACCTTTCCTTCGGAGCTTGGCTGGAACATGACACCAGCCAGTGACTCCAAAAACCCTCAAGTGTCCCAGAAACGGTTTTTTGTTGTAAAGCCTTTCGTAAGGCGTGCACCCTAATGCAGAGTGCCATAATCTGTTCAGAACGTACACAGAATATATAAATGACTCAGCCCAATAGGATTTGGGCAACCCTGATTCCCTGAGAACGCATCTGGATTTTGTCTGAATAAACTGGTTCAGGCGTTCACAGAGACCGTTCTCCCAAGGGCTGGCGGGGTTAATTAATTTATGGCTAATGCCATGTTTCTGGAGCCATGTGGTTAGGCTCAGCACACAAAATTCCCCGCCCCTATCCGTTTGGAGCTCAATCAATTTTAAAGGAGCAAACCTCCTTTCAATGTATTTGACCCAATTGATCAGGACCTTAGCCGTGTCAGCTTTAGTTTTTAACGGATAGCAAAATGCAAACCTGCTATATTGATCCACGATCACCAGTGCAAACCTAGCACCGCCCAGGGAGGTGGGCATAGGGCCCACTATATCAGCCGCGCAAAATTGGAAAGGTTTTGTGGTGACACGGTCACTGCTTTGAGGAATAGCAGCTTGCCTGCTTTTCTCCCTTTTGCACACAGCACAATCCAAAAACGCGGTGCAATCCCTTGGCTTAAGGCCTTGGGAGCATTGTATTGTTTTCCTGACTACCTCGTAGGAGCTATGGGCTAACCTACGGTGCAGGAGATGAATGCATTCGTCATGCTCTTTGACATTGCGTGACACTGATTGTACTTGGACACTCCGTTCCAATTGGTACAACCCTCTGTCCTGTGTGCCGGTAGCACAAACCTTGTTACCATACGCAATACT
>JAJKFI010000019.1:13912305-13923160 GCA_029204185.1 Lerista edwardsae | reverse complement strand
TGCTGGCCAACAGACCAGAGGCTCCAAACTGTTGTATGACCTGACAGTTGTGGCCTATTTTGTGGTGGTAATGGTGGAAAAGAGATTGCAATTTTTCTGCCACTGCTGTCTATATAGAACTTACCCATTTCAAGTAGTTTGGGGACTATGATATTCTGGGATGCACAATCCTACGAAGGAAGCTGAGCAGCCCAGTCCTAACAGAACTGCCCATACCGCACCACTATATTCCGAAAGGGCAGGGAGGCAGAATTGGGTCTAGCTTCAGTCTTGTACACTCTCTCAGTGTATTTTAATGTGTTTTACTTATTGTGGTTACATTGTATTTTGTTGTTCTCCGTAAGACGCCTTGGGCATTTTTTTCGGCATGGGGAAAGGCGGGATATGCATTCTTCAAATTAAATAAATAATAAATAACCTGCAAACAGTTTTGTATCGGAAAGGGGATCATAGGACCTCAAGCATCTGCCCTCTTCCAGGGCAGTAATGCTGTTCCTCACCCCCACCCAATTCAATCACTGCATGCCTGCCCCACTTCACTCACAGCCAAGCCGCTCATAGCATGGCTGCCTGTAGAAGTGTCGTCATCCCCCCAGATGAACGGAGGCTAAGGAAGGCCACCTCCTTTTAAGTTCTTTTTCTGTTTGTGGTGGCAACCACTAAAGCAAGATCAGCTGCACGGGCTCTGGGTCTGGCTTCTACCTGGCACATCCACATTCCCACACTGGATCAGCGCACAGCATCTCTTCTTCAAGGGCAGCTCTCTCCCAGATATGACCCAATGCTTGTGCTCACATTCACAGTGCACGCATGCCTGTTATACCAACTGGTTTGGACCCAGCAGCCAAAAATGCACTAGCAACACAGAGAGGGGGCGGGGTGGACTTTTGGGATGTCCCATTTTGACAACTAGCAAAGGATGCAACATTCTAGCTAAGACCTCAGTTTTGGGGCCCTTTTGGAGATGGACTCAGTGCTGACCCAGCAAGGCTTTTCTTATGTTAGGAAGCCAGGGGTCAGCTTGCTTTAAAGGTAAGTTAAATGGCCCGTCGTTGTGAACTGGATAATCTCTAAAAGCCACATTAGGGCTCATGAAAACTGGCGCAGGCTGTTGTTCTTCTGGGCAGCATTGCAGCGTGTGAAACTGGCAATGGGCTATATCGCCGTAAGCGCTGAAGAGATTTGCGTCAAGCGCAGAGAAACGGCAATACAAGCACAACGGCTATGTACAGGACAGACATCGCCCTAACCAATGCAACGACCAACACACCGCAGATTGCTAAGGCAAAACAACACGCGGGCGCCGCGACGACCCCAAACCGGCCCTCCACGAGACCAGGAAGAGTGGCCACGCCCCACCCCGCGCGTCAGCGCCTGCTCCTCCCACCCCTTTCCGTTCACGCGGAGAAGCGAGAGAGAGAGCGCGCTCGTGCGTGCCCCCTCCCCAGCCGTGGGCAGCCGCGGTCTGTGAGTGACTCTCGTGCGCGCGGCTTGGCGCGCGTGCGCGCCACGTTCTGAAAGCCGGGGGAGGAGGTGGTGCCTTGCGCGCCAGGAGTAGCCGTTGGCCAGCCGGCGAAGAGGAGAGCGACGGTTGCTCGCCGTTAGAGTCTCGAGGGCTTTTCCCCCTCCCCCCCCAGTTGAGGCGACGGCGGAGGGGGCCATGAGAAGGCGGCTCCGAAAGGGGGCGGTGATGGCCGTTGCTGCTGCCGCCGCCGCCGCCGCCTGGCGCCTGCCCCCGGCTCCCTTTCCCTCCTCCGCCCCGCACGACGGGGCTTTCTGCACCTGCCAGCCCTGAGGAGGGCCTCGGCACCCACCATCGCCGGTGGGAGGCGGAGAGCGAGCGAGCGGCGCCGCCGCCTCCTCCTCGCTCCTCCCGCTGCCGTCCTCGATGTCTCCCCCGCCGCGGGGAGCCCCCTCCACCCGCGCCCCTTCGGTCCACGGCAGCCCCCAGGCCGCCCGGCCTCGGCCTCCGCCTCTCCCCCGAGATCGGTGGCAGCAGCAGCAGCAGCAGCAGAGCCAGTCCCGGCTCCCGAGGAGGTGGCCCAGCGGCGACAACAGCCAGGCCGCCACCGGCGCGGCGAAGATGAAGGCGGAGGCGGGAGACAGCAGCATGATCAACCTGTCGGTCCAGCAGGTGCTGAGTCTGTGGGCGCACGGCACCTCCCTCCGGCACCTGACGGGTAACTGCCACAGGGAAGGGGGGCAGGCGCCACACGTGGGAGGGGGCGAGCTGGAGGTCAGGAGGGGGCAAGACGCTCAAGGGGGTGAGGAGTGGGGCGCGTGCTTTGGATGCACCTGGTCCCAGGCTCGGACCCAGGCGCCTCCAAAGCAAACGCTTCCAACTGGGAGGGCTGGTACATGCTCAGGTGTTGCCCGAGACCTTGGAGAGTGCCAGGGCACTGATCGTATTGGGCTAGAGAGCATCCAACGGCCTGGCTCTTTACGCTGTAAGTCAAGGCACTGTCATATCTCCATGGTCATACGTAAAGGCATATGGCTGTATTCGTGATGCCGGGTGGCACAGGTCAAGGTGTCATGTGTTTGTAAATGGAGAGTGGGGTGATCTTCAGTGCAGTTGAGTTGGAAGCTTCTAGGAGCAAACAAAACTGTTCTTGTAAAGAAGCTGTTCCACGCAGTGTTCGAAGTGGAGCGGCATGCTATCTCACTGCTTTTCACTGCTTTTCAATGGTTATATAGTAATTTAACACAGCTTAATTTGAAAGGAAATCTTCCCACTTCCTTCCCCACCCCCAACTTTGAACTGTAGCTACAAGGGTCTGCTTAGCCACAGAGCAGCTGAAAGGAGTGACCTGGGCCTGATGCTGGTCTGGATGGGTGCACTTTCAGCACTCATTCCACCCTATGTTTTAGATCTGTGGAGTATTTTTAGTTACCTAGTTTTTTTTCTAAGGCAATGACAATGTACTAAGGTACTGGATAATGCCTTATATTTTCATTGCTGGGGTGTTCTAAGGGGGAAAGTACAGCACTTAGGGATACTTTCTGCACTTTGAGCTGCATTCTCTGTAGTTCACATTATGGGTTATGATCTGAGCTGTGGTTCCGATAGTTATCATCAGTTTATCAATGTTCACTGACTATTCTGTGTGCCTAGCTATGTTCTCTGGGTTCTGGCACTGAGAGAACAGAAACAGACTTTGGGAGATAGTACAGAAAGCTGCAAAGGAAGATCAAAAATCCTATTTCCCTGCCCTTGTACAAATGGTGTTTCTTCTGAAAGGAGAACTTGGAGTACAGTTGGTTACCCCATAGTTGTTTAATGCAAAGTTGACAAGTACTATTTTAGAGAAGGGCTTCTCCTTTTTTTTGTTACACAGCAGGTAATTCCTCTTCTAAGGAAGTTTATCTTAACCCATGTGGGCAAAAGCAAAATATGTTTTTTCCGGAGTGAATTTTTTCATGTGTATACAGGCAAACTTAATCATTGATTGATTATCCATTAATATGCAACTAAGATTTATTTATTTGGGTGAGAGCCCTAAAACCTTTCATGATCCTGGCTGTCTGCTATCTTACCAAATCAGGAGCATGAAACCATCATGCAGATGAATTATTATGTCGCTATGAGAGATTCAGACCATAGCACTACTGCTGACTTTTTGCTGGGAGATTTGTCCCTTGAGCTTTAATGTTCAGCTAACCACGTTTTTTCAAAACATACTTAAGGGCCCAATACTATCCAACTTTCTGGTACTGATGCAGCTGCAGTGCAGCCCGGAGGTAAGTGAACAATAATCCCTTGCCTTGAGGCCTCCATGACTGTCGCCCTACCACAGAATGCAGCACACACAAACCATTGGGACAGCTGGAAAATTGGATAGTATTTGGCCCTAAGCTGGAGAAGTATTATATCTTAGAGGTCCCATACAGTTAAAAGAAAATTATAAATTGATTGAAGATGAGCAATATTAGAAGGGTATGTATGAGAGTGAGAGTGCAGAGAAAATGTGCAAGTAAGAAATGGAAAGTGTTTAATATTTAATACAAATAACAATTTTAATGTAAATTAATGCTAAAGCAGTTCAATTAAATTATCTTAATTTAAGATTAAGTAAAGGTGAGAAGATCTAGAGATGCCAGGATACTCCACTGAGTCTGCATGAGCAATCTCTCTAAAGGCAATTGTTACTTTATACCACCCTGAGCTCCTTGGTGGAAGAGTGGTTAAAAAAAATACTTTGATCATTGAATTGTCCTCTTAGTTTACTTTCTCAACCAATGTTACATGGTACCTGAGCTGCTGTCCAATGGCATGCGAAGATGATCCTCAGGAAGCTCCGCCTATGCTACCTAAGCTGATTTTGGTTGAAGAATCATCTTCTGCCTCAGGCAGGCTCCTACTCACCAGTTGATTGCCAACAGCACTGCCGACAATCAGTTGGTGAGCTGAGCTGTTGATGGGCATGTGGAAGTTTCCTACCTTCCCCTCCCTTTGGGAGGACTCAAAGGGGCAGTGCCATGGGTTGATGTCACTGGTATTTGTAGTACTTAAGATGGAGTATTAGAAGAGTAGAGGTACATTGGGAGACAAGGATGGATAAAGGGTTGCTTTAGCACACTAACCTGATGGCATTAGTTGACTAACTGAATTAGTTTTCCAAATTTTTTCTTGTTTGATTATAACTAATTCAACATATGTGAAAAATCAGGTCTTTCTGTGCTTTTTAGTTCACTTACCTGATTTTTATCTTATTCTGTTGCCTATCCAACTACCGTATTTCCCTGAAAATAAGACTGGATCTTATATTAATTTTTGCTCCAAACGATGCATTAGAGCTCATTTTCAAGGGATGTCTTATTTTTTCATGTACAATGATCTATATTTATTCATGTACAAAAATCTACATTTATTCAAATACAACACACGACGTATTGAATTATGAAGATTAATATTAGGCACAACCATGTGCATTCGCTAACAAGTGCACACTTTATTCGTGCATTGTATCTGTACTCCGATTGGTTATTCAGCAATAAGTCTCAAGTTCATCTGTTGACATAGGCGTTTACCTCTTGTTCAAAGACGCCCGCTTGGGTATTTACAAATACTTAATTGTACTTTATATTATCATTTATTTTAAGTATTAATGTCAAGAATATTTGTTTATATTTAATTATATTAATGTTATTATTTTATAATTCAGTATGTCCATCGTGTGTTGCAACGAACGTACTACGTAAATGTGTCCTTCTGGCTGATGAACTTAACTGGGGCTTATTTGGGGGGTAGGGCTTATGTTACGAGCATTCTGAAAAATCATGCTAAGGCTTATTTTCCAGTTAGGTCTTATTTTCGGGGAAACGGTACTTTGGAGCTAGGAAATTCAGTAAAATGCTCCAGGAGGCTGACTCTTCCTATATTGTAGCCTATATTGTAGCAACAAAGTTACATTCTGAGGAATCTGATAGATTCACTAAGTACCATTTCATGATTTACTGTGCAGCTTTTATGGTACAATAAACTAAGGTATGTTTTTAACGTGTTAATCTCCAAAGTTTGTTCTGATCACCCAGTGGCCTTGAATTTGTGAATACAAATACACACGTGTTACTATTTCTGCTATGTATTCTGCTTTTCTTTGGCATAGTACAGCCTTGGAAATAACTCCACAGAACATTTCTAGTCACTTGTGGCCTGAAAATAAAAAACAACTTTTATAAAGCTTCAGAAGATACAGTTCTTCCTGGATCATCTTGTTATGTGGATTTTGTGATATTTGTTGAGACCTCTGAATGAAAGTATATATTTAAAATAGGAAAATAGCTATTTACGAAACTGGCATAGTTAAGAAATTGTAATAAAGACTTGTAGTTAGTATAATACCAGAATAAAGGCTTTGTGATTTTATATACAAACAAATAGATGTCTGGATTGACTGACTCATTAACGCCCAGCCCAAACCCATGGACCTTACAACATGAAAGTCAGAGATTATATAAGCACCTACTAAGAAGGGATTTTTAGAAATTCAACCTCTAAAGGCGTGAAAAGGGGTAAAATGCGTTTTCATGGATTCGTCAATATCTCTTAGGGCCTATGAGATATTGACTTGGTTTTTGCTTAGAAAAGTCACTCGTATAACTGCTTAAACATAATTCAGGACTTTGCCCTAATCAAACCCTAAAGGAGAAAATCTAGATTCAAGGGTTATAGAATTCTAGAGAATTAAAAAAAGCTTTGTATTAGTTAGGCCTGGCTGACGTTTTTCCCTGTGCTACTGCCTGAGAGAGGTCTATGGCTTATAGACTAACTTAAGCCTTGACAGGGGCTTTGTTTCTTTTTTGGCATATAAGTGTCTTTTTAGTAACAAGAAATTTGTTTAATCTTGGACCTTATTTTGTGTAGTTACACCTGTATCTGCTAGGTGGCATATAGACATGTAGCAGTGTTTAGCGGCATAGGTGACAGAATTCTCAAAAGAGAAGTTCTGATTTCTGTGATTTTGCTAGGAAGTTACTTTTGGGTCATAAGTAATTGCTTAGACAGCTTTTTGAAAATTCATTCCCCAAAGGGTTGAACCCCAAATAACTAAATTTCCAAATATTTTTTCTTAGTCTAAAAACTATAATGTGAGGTTTCAAATTAAAAGGAATTTCAACCTGAACATTAATGTGGTGATGTCATTTTATAGAACCATGACTTTCATACAGGATGTTGCCTGACATGGGGTAGATGTGCTAAATTTAAATTGTTCATTGTAATCAAAGGAAAGTTTATTGGAGTCAAAATGGTTTTGAAGTAATTAAATACTGTAGTGAAGCACAGATATTAAGCTAGTAGGAAATAAAAGTTTTGTCAAAACATAACCTTTTGGCTAATCTAGGTTGTGTGGCACCATTCATGGTTTTAAGAATTGTTTCCTTGGGGAAAGAGAGAGACCTCTGTAGACCTAATTCTGTCCCTTTTTGATGTGCTGTTTGAAAACATTATTTGTTTCAACTATTTATTTTCAGTTTCACAACCTTTTGTTTTCTCAGAAGTAGTTGCATGTAACACTTAACAATCAAAGCTATTTTTATTCAGCACATGTACAGTGTGTCCTAGAAACATGTATTTGGTTGCTTGGGACACTAAGGGCCCAATCCTATCCAACTTTCTGGTGCTGATGCAGCCGCAATGAGCAACAAGGTAAGGGAACAAATGTTTCCTTAACTCAAGGAGGCCTCCATGACTTCCCCAACACCACAAAATTCAGCACACACCCCATTGGGATGGCTATATCAGGACTGGAAAATTGGATAGGATTTGGCTCTTAGAACCATTTGAATTTCTTGCATTTGAAAATTGAATATGAGGACTTACCCAGTCTTTAAATTTAAAAAAAAATTACCCTCATTGATATCAACAGTATTTAGAAGTAACTTGTTTATGGTTAAAATGCACTTGGCAGAAAAGCCATTAGTTGTGACCAACTTTCTAATTTTGGATAAGGTGAAGCTGATACTTTTAAAAGTGAACTCTCAGCAAAACTAGCATCTTGAAATGCTATCCCTATTTGTTTCAGCTGCCTTTCAGAAATTGTTCATGAAGATTTGATTATTGAATTTATTCATGCTTGATCTAACATTTTGCTAATAAGAGTGACTCTGAATTATGCACAGTATTTCAGAATATTGGGGGGGGGAGGGCTGGACTCTGAGAGCCCAGTCCTATCCAACCTTACCATGCTGGTGTAACTGCAATGGAGCAGTCAATCCTGTCTAATTTTCCAGCACTGATGCAGCCACAGTGCAACCCTGAGGTAAGGGAACAAACATTCCCTTAAGGAGACTTCCATTACTTCCCCCTGTGGATGCAATGACATGGATGCATCAGCACTGGAAAGCAGGATAGGATTGGGCCCTGAGTTGCTAGATATGGTGTATGCCTTCTGTATTTTTAAATTTTATATACCATGTAAATACACATATTTTTTGTTGTAATCAAAAATTTCCTCAGAAATGCTAACATGCTGTTTGACTGCTTTTTTTCAGAAATGTGGTACTGGGTTTTCCTATGGGCTCTCTTCTCCTCTCTCTTTATCCACGGTGCTGCAGGAGTTTTAATGTTTGTGATGCTACAGAGGCATAGGCAAGGGAGAGTGATCTCTGTCATTGTGATCAGCATTGGATTTCTGGGTTCTGTAACTGGAGCTATGATAACCAGTAAGTCTGAATTTTTTAAAAATACTATGTCTCTTTTTGAAAGGCAATTATTATTAGCTGTTTTGGTAACTGTTCATTTATTGTTTCACTAGCTTTTTTTACCCGGCGTTGCCCAGGCAACAAATTATCCCAAGTCCGAACATGGACTCAAACGGTATCGGGAGCGTTGCCATTTGTGTCGGTGACACCAGACACTATGGATTTGACACCGACTTCGGCCGTTTTCAACCATTTTCACATGGGGCCCCCTGTGCACCCCCACCCCTGAGGGGTGTGACCCCCGCAGTGTTTGTCCCCAGACCGTAACACATACTGGTGTCAGTCGGTCCAGGTGTTCCAGCGGGGCATGGTGGACATTTTGTTTCACACCCCTTCTCGCCCCCACGTCGAAGGGGGGCTGAACCTGGACTCCAAAGGCATCGGGAGCGTCACCGCTCTTCTCGGCGGTCTCAGAAACTATGGATCCGACACAGATTTTGGCTGTTTTTGACCATTTTCATGTGGGGGCCCCTGCATAGCCCCCCGAGGGTGGTAGGGATCCTTGACCCCGCAGTGTTTGTCCCCAGGCCGGCAGGCATCCGCATGCCGAGTTTGGTGCCACTTGGTCCAGGCTTTCTAGCAGGGCATGGCGGACATTTTGTTTCGGACCCGTTCTTGCCCCCCACGCCGAGGGGGGGCAAACCCGGACTCTAACAGCATTGGGAGCGTAACCGTTCATCTTGGTGGCCCCAGAAACCACTGATCCAAAACCGATTTCGGCTGTTTTTGACCATTTTCACGTGGGGCCCCCTGTGTACCCCCACCCTTGGGGGCAGTAGAGGGCCCTGACCACCACAGTGTTTGCCACGAGGCCGCCAGCATCCGCATGCCAAGTTTGGTGCCACTCGGTCCACGCGTTCCAGTGGGGCATGTCAGACATTTTGTTTTGCATCCCTTCTGGCCCCCCATGCCAAGGTGGTGGAGTCAGGAGCATCGTCACTCATCTCGGTGACCCTGGAAACGACTGATACATGCTAATTTTGGCCATTTTTGACTATTTTCACGTGGGGCCCCCTGTGCACCCCCACCCCCGGAGGCGCTAGGAGGGCCCGACCCCTGCAGTGTTTGTGGCCAGGCCACAAGGCGTGCGCATGCCGAGTTTGGTGGTCATCGGTCCAGGCGTTCCAGCAGGGCATGGTGGACATTTTGTTTTGCACCCCTTCTTGCCCCCTACGCCAAGGGGGGGCTGAACCCGGACTCCACCAGCGTCGGAAGCATCGTCGTTCGTCTCGGCGATCCGGAAACAACGGATTCGACGCCAATTTCTGCTGTTTTCGAGCATGTTCACGTGGGCCCCCGACCCTCCTGGGGGTCCTAGGGGGGTCTGACCCCCCCAGTGTTTGTCGCCAGACTGCGAGGGACACGCATGCCAAGTTTGGCGTCAGTCGTTCCAGGAGGGCATGGTGGACAGTGTGTTTTGCGCCCCTATTTGCCCCCCCATGCCAGGGGGGACGAACCCGGAGTCCAATGGCGTCGGGGGCGTTGCCCCTCGTCTCGGCGACCCCGGAAACGACGGATTCAACACCGATGTAGACTGTTTGCTATCATGTTTACGTTTCACCCCCCCCGTACCCCCACTCCCGGGGGTCCTAGGGGGGTCTGACCCCCCAGTATTTGTCGCCAGGCCGCAAGGTGTATGCGTGCCAAGTTTCGTGTCAATCGGTCTAGGCATTGCGGAGCCTATGCGGAACATACGTACACACAAACGTACAGACGTTCTCTTTCATATATATAGACTAGGTTTTATGTACCCAGCTTCGCCCGGGTGTTTATATGTCCCATCCCTGACACACACACCCAGTGGTTTTCAGCCACCCCCGGGCGTGTTTTTTTTTTTTTTTTTTGTAAAAAATTACCCGGCGGTGACCGGGTGTTTATTTCTCCCCTCCGTGACCCCCCCCCAGTGTTTCTTCCTAGTGTTTGTTGCCAGTGTTTGTTGGGTAACCCTGGAAAGTACGGATTAGTCGTGCAATCCCACCCCTGGGCGTGGTTTTTTTATGTACCCGACATTGCCCGGGTGTTTATTTGTCTCATCCTTGCCCCCCCCCTCAGTGTTTGTTGCCTGGCTGTGCAAACCCACCCTTGGAAGGGTGTTTTGTTGTTTTAAATTTACATGGCGTTGCCCGGGCAGTTATGTGTCTCATCCCTGATCCCCAGTGGTATTTGTAGATCTTACTGGTTAGTCAACATTGTCACGCGAGAGTCCTGTCCCCCCATCTCACCAGACTCACCTGCCACACAACACGTTTGGAAATGGGTGCAACTGCCATTTCAGATGGCCCTGTATAGGTTTCCCTGTGGGAAACCTATTTGCTGCTGTTTGTCTTCCAACTGTAAAGAGTTCAGTTGCTGCCTGAAGATTCCGCATGTCATTTGCATGTACTTTGCATCCCATCATGACATCATCAGAGCCTCGGAATGCAGTGGCTCAGCCCATAGCCACCCATAGACAACCACAAATTCGCTTTTACCCCCCGCCCGTAGGGGCACGAGCCATTCCAAAACCGCGCAGCGACGGTCTCGGTGGGCCAAGGCACTCGTGTGCCGAGTTTGGTGCGAGTCGGTCCAGGCGTTGCAGAGCCTATGTGGAACATACATACATGCATACGTTCTTCTTTTTATATATATATACTAGCTTTTATGTACCCGG